>OX101736.1:24462182-24875752 GCA_944452665.1 Stenoptilia bipunctidactyla
CAATCTGGCAGATTGTGCTTCTAGAGGGTTAACACCGAGTGAGTTAATGACACATCAGTTATGGCTAGAAGGTCCAAGGTGGTTAGTGGATGCTAAAATAGACTACACGGAAAAAGAGAGAAAGGATACGATGTTGGAAGAAAAAAGGGCCAGTGTTTATCATTCCAAAATAAGCACAACACAACCAGATGACATGTGGGTTAAATACTCTAGTCTTCGTAGGTTAACTCGTGTCATAGCTTATTGCAGAAGATTTTTAAGGCATCCTCGTCGTTCGAGTGAAGCCCCAAAATTGTCGTCGTGGCTTAGTAATAACGAATTACAAGAAGCACTAAATGTTTGTATTCGTTATTTTCAAAGACATTATTTCAATGAAGAAATAGAGTCACTTGCTCGAATTGGTAGGGTAAGTAAAAAGAGTAAATTGTTCTCATTTACTCCTTTTATCGACGATCTAAGCATTTTACGGGTTAACGGGCGGTTGAACAACGCTGACATTGCAACTGACATGAAAAATCCAATTTTATTGCCAGGTAAATGTCATTTAACAGATTTAATTATAGCAGAGGCTCATCATAAAACATTACATGGTGGACCACAGTTGATGTTAAACTATTTACAAACCAAATATTGGATTTTGGATGCAAAAAATCGAGTCAAACATCATTTTCACAAGTGCGTAACGTGCGTTCGACATGCAGCTCAATCTCAGTCGCAACTAATGGGTCAGTTGCCTTCGTCAAGAGTTACTCCATGTCGACCGTTTTATCAAAGTGGCGTCGATTTTGCAGGTCCCATCAGCATGCGTACATGGAAGGGTAGAGGTCACCATGCGGTAAAGGGCTACATATGTCTTTTTATTTGTATGGCCACTCGTGCGATTCACTTGGAAGCCGTTAGCGATTTGACCACAGAAGGTTTTATTGCAAGTTTTAAGCGCTTTGTAGCTAGACGTGGTATTTGCGCCGATATCTGGAGCGATAACGGTACTAATTTTGTCGGAGCCGCTCGCGAACTACGACAACTTTTCGCCAACGAAAAGTCGGGTTATATTAAAGAGATTGCAGAATGGTTAAATGACAATGGTACCACTTGGCATTTCATACCTCCACAAGCTCCGAATTTTGGAGGACTGTGGGAGGCAGGGGTGAAATCCACCAAACATCATCTCAAGAGGGTCATTGGTGATAATAAATTAACATTTGAGGAGATGACTACGGTGTTGTCTCAAATCGAAGCTTGCCTCAACTCGAGACCATTGTCTAAGATAAGTACCAAGCCAGATGATCCATTTCCTTTAACGCCAGGTCACTTTTTGATCGGAGAACCTATTGTTCTTTTGCCTGACAACAATAATGAGACTTCAACCATCTCTACACTTAGACGGTGGCAGCTTACGCAGCGACTAGTGCAAGATTTTTGGCGGCGTTGGTCGACTGAATATCTAACTCAGTTTTATCAACGCCACAAATGGGCTAAACTCAAGGAGGAGCCAAAGGTTGGTGATGTAGTTTTAGTAAAGGAGGATGGTCTTCCGCCTACAAAATGGCTCTACGGTATAATAGTCGAAAAACATCCCGGTTTGGACAAAATCACGCGTGTCGTTTCTCTAAAATGTAAAAATAGTGTGATCAGAAGACCGATATCTAAGTTATGTGTCTTACCGGTTACTGAATAGTAATAATCACACATAGGTAAAAGGTTTATTTATTTGTATAAAGGTATAGATTAAGATTGTATTGTGAATCTCATGAGTTTTATAATTTACAACCCTGTTTGAGTAAAACATGCTGCTTAGAGAGTAAGTTAAGATTGTTTAGTTTACTTTTTGATTATATTTTTTTTTGTGTTTATAGAAATCCATTTTGTTTAGCCAAACATCAAGTGGTCAAGGTTGTTTCATGTTTTGTTTTTAAATACAGTCCGCTTTAGAGTTATCGAGTTGTTTGATGATTTTGATTTGTAATTAAAGGTTTAGTTTATTAGAAGTAAGAAGTGTAAAGGATACTAAGTGATCTTTATACTTTTATCATAAAATTGTATAAGGAAGGTTAATTATGGACATTCTGTCCATGGTGGGCGGAATGTTAAGTCTTAAAGCTTATTTAATGTCAGGATTATTGAGCACATAAGTATATAGTATTTCACGTCAACGATAGATGTCGCCTCTTGTATATTAAAGCGCGCATGTAAGTTTACAAATAGATACATAGGGTGCGAATTAGTATTCTGGAATATACATGCTCGTCTTGAAACGGATATTGAGTTTTATTTACCTTATCCATAGTATTAGAATAGCTTTTTTGTGGATTAGTTTCACTCCTCATTCCATGACCGGCTATTGTAGTGGTAACATAAATTGTCTTCAACTCCAGAGGTAAATTATTAATGTTCTTATTACATTATTAATTCATTTTTGGCAGAAATTTGCTATCCGGGATAGTAATAGGGAAGGAATTGGAACAGGACTAGAATGGCGTATATAAAAATTATTTAAACATTTTTAGTGGGTTGTTTTTTTGAAGGCGGTTCACTTTTTCTTAAAAAGAAGTTATTAGTTTGCTTTTATATTGGTTTAAATTTGATGAGTTTTTTATTTATTTTTATTATTGTAATGTGTGATACTATGTTAATGGCAATAAAGCATTTTTGTATTGTATTGTATATTCTAGGTTTCCCCTAGTTCGCTACATGGTATCCCATATCACAAGCTCTGCTTAGTTTGGGGCCATGTAGTTGGTGTGATTGTCTGGGGATTTTATTTTTTATTTTATAACACCAACATAATAAAATGCAAGATTTAGTTATCACGTGTAAATAGACCCGTAAACTACCAAATTCAGGTTTTTATAAGGAAAACATGGGGCAACTATTTCTACGGGGATGTCGTTATGCCTATGAAATACCGAAGTGAATTTTCAAATATTTATAATTTGAAGTCAAACAAATTTGTGCATTCTGTATGCAAAAAAGCCAACTTAAAAAAGACCGACTAATTGAAATATCATCACTTCAGAATATTGAGAAAATTATTTTGGAAGATATACGAATAGTCATAATATATTTAACCAAGGTCCTAAGAATGTTATTTAACAGCATTCAGATTTAGAATTATAATAATTAAATCAATTAGGTAATAAATATTTCACATACACACGACATAATGCAGCATATATTAAGTTTCTCGAAGAATCTGTGTTATGGATACGAAACAGATGTGAAACGAACAATATACAAATATATTATGAATATAATACACATAATTTTTGAAAAGAAATAAATTTAAATATACATATCCTTAGCTTATATCCGTGTTCATCACAAAACTATCAAACGTCACCGAGATTCGAACCCAGTACCTCTGGAGTTGAAGGCAATTTATGTTACCACTACAATAGCCGGTCATGGAATGAGGAGTTTTCTTACAGCTCATAAATATTAGTTCAAAAAACGTTAAGTCTGTATACTATAATGTAGGTAAGTGGTATCTAATACCATCTATGGTTATTTATTAAGTTTAGTTTCTGATACAGACGTTAATTTATTTATTTTACTTTCAAAAACGCAGTGTGGAATAAATGGCTTTATGACAGACAAGACTTCGCCTTTTGTAAAGCGCCATCTATCGAAGCCCTTTGTACCATTTTTGTACCTTTGTAATTCAGTGTTTAAAATTATATTAAGGCAGGTTGATAAACTATGAAAACTACTGTTTGTACCTACTATTCCACCCGCCTGATGAACATATATAAAAAAAAGATGAACATTCAGTTTCACTATATTCACAGTTCATAATATATAGATATTAAATAACTTGACCGTTAATTTGAAGCCTAATAATCTTGAGAGAGAGATACCATCGTTCTGTCCTTTTTTCGCACGTTCTATCCTTCATATACCTACTCTATTGCCTTCTCTTTCTTTACCCCACCACCACACAGGTAGCAGCTATGCTGAATGCGTTAGGATTTTGACTCATTGACGACGTTGTTCTTGTCCTGACAACTTGTCTATATCAGAGAAGACACAGTGTTTACTGAAGGTCAGTGTTTTTTCACTTAGTATTATTTCCCTTTCCTTAGAATTCGCTCTTGTGGTAAAAGTATTGATGCTTTCCGATAGATGGCATTATTCTCAACACGGTAAAGATTATGTTCCATTTTAAACCAATAGATGTCACTTTTGCTCAACGGTTCCTGAAAAAATATATTGTGCTTTAAGTAGTTGATACAAAATTAATATTATTTTATCCGCTATATAAGATGATATATTTACTATTTAAATTGAATCATAAATACAAAAAAATCGTAGATTTTTCTAATTGGGTGCGTTCTACGCAGTTAGAGTAACTCATTGAGTGCGTTCCAAGCATATGAAAATGTCTTTTTATGACTGCAAAAAATACCTACCCAATACATTATTTAATCCACAATGGATAGTGACATGAAATAGATTTTATGCAATGATTTAAAGTTAGGAAAATCTTGAAGTTTTTAGTAATACTACTATATAATACTCGTTGTCAAAACATTGACAGCTCTACTATGTTGATGCACAAAATGTCAAAACGAAAGTGATTGAGAGACTGACATGAGTGAAGAATTAATTTTGTCATTCCGTTTCCTCCCGTGACTCGTGAATGTGCTCTGGATTGTGTTTTATAAATTTTCTACAACTTTGGCAAGCTCCCGGACTCTGAATTCTTCGCATAACACGTTGGACTTACGCACCTTACGAGGACACCGAAAAAGAAAACCTAATAAATCACGCAACTGCTAAATTGTTTTTTATTTATTTCAATACATAGACTTTGATTGAACAGCTGGATTCATCATACCCAAACCTGATTAACCCGTAATTTTATGAATCTAGCTATTCCAAAGTCTAAGTTATTGTTTAAAATTACCCTTCTTGAGAATACAAGCTAGAACGGAGCAGCTGGGTTTTGGTTGTCGAGGTACGGTTGTTTTCCGTTAGATGGCGCTAGTACCGAATTTGTTAGTGACGACTCTATACCAGTATATAAGTTACTCTATGCTGAAGGTACATATTTATCCTTTCTAAAACTTGTTTCGGATTAAAGCTGACATTGGTGAGTTCATTTTATCTTAATTATTTTACTTGCCTATGTGTTTTCTTTGATAAATTTCGCACGGCTATTGTTATTTATAATGCAACGTGTTATAATTTATAATTCAATTTTTATCACAGCAATCCCTTTGACTTTGTTTTATAAACCGAGGTTCATACAATAGAATAGTGCCGTGGAAGCATTCTAGAATAATAATTTTGTTTTTGCTTCCACTATCGTGAATTTAAGAATAATGTTTTTATTTTAAAATGTTAAACCTGCTCCAAGATAAGTTTAACGTTGTTAACGTTCGTTTTGGAATTGTTTTTATCTACCTTTTAGTTTCCTTTGGTAAGCGAAATTTATTATTTGCATCGTTGTTTAAAAATAAGTGATCAAAACAATGTAGTACTAGTACTTCATATGTACAAACTATCTCAAGGACGACGAATTTAAGTAGTTCTTCGTCTAGTAGTTCTGGATCAGAAGCTCGAGTAATTCTTCTAATCAAAAGCGTTCGCGCCGTTACCGTCAGAATCGAAAGCGGAATCATAATTACGGCCTAATAGGACAGTTAATCTAAGATGTAGCTTTTTTAAAGAATCTTATCTTAATCTTGTTCGCTTAGACATCTTTATAATGATGATCCTATAATCGACGAACATAATCTGAACGATCTGGGATTCACAAAACCTACAGCCACATCTGTAATTTCAAAAACACCTCATAATTATTCTGAAATTCTTAAAGTTATACAAAGCTTTGACAATCCTGATTGGACAAATATTAGCTTGTGTCAAAGATCCTTTAAATAAGGTCATGTTAAGTAAAACTCCTCCGTCACAAGGACTTAAAGGCTCTCCCTCATCCCACTGGGATAGGACAGGAAAATCCAGACGATACTGACCGCACGGTCGTAAATCTAACGCATCTGCACAACTACGTAAAGGTTCTTCCTCATCCCACCGGGATAGGAGAGGTAAATCCAGACGATACTGACCGCACGGTCGAAAATCTAACGAATTTGCACAACTACGTAAAGGTTCTTCCTCATCCCACCGGGATAGGAGAGGTAAATCCAGACGATACTGACCAAACGGTCGTAAATCTAACGCATCTGCACAAGTACGTAAAGGTTCTCCCTCATCCCACCAGGATAGGAGAGGTAAATCCAGATGATACTGACCGCACGGTCGTAAATCTAACGCATCTGCACAACTACGTAAAGGTTCTTCCTCATCCCACCGGGATAGGACAGGTAAATCCAGACGATACTGACCGCACGGTCGAAAATCTAACGAATTTGCACAACTACGTAAAGGTTCTTCCTCATCCCACCGGGATAGGAGAGGTAAATCCAGACGATACTGACCAAACGGTCGTAAATCTAACGCATCTGCACAAGTACGTAAAGGTTCTCCCTCATCCCACCAGGATAGGAGAGGTAAATCCAGATGATACTGACCACACGGTCGTAAATCTAACGAATCTGCACAAGTACGTAAAGGTTCTCCCTCATCCCACCAGGATAGGAGAGGTAAATCCAGACGATACTGACCACACGGTCGTAAATGTAACGAATCTGCACAACTACGTAAAGGTTCTCCCTCATCCCACCAGGATAGGAGAGGTAAATCCAGGCGATACTGACCACATGGTCGTAAATCTAACGCATCTTCACAAGGACGTCAAGGCTCTCCCTCATTCCACCTAGATAGGAGAGAAAAATCCAGACGATACTGACTGTTCGAGTATTTTCCATGAAAAACTTTCACAACCGGTGGAAAGAAAGGGGTAATTTCTTGCGACCAACAGCAGAGTAGACAATAAATCGAGCCGAGATTACGTATATATTAATTTATGAACGAAAATAATTGACAGCTCCAGTGGCTGCAATGTATGATTTGTGATTGATGTTATTTTGAATGCTGGCAATTTATGAACATAATCTTCTTAGTCTGTGGTTAAGTTGATCAATTATCAATCCGTGATTGGTTGTTCTCATAGATTAATATAAGTACTAAAGTAGTTGTTCTATCCAGGTTATGACGAAGTAATACATTTCAAATTATTATTGGCTTATGAGAATTTAAAGATATTAAGTGAAATTGATAATCAATGTTCCTCTTGCTTGCAAAATGATATCCGCTACCACAGATTTGTGATGCAATTCGCTGCAGTGTATGATGTAGTGGATGTGATTCCCTTTATTCACTCAACAAGTTTTCAAATTTTCAGGTCGGTTTTGAACTGTTTTCTAATTGTTTTGTGGAGATCTTAATAACATGCTGTTTACTATACGATACCGTGGACAAAGGAGTTGGCTGCCCTTCGGGCTCAGCTTTGCACTAGGGGACTTTGCTTGTATGCAATTGAGTTGCCCAGAAATTTCGAGAGCACGGAATACGCGCTATGGTGTATTTAGCTGCTTCTCAATTGATATTGAAATTAAACTATCAGGGCTGGAGATTAGAAAGAGAATTATTTATTAAATTGATACAGCTTAATTAATTAGCAGCAGCTAGTTGCTAGTTGCTAGGGTAGCTACAGTGCCCCCCCTCAAGCGAAGCCTATTGGTGGTTTCACTTCGAGTCAAAGTCAAAAGTCAAAGTCAAAAGAATCTTTATTTCGTAAGTATTTAAATACATTTGAAATAAGTCACAATTTACAAATTGAACTGAATCTACCACCACTTCGGAAAGTCGATCTGTTGAGAAGAAGTGGCAAGAAACTCAACAGCAATCATCTTTTAAAAATACACAATAACAATAAAAACAACAACAATTTACAATCTTCTTGCATCTGGATATCTTATAATAAAACTTTATGCTTATCCTTAAATCTATCGAAGGGTTAATCTTAAATATTTTGGAGTTTTATTATAAAAGCGTACACATTGACCCATGAACGAGTTGGTGATCTTCTGGAGTCTACTATTATATTTATACATTAGGCAATCAAGTACTAGACAGAAACGTAGACATAGATATAGAGGTAAAGATAGAAGTAGATAGATGTAGCGATAGAGGTGAGAGATATTACAGATAATGTGGATGGAGATGAGGATAGTCGTGGACAGAGACTGGACACTAACACGGACGTGAACATGGGGGAATGGGATGGAGATGGGGAAGTCAGAGTCAAATTCAAAAAAGTAACATAGTCATAAAGTCTTCGCAAAACGACGTGGCACCGCTAGCAGCCCCCGTTCACGAGTATAACGCAAGCACCAGCCATCACTCTCCTCAACCATATTTTAGGGAAGAGGGTGACCCGACACCCGACGCTACCGCTAGCCATGCCGCCTGAGGGAGCATGACGTTCTTGCTGTTGTATGGATAAGAAGGAGATGGCGTTGGATGAGAAGGAAATGGAGATGGTGTTGGAGATTGAGAATATTTGAAAAACAATTTACAACCAAGGACTTTTATCGTCCATATATTCAGAAATTGTATAAAAGCCTTTACTACACAATTTTTGTTTAATAGTTTCTTTAAATTTATCAAGTGGTAAGTCTTGAATATTTGTGGGAACCTTATTATAAAAACGTATGCATTGACCCATAAATGAGTTAGTGACTTTATGAAGTCTACTATCATAGCCGGCTAGCTTGTACTTATTTCTAGTATTAACATTATGCAAGTCACATTTTCTACGGAACATGTTTAAGTTCTTTTTTACAAACATCAGATTTTCAAAGATATATTGTGACGCAAACGTAAGAATATTTATTTCCTTAAACTTATTTCTAAGCGTCGCTCTGGAATTAAGTTTGTAGATTGCGCGAATAGCCCGTTTCTGCAGCACAAAGATAGTTTTAATATCGGCAGCATTTCCCCACAGGAGAATGCCGTATGTCATTAAGCTATGAAAATAACCAAAATAAACCAACCGCGCAGTAGCTTCATTAGAGATATTTCGCATCTTTTTGACGGCATATGCTGCAGAACTAAGTCTCTTCGCCAACTTTTCTATATGTGGTCCCCATTGTAGTTGTGCATCTAGGGTTATGCCAAGGAACACTGTTGAATTTACAGGGCTCAGTTCTTGTCCTTTTACAATTAAGTTAGTATTTACATGCCGGACATTAGGCAAAGAGAATTTTAAAAATTTTGTTTTATTTTCATTGAGTAGTAGGTTATTGGCTGAAAACCATTTCTCCACAGTTTCAATAAAACAGTTTATTTCAAAGCAATGCTTCAATTGCCTACTCACTTTAAATAGAAAAGAGGTATCATCAGCAAATAATATGACCTCACACTTGTCTTTCAAAAAAAAAGTAGTTTGTAGTGTCGTATGCTGCGAGGTATTGCGGTCGGGGCTAGGACGTAGTCATGCGGCAGTGGTGAGGCGATGATATACTCTGGTTTCAGTCTATCGATCGATAGCTATAGTAGTTTCTCGAGTCGGTAACTTTATCGGGAGAACTTTTCTGTTTCATTTCTGTATAGGAAACGGGCCTTCATGTGCCGGTGCGAGTGGTGTCTTCACTGCGTCGCATCTTATGAAAACGTGATCGCACGATGACAAGTCCGAGTGTCCAAAAATACTGCGCTTGGTTGCGTGCGGTGCTAATGTTGGTTTCAGTTCTTTCATGAACTGAAACCAACTTTCATGGCGCGTAGCTGGTTAATCTAATCGTATTCCGTTACTCGTAGCGTATTTTCATTATTTATTTTTTTCGACAGTTCGCCTGATAGTCGTATAGACCCGAATGTCTTGCACAGATGTTGCTTCCGGCCATCGTGTACAGCAGTCTATTATTTTAACACAGTATTTGTAGCCATCACTCAATGTAGGCAACAACGGGCCGATGATATCGATGTGTACATGTGCGAATCTTTCCACTGAATGTTGTGTAAATAGTGCTGGCTCACTCTTTGTATGTCGTTGTATCTTTACACGTTGACAAGGTATCCAGGTTTTCGACCTAGTACCAAAGTCGATATTCATGTGTGGGCAAAAATACCGTGACTTAACTATAAGGCGTGAACTTCTAATACCAGGGTGGTTTACATATATAAAAAAAAAGACGTGTGGCACTCGGAGACTGCCGCGGTAAAGCTATTGCAACGAGATAAGGTGTTCTGCTAGCATCTTTTAACATTGGCACAAATAAGGCAATAAGAAGAGAGTTTAAGTTTGTACCCATGAACGACGGTCGGCTGGAGAGATTCAGAAGTAATGTCTTGGATAAGTTGTGGGAACTTAAATGTTATGATGACCCCGCTATGGAATATAATTGTATTTTTAATTTAATTAAATGTGAGTATAATACAGTATTTACATCAAAAACAATTAAAACAGATGATAACTCATTTAAGTTTAGTGACTGGGCAACAGTAGGAATATTTAAAAGCAGAGACAGATTATATGAGTTATATGATGAAAAAACATACAATCATAGTGAAAATTTTAAGGAGTATGTAAAGAAATACTCCAAAATGTTCAAAAGTGTATGTAGAATTGCAAAATCAAATTTTATTAATAATAA
Source organism: Stenoptilia bipunctidactyla (assembly GCA_944452665.1). Taxonomy (NCBI): domain Eukaryota; kingdom Metazoa; phylum Arthropoda; class Insecta; order Lepidoptera; family Pterophoridae; genus Stenoptilia; species Stenoptilia bipunctidactyla. The sequence continues at coordinate 24,472,748 of OX101736.1, forward strand.
AATTCAAAATAGTGTTAATATTCCTAAAACTACTTGGCAAATTATTAACAGCGAAACTGGAAATTCAATCATAAGAAACGCGGAATATAAACTGAAAATTGGTGATCGACTGTTGACATCAGATACAGAAGTTGCTGAAGCTTTTGAAAAATTCTTTGCAGGCATTCCAGTTTCGACTACGAAGACATTAAATTCATCAGTCAAAGCTGCACAGTCTTTTCTTGAAAATAATGTAAATAAGTGTAAAACTAGCTTTACTTTCAGGCATGTTACTGAAAGTGAGGTATTGAAAGCTTTTAAAAGTATAACAATTAAGAACACTGCTGATCTGGATGGTATTTCTGTTAAAATCATCCAATCTATCATTGACGGTATTGCACCTTATTTAGCCAGTATATTTAACAATTGTGTTGATAATGGTGTGTTTCCGGACTTAATGAAACTTAGTAAAATTATTCCCGTATTTAAAGCAGGAAGCATGACTGACCCCAGTAACTTTAGACCGATCTCTATATTACCAACACTCAGTAAAATTTTTGAAAAACTTATTTTGAACCAACTAGTGGTACATTTCTATAGCAATAATATTATGAATCCGAATCAATTTGGTTTCACACGGGGTCGCTCAACAACTGATGCCGGTGTTGAGCTTATCAAACATATATTTGATGCCTGGGAGGAGTCACATGATGCCTTTGGTGTCTTCTGTGATCTGTCCAAAGCTTTTGACTGTGTTCACTACGATACACTCCTCATGAAGCTTCACCACTATGGAATCAATGTTAGGGCACTTGATTTTATGAAATCCTATCTATGCAATAGAATGCAAAGAGTTGATATTAATGGAAAGAGATCATCGGGATCAGCAGTACATATGGGAGTGCCCCAGGGATCGATTCTTGGGCCTTTCTTATTCTTAGTTTATATAAATGATTTGCCGTTTGTGGTAAAAGACAAGTGTGAGGTCATATTGTTTGCTGATGATACCTCTTTTCTTTTTAAAGTGAGTAGGCAATTGAAGCATTGCTTTGAAGTAAACAATTGTATTGAAATTGTGGAAAATTGGTTTTCAGCCAATAACCTGCTCCTCAATGAAAATAAAACTAAATTTTTAAAATTCTCATTGCCTAATGTCCGGCATGTAAATACTAATTTAATTGTAAAAGGACAAGAATTGAGCCCTGTAAATTCAGCAATGTTCCTTGGCATAACCCTAGATGCTCAACTACAGTGGGGACCACACATAGAAAGGTTGGCGAAGAGACTTAGTTCTGCAGCATATGCAGTCAAAAAGATGCGAAATATTTCTAATGAAGCTACTGCGCGATTGGTTTATTTTGGTTATTTTCATAGCTTAATGACATACGGCATTCTCCTGTGGGGAAATGCCGCCGATATTAAAACTATCTTTGTGCTGCAGAAACGGGCTATTCGCGCAATCTACAAACTTAATTCCAGAGCGACGCTTAGAAATAAGTTTAAGGAAATAAATATTCTTACGTTTGCGTCACAATATATCTTTGAAAATCTGATGTTTGTAAAAAAGAACTTAAACATGTTCCGTAGAAAATGTGACTTACATAATGTTAATACTAGAAATAAGTATAAGCTAGCCGGCTATGATAGTAGACTTCATAAAGTCACTAACTCATTTATGGGTCAATGCATACGTTTTTATAATAAGGTTCCCACAAATATTCAAGACTTACCACTTGATAAATTTAAAGAAACTATTAAACAAAAATTGTGTAATAAAGGCTTTTATACAATATCTGAATATATGGACGACAAAAGTCCTTGGTTGTAATTGTTTTTCTAAAGTGCTCAATCTCCAACTCCACCTTCAACTCCATCTCCAACTCCATCTCCAACTCCATCTCCAACTCCATCTCCAACTCCATCTCCAACTCCATCTCCAACTCCATCTCCATCTCCATCTCCTTCTTATCCAACGCCATCTACATCTCCTTCTTGTCCATACAACAGCAAGAACGTCATGCTCCCTCAGGCGGCATGGCTAGCGGTAGCGTCGGGTGTCGGGTCACCCTCTTCCCTAAAATATGGTTGAGGAGGGTGATGGCTGGTGCTTGCGTTATACTCGTGAACGGGTGCTGCTAGCGGTGCCAGGTCGTTTTGCTGATGACTTTATGACTTTTTTTGAACTTGACTCTGACTTCCCAATTTCCGTGTCCACGTCCTGTCTATGTCCACGACTATCCTCATCTCCATCCACATTATCTGTTTTCTCTCTCACCTCTATCGCTACGTCTATCTCTGCTTCTATCTTTGCCTCTATATCTATGTCTACGTTTCTCTCTAGTACTTGATTGCCTATTGTATAAATATAATAAGTAGTAGACTCCAGAAGATCAACTCGTTCATGGGTCAATGTGTACGCTTCATTTTATAATAAAATCCTAAAATATTTAAGATTAACCTATTAACCCTTCGATAGATTTAAGGATAAGTGTTATGTGAAAAGTTTTACTTTAAGATATCCGGATGCAAGAAGTTGGGATTCCCTGGCTGTAAATTGTTACTATGTATTATTTTTCTCTTATTTTTAAAAGATGATTGCTGTTGAGTTTCTTGCCACTTCTTCTCAACAGATCGACTTTCCGAAGTGGTGGTAGATTCAGTTCAATTTGTAAATTGTTTGACTTATTTCAAATGTATTTAAATACTTACGAAATAAAGAATATTTGAGTTTGAGTTTGCTGCGACACGTCATACAGAGCTAGGATGTACTGACCGGGCGGCCGGCCTGCAGCAGCACCGCGCCCTGAGCCACGCTGCTGGCGTCCACCGACACCAGCACCGGCTGCGACACGTCATACAGAGCTAGGACGTACTGACCGGGCGGCCGGCCTACAGCAGGCCCGCGATAGAAGCTATGCAACAGCTTAAAAAAAAAAAAACCGACAAACTGGTCAGAATAACAAAAATGGTTGCTCATGAAGAGTTGGTGAGCTTCTACAATAAATAATTATAAACCAGCGTGGTCAAGTGTGGTCCGTGGTCCAGCAAGTGTCTGTAAACGAACCAACTGGCTCAGATTAAGCTCAATTTCTGGCAGACCTGCATCATAATATAAAAACTCTCTTAATAATAAAGCCGTCGTCGTCGAATCCTATAATCTATTGCACTGGTCGCGACAAAAATGCACCAAATCATCGATCTGGAATATTGATAAGGTTATATTTTTATTTTTTGTCCTGCTAAAATCCTAATACAGAAAATCCTTTTGAAATATAAAAAAATAGATGCTTGGACCCAGTCTATTGGGTAAATAAGTTCATTTTAATTGGAAAGACATAACAATCAAAAGTAAGTGTGATAATGTATTTATAACTATACGTGGGAAACCTATACTAGCCTCTCGCAACCTAGTCGGGTTATATTAGTATAGGTACATGTATATAAAAAAAAAGTACTGGTATCAATGCCTCAGCCGACAGCTTCCGTTCCGCTGTGGCGTCAAAAAGTTGGGTGGAAAATGGTCCGTTGGATGAAATCCTCACTAGAGGTAACTGGCGTTCTGAAAATACATTTGAAGATTTTATTGTAAATAAGTAAGAATGTCAAAAGATCAAAATTCAGTTACAAGTCAATTTAATGCAGTGGATGAAATATATTTTATATTTCTATTTAATTTAAACTAATTATAGTTTTTGTTAGCAACTGTTGCTTATTCCTGTGTATTTGAAAGGTAATTGATATTACGTTACTGAAAATGCTATAATAGGTTATTTTTATGTACATCTCCCTGCCATTGTAAAACAATACCACAAGTCATTCGTATTCACATTGACGTCACCACCACACCAGGCGATATCAAACACGTCTCTCAAGTATTATTAGGCTTCAAATTAACGGTCAAGTTATTTAATACCAACGTTTTACCTAAAATTAAAACGTAAATTAAATCACTTACCTTAATTTGAAGCCTAATATTTTTTAATTCTGCCTGGTTACACAACGACTTCAATGAGTCAAAATCCTAACGCATTCAGCATAGCTGCTACCTGTGTGGTGGTGGGGTAAAGAAAGAGAAGGCAATAGAGTAGGTATATGAAGGATAGAACGTGCGAAAAAAGGACAGAACGATGGTATCTCTCTCTCAAGTATTATTAGGCTTCAAATTAAGGTAAGTGATTTAATTTACGTTTTAATTTTAGGTAAAACGTTGGTAATCTTAACAAATAATAAATAAACTATGAATATATAAATGTATAAGTATATAAATAAAATAATAATACTAATTTTTATTTATACGATCGGTAAAAATTTATATGGCTGAACTTTATCCTCCAGTCATGACATAAAAGCAACAAGAAAACCAGCACTCTCTTGAAATTAACCTACACAAATTGAAAAAAATTTATAATTATATAAATCTACAGAGAAATAACTTAAAAGAACTACCTGCATATACTTATGGCACAAGAAAAATTACAAATAAAGAAGATTGGACTAAAATTAAACTATTTTTTCGGGATTGAACGCCTACTCCTTGTTGCAGTGGCTGTTTTAGACTGTTTTTTACTATCCGACTAGTGGCAGTTGTTGAAGATGGTGTCAGTAACTCCGAGACAACATTGATGTCGTCGTGCTTGCGTATACGGTGCCTACTACCACTTGCACCTGCAACTAGAATATCGCCATCTCGCGCCAACACTTTGTGACACCGAGCTCTTGTCTCGCTGCCAAGAATAAGTTATATCGAACGAAGCCTAGTTAGGTATTCCGACAGTACGATACCGCTGCCTTTAAATAGGGTCTTTTGAGTCCAGACCTTTCCTTACTGCTGCCACTTCTGAATTTCACTAAAATTGGCCTTGGTCTATCTCTAGGAGACTAACCTAAGCGATGGCAGTACTGTATATCTTGCATATTTAATGTTGGAATCTTTAAAATCTCCGTCGCCAACCTTATAACTACGGATGGTAAATTCTCCAGTGGTGCCTCTGGAACTCCGTGCTTCAAAAGAATCTTTCTGCCGTTTTTTCATCTCCAGTCTATCACCATCCCGAGCAAGGTACTCAATTTGCGATTGCAAAGGAGCCATAGCAAAGTGGACAAATAGATTGAAGTTTTTGAAGTCTGCAGCAAGTGACGATGTCATTGGCGTATCTGTGCTAGTAGAGTTGATGCTTTGTTCAAACTGTGTCATTATCTTATAAAATCCTTCCATCATTCGTCCATTGTTTGATTTAATTGATGAACAGGATCCATGACTGTTAGTGTTTATGATCAGTTTTTTTCAAGGTAAGAATGAATAGGAAATGTTTAGCTGGATAGGTAAAGTAAGCCTATGCAAACATTTAGAGGAACAAAAAAATTTAAATACACTTTTTACCTATATTTACAATTAAATTAGTAGAGCTACAAATTTCTCACACTGTTCAGCTTACTACCCTCAGACGAAAAAAATACATATGTAGATAAAATACTTAAAACAAAAATAAATAAAATAAAATCCCCAGACAATCACACCAACTACATGGCCCCAAAATTAAGCAGAGCTTGTGATATGGGATACCATGTAGCAAACTAGGGGGGAACCTAGTATATAAATAGCTAAATGATAAATACCTGGAACATTTTTTTTCCTGTTCCTTGTGGGAATCGAACTCGCGACCAATGGCGTCTGACAGTGTTACCCCACCGCTAAAGCGACAGGCTATTACTGCCAGTATCACGTGATGAGACAGACACTAGGAATTAAGTAGAGGCGCGACGAATACCGAACATTGAGTTATTATAGCGGAAATCGGCATTATTTACGTTTTTATAACTGAAAGTACGGTCCATGATATGCTGCCAACTAGGAAATAACACGGAAACACCCGAATCAACTAAACAAAACTGAATATTTGTTGGGCCATTTTCAAGTACTAGTTACTTACTCTTCTATGTATTTTGCGTTCACTGAATACGCGCGCTCTATACCTAATATTATTGCTCTAAGCTTCACACACACTCCGCTGAGCCGCATAAAGTAACTTTTATAGGTTGAGATAGAGATATCAGCTAAAACGGAGCTCTAGCGACATCTAGAACTTAGTGACTGAAACTTTTACTAGAATCAGTCGGGAACTTTCGATGTTTTTTCTTTAATAATATTTAAGACTCCTCAAATATGTATATATAAGAAAATCGTTATCACCATCAAAATTCCAATAAACATGCAAAGGTCGAATTGCAGCGTTCCAAATGGTGGCCGGCTTGTGGGTAAAAGGAATCCAAGAAAAAAGCGATATAAACAACATTCGAAAACGGGTGCGTAGTAACGAACACAGGTAACGAATGAAAGATAGATTTAATGAGTCAGTTAGGTGATTGATTGAATGAACCGAAGAATGAAAAGTAGGATGAAAGAGACATTGTCTATGGCATTTTTCTAATTTTATAAATTACTAGCTGACCAGGCAAACGTATGTTGGCCGATTCTCATAGATACCGGATAAGCACAAAAAATTTCATCAAAATCGGTCAAGCCGTTTCGGAGGAGTATGGCAACGAAAACTGTGACACGAGAATTTTATATATTAGATAAACAGCTCCATCTATATCTTATAGTTGAATTCTTTTCAAGTGGTTTTTGTGACAGTTCAAAATTGACAATCTTTGTGACGTTGCCGTAATGAAATTGTTCGATCTTCCATTCGATGGCTTTGACGTATCGAATCAGCAGTGCTAGCACGGATCTTTTGTCGATCGTAAGTTTACGAATGCTCGTATAGTATGGAGTCGGTTGCAAGTTTTTAGTAACAATGTAATTTTTTATTTTACAGTTATTTAAGAGTAGAACCTGTTAACAAACATTCAAAATTAACAAGGAACACATTTATTTAAGCTAACCGTGCGGCAATGGATAGATTTCAATTATTGCTTGCAAAACCGTCTCCATACTATACGAGCATTCGTAAACTTACGATCGACAAAAGATCCGTGCTAGCACTGCTGTTGGTGAAAAAAATGTATACAAACTTCCGATTACAAGATGGCCGTTCATATTCATCGATTCAATGTCGATTCAATAGTGTCAATCATTATCAACTGAACGTTCCGTTTCTTTGAATCTGTCTATTTAAGATGAATATTTTTATGAAATTTACTTAATTTATTTGCAGTTAATAATAACAATTACACTTTATTAATAGTTCAAAATAGAAAATCATTCGAAAACAATTCAACTTATAGTAATACTAACGAAATTTAGTGAAAACACCGTGCTGAGCCGAGACAGATCTATGAAATTTAAAAAATATTGAGAGTCGACTCTAGACGTTTTGAGCTGCTCCGCAAAGACGGCTTTAGCGGTGAGTTCGGTGAGGACTATGAATTTCAGCTATACAAGGCGATCGTTACCGAACCTCGGTAAGAGGAAGCGTATACACGAGTCAAGAAAAGTTCTGAGCTCGCACTGCAGGACATTTTATTTACATTCAAATATTCCTGCTATTTGTGTCCATGCGCAAACGCAACCAAGTCGACACTTGATAACGAACGCATCGTAATGTGTAGTGACAGTGACAATGAATATTTTTATATAAAGTGAAGTTAGCTGCTTTGAAGATAACTGCTAAGGTAAGTTATTGTTAACCTTAAGTAAAGTTATAACATTATTATATATGCTGATATGAAAGGATGTATAAACAATACAACACCTTTCTTAAACCAATCGATATATTTTCACGAAACTTGAGAACATACAGAATAGATTTAGCAAAAAAGATATTCGGTTCAATATTTGGTTATTAGGTTGTTTTTGTTATTGGTTGTGATTTGTTTTGTTTGGGTTGTGGTTTACCAATTAATAAATGTTATTTATTAAGGTTATGAATGTTAGTTAATATTGTAATTTTTATGGTACTATTTATGTTATAGCGTGTATTATTTTTTTGTTAAAGACTGTTTGTTACCTGAATGAAAAAATAAAAATAAAATATTGAACTATCGATAGTTGAAGTATATCGTTCGTTATGGTGCAAATGATTAACGTGACAATAGTCATTGAGTTGTTGATATACTTGAGAGTGACTAAGATAAACTTATCTAGAACGGTCATGTTCTATCGAAAAACTTACCGATTAGCTTTGTTGGTACCTATCTATACTATCGTAATATTATGAAATTAATTCAAGTATCTACTGGATACACTGAAGATGTTGATTACTTAGCGCTATCTAGTTCTAAACAATTACGCGCTCAACATATTCCAAGGAATATTCCTCTTCGATTTCTCTTATCAATTTTGAACAATCCACTTTTTGTTGGGATCTTTGTATTGAATATAGCTAGCTACATAACATGGAAGATTTACAACCAGCTTCATTCATAAAATTAGATAATTACTAGTGTCCTATCCTAATAGTAGATCTACTGAGACTTGAAATTGAACTTAAGGATACTTGAAAAAGGGTCTTGTTTTGAAATTAACGTAGTAATTACAAGGCCGATGTTCTGTTGTTGATTTTTCAAGCGGTAGTACTCGTGAGTTATCAGTTCGCGATATGCGATGAAGCCTGTATAACTGCCGGAGAATTGCTTATCGCGGTTATTTGCATTGCCGACCGGCCGAGGAGAGGTACCTAAGTGTGGTTAATTAGTGAATTACTGACGATTTCGGGGTTCGAAAGATTTTTAGTGCCGATACATTCGATCGAGATATAATCAATATATATAAAACTGTTCCGTTACTGACTGAGTGAGGTACTGAGGTACTGAGTGACTGAGTGACTGAGTGACTGTCAGACAACGCACAGCCGTAACTACTGGGCGTAGAGAGCTGAAATTTGGAATATACATTCTTTAGGGGATGTAGGGGTGCACTAAGGAAGGAATTCCCGAAATTCCCACGGAAACGGGAAATATAGGACTTTTTAGTTTGTATGAAAAATCTTATTCCTTGAGTGCACAGATGTGAAACTTGGTGTAAAGGTTTTTCAATATATGTCTGGTTGTGTTATGAAAGTAATTCCCAAAATTCCCACGGGAACGGGAAATATTTGATGTTTTAATTTGTATGAAAAAATCCCATCCCTTGAGTGCACGGATGTGATACTTGATATAAAGGTTCCTCAATAAGTGTCTGTTTGTATTATGGAAGGAATTCCCGAAATTCCCACGGGAAGGGGTTGGAATTTTTAGTTTGTATGAAAAATCTTATTCCTTGAGTGTACGGATGTGATACTTGGCATGAAGGTTCTTTAAAGAGTGACTGGTTGTGTTACGAAAAATATTCCCGAAATTCCCACGTTTTTTCCTAAAAACTTATTCCTTGAGTGCATAGGTGTGATACTTGGTATAAAGGTTCTTTCAGTGGGTGTCTGGTTGTATAGTTTCTGATGTAACTACACAAGAAGGGTAGTTAAGCGCATACGAAGTTGCGGGATAAAGCTAGTAAACTTATAAAGTTCTTTTTATTGATAATGAAAAAATAGCTATAGATACTTTAAAAATATGCATATAAATGTGAAGATTCGTAGCTCAGACTTCAGATTCGGACCTCAGAGTTCATAATAGTTGCCTCAAAGGAAGCCTGGGTCACGGGCCACCCAGTGAAACTACAGAGTATAAAAAACTAATTCAGAGCCGGAAAAATTAGATACTACATCCGATCTCGAACCCAGTGCGTGCTATAAATACGATAACAATTGATAGCTACCACGATTTAATGTAGTTGCTAAGTAGATAATATATTTCTTTCGGTAAATAGATATTTATTTCATAATAAATAATTACAGTTTAATATAACACAAACAATATTTTGTTCTAACATTTTATGAATGTTTTTATTTGGAACTTTAATTTAAGAGGAGCCTAGCGACAGATGCATCCCGGCGTTGTCATTCAGGACACCTGGTGGTATGCGATCACGAAGACTAAGGTGGGATACATGCGTCCACGGGACACCTATTCACTCGACACCTAAAGTACCAGGACTATACTGCTCAGGAAAATTAGACACAAGCAGTTCATTACAAATTTTGACGACCCGAACTTTCCGAATTGATGTAAAGTGATTTTGAGATTTTAACCTCTTCGGATTTTAACTAAGTATAACGCATTTAACTTTCAGATAACTAACGTTACTACAGATGTCGATCAAAGTGGAAAAGATTACGGAGCCGGTGTTGCTCGCAGAGGGACCTCATTGGGATGAGAAGCAACAGGCTCTGTTCTTCGTCGGCATCGTTGATAAGACCATCCATAAGTTTGTGCCTTCTACTAAGAAGTACACTAAGACTGCAGTAGGTAAGAGAATTGATACCTGTATGTTTAAAAGGGACTAAATGATTTTGTACATCCTTGATGAAAACCATTACCTACCTGTAATGACTTTATTTGTAGTGTTGCCACTAGCCAGACAGATACTCAAGGGTTCACCAGTTCAGTTCAGTTGTATTTTACATACAAGTAAATATTTCAACAAACAAATGTTAAAAACTTTAACGGGTAGAAATAAATAAATCATTAAAGTGTTATTTTATTTTTAGTTTTATTACGAACTTGCTGCTTCGCGCTCTTTCGCCCGCGTAACTTCTGATCCCGTTGGAACTTATGGATCAAACATATCCTTCTTGATAGCGGGCAGTGATATCAGCGACACGATAGAAAGTATTGAGTTTGTATAAAGCGTTCTGGACGGCAGCGATGCGGGCAACGAGCGGTGAGCGCCAGTCTAGCGGGGAGTGCGTGATCAAGCGGTATACAGTGTGACTGGTGACTAGATCATAATAATTAATAAAAGTAATAAAAGTAGATACTTAATTTTTAGGTACAACGGTTTTAGAAAGACCACTGAGATGGAACAGTAAATAAATAAAAATATTAAACAGACAAAATTTCAACAATATCGAAGAATAAATACTTAATAAATTATGCGAGATAATATTTTTTTTTCTGCTGGAGATATTATGAAAAAACCAACTTCACTAACATTTTTAAATCCTTGTCAAAACTTTGAATGAAGTGAAATGTCACCTACGTAGGTATATATCCTCTGCTTTCATACATATTTTTTTTAAGTAGGTACTGAATCGATTTCCATTAAATTTCTATAGGCCACCTCTGACTTCTTGTAATCTATGAAATGAAACGAGAATCATACAAATCGATTAATAATTGACTAATTAATCAAGTAACAAGCATACACACGATTTGATAACCTCTTCCTTTTGGAAGTCGGTTGAAAAGACCGTGTGCGGCGACGGACCGTGCTCGCGACGAAATACGGCATAAATCTTATTCAGGATGCCCGTATTGAATGCTCAGTTCGTGCGCAATACACGTCCAAATTCAGCGAGCGCAGGGATCGAGCGCTGGATATTACATTACTACTTAATTCCATTACACCAATGTCGATACACGCTCGTTACTATAATCCAATCCTAATTCTGATTTAAAAAATATTCTCCAGGACATAATCAAATGTTTTCACAAACATTATAGTGTTATCAAAGAATTTGATTGAATTTTGTTTTTGGTCTTCGTAATTACGATGTCAAAGCTCGCTTCCTTCCTGTTTAAAGTACGGATTTAAGTCTTCTTTTGTCCATAATAAATCGTATCGTATAAATGAAATGTGAGAATATTCATGACGCCGTATCGACATTTTCGTTTGTTCACCGGAACAAATCGCTCTCTCGCCCGCTGGCGTCGCGTCGTCGAGAACGGCTCAGATTCCTCGCGTCCGTCCAGTTTGCAGCCTCATAGTCTGGAATGGCACGTAGGCTAGGTACTTTTTATCGCGATATCGATATTCAAAATTGGGAAACTGCTAGTATTTTGTAACTGGTGAATTAATGATTAAAGTTATCTCTTTAATAAATAATAACTATCTAGGTACCTACTTATAGACTTTTCAGCCCCAAAAACAGGTACCAGAGATAAATACAAACCCGATACGCATAATACTTTTACTATTTAAGTAGACTCACTTAATTTACTTTTTAATATAGGTGCTTACTTTTAATACAACCTGAAAATTTCTTGCAACCAAGTTTCTACCTGTGGATGCTTTTTCGTTCACTGGTGGATAAATAATAACATAAACTTTAACAATTTTTCAGACGGTCCGCCCGGCTTCATGGTTCCAGTAGAGGGAACCAGTGACCAGTTCCTTATCGGCCTGGAGAGGAGGTTCGTCATAGTCCAGTGGGACGGGGAGAACGGCAGCCCGACCAAGGTGGTGAGGGAGATAGCCGAGGTGGATGCGGAAGTTGGTAACACGAAGATTAATGATGGGAAGGCGGATCCTAGGGGAAGAGTCTTTGCCGGTGGGTTCTAGTATTAAATATTTTGTTGTCATCTTAATATTAAGCTGACTTTCTGGATGATGAGTTTTTTGATTAAGTTTATAAATGAACTATAGTTGAATTCTTCAAATTCAAATTCATTTCAAATTCATTTATTTATTCATAACCATAGGTATTGCATTGATGTCATTTACAGGTAAGTAGTATAATATTGGGCATTCAACCCACCAGAGTGAGCGAAGCGAACGGTCGAGAGCGAAGCGATCGACTGGTGGAGATTGGAGAGCTCCTGCAGTAATCTATAATGCCTCTTTTCGTGTAATCTAATATCGCGACTCGTCCAATCACATATAAACCCTTTGAGTCTTCTTTTATACTTACTTTCGTTATGCATGTCATACTAATTAGAACAAAATGAGATTTGAAAAGCAACCTGAATCGCTTACATTAAGAAATATTTATTGCGAAACCAAAAACCCCGTATCGCGGCATGGTAGTTTACTTCCCAACACAATACGTTGTTTAGTTTGTGGACCGTCTAACTGCGGAAAAACTAATTTAGTTATTGGTCTCCTCTTACATGACAACGGATTACGATTTAAAAATGTGTATGTTTATTCAAAAACGTTGTATCAACCAAAATACGCTTTTTTAGAAAATGTTTTAAAAATTACCCCTTATGTAACCTACCTAAAATACCATGCTAATGAAGAAGTCCTGAGTCCACAAGAGGCTAAACCCAATTCAATATTTATTTTTGATGACGTAGCTTCTGAGAAACAAAACAATATTAGAGATTACTTTGCATTGGGCAGACATAAGTATATTGATTGCTTTTATATAAATCAAACATACACCAAAATTCCAAAACAGCTAGTGAGAGATAACGCTAATTTAATTGTTCTTTTTAAGCAAGATGACGTAAATTTGAGACATGTTTATGATGATCATGTTAATACTGATATGTCTTGGGTATTATTTCGTGAAATGTGTTCAAAAGTGTGGGCTGAACCATTCAATTATTTAGTTATAAATAAAGATTGTGATAAAAATAATGGTGGTTACAGAAAATCATTTGACACATTTATTAAGTTGGATTAATGAGTTAGTTAAATATGGATGTAAGGATTTCGAACACTTCATTGTTTCAAAAGCCTTCTAACATACAACCTCTCATATTTAACAATGGAACGTGAAATTAAGGAACAGATTATTAAAGCATCTGAAGCGGTTAAAAGGAAAGTTAAACTACTGCGAGATTCAGAAACTGACAATGAAATGATTTTGCAATCAGTTTTTAAACCTATCACGTCTCCTCTTCATCACATTGCTAATGAAAATAAGAAAAATACTAAAATTTTTAACCCATCAGAGAAACCAAACGTTCTGGATTATAGTAAAATTGGTCAGAATTTTAAACATGATACTACTTTATCAATTAATGAACCTTATAACAGTGGTGATGAAGCTCACAACTCAGAAGTTGAAGAATGTGACACTTCATATGAGTCAACTACTGATAGTAATGAAACATCCAGTTGGTCGTTATCTTCAGAAAAATTTCATGATATACCGTTTGGTATTCGAGCTAGTAACGGCAAGCCATATATAGGTCAAATGCCTATTGACATTAACAAAGATTCTATCTTAATTGAGGGTCAAGAATATAAAAGAACTCCTGGGATGAATGAATTATTATTTAGTAAAGACCCTATCATGTCTTTGGTAAATAAAGAAGATTTATCGAACTATAAATCAATTCTTCTAAAGACAAATGCCCATCGTCGAGAATATGATCCTGCCAAACCAATCAAAAGTAATAAAGGTCAAAAATATTTAAACGTTATAAAACCACTATTTTCGTCATTGTCTGAAAATAAGAAAATTTTAACCGGAAAAAGTTTAACTCTCAAGAAAGTAGTGAAAAAAAATACTGATTACATATATTGGGATGACCCTAATGAACTGGTAACACGTCTGAAACTTTTGTTTGCTTCAAAACAAGCTGGCAATACTGGATTAGATAATGAAATTATTTCAATAATAGAAGAATTAAAAGAAAATGGTACAATTATTTAGTATATAAATACTAAAAAAATATAATTTGCAACAGTATCTTAATATCATTTACACAAATCAAAGCTGATCATTATGAATATAGATAAATTTGGGCATCATGTTCACAAACGCTTACGTATGTCAGAATTATTTGATTTTGATATCATATTAAAAAAGACAGAAACAGGCGATATTGATCTAAAATCAAACCACTTGAGGGGTCTTCCATTACCAGAATCAGGTGACCATGCTGTTAATAAGGAATATGTTGATAGTTTAATAGATAAACTGAATAAATCTATTGAGTCAAACAAAGGAGTAAAATTAGAAAATGGTGTACTTAACCTAGAATCTTCAATAATCAAAGGTATGCAATCCCCATCAGAACCTAATGATGCTGTGAATAAGCATTATGTTGATGAAAAACTTAGAAATTACTGCACTCAAGAACAATTGTTACACGAAAAAAATACCATTAGAAAGAATGTTGCCACGTTGATGTCAAATTACTTAAAAGAATATTATACTAAGTCTGAAATACAATCCCTCATTCAATCATTAACAAAACATGAGTAAACAGCAAGTAGTTGAAGAAATTCATAAACAAGCTAGAAAGAACTTTCAACGTCGACATGTAATGCTTAGAGACATAAATGAATTATGGCAAGCTGATTTAATTGATATAAGGAACATTGCATCGTTTAATAATCACCATAATTATATATTAATTATAATTGACTGTTTTACAAAATTTGTATGGGCATTTCCTGCAAAAACTAAAAGTAAGAAAGAAATTTCTAAGGTGTTTGAAAAATTATTCAATACTGGTAATATTCCTAAAAATTTGCAAACTGACTTTGGGAAAGAATTTTACAACGATGAATTCAAAAAACTTATGAAGATTCATGGGGTTAACCATTATTCCACGTTTTCTACTAAAAAGGCTTCTATTGTTGAAAGGGTTATCAAAACTCTTAAAAACAAACTATACAAATACTTCAATCTAGCAGGAAATTATAGATGGTTAGGTAAACCGCTGAAAGATATTGTTGTATCCTATAATAATACTGTTCACCGTACAACTCAATACAAACCGATTGATGTTAATCCTACGAATGCTTTAAATGTATTACGTAACATAAATAAATCGCAAAAATGTAATGTTATTAACAAACCTAAATTCAAAGTTGGTGATTATGTAAGAATAAGCAAATACAAGGGCTGCTTCGAAAAAGGTTTCACTCCAAACTGGTCAACTGAAGTATTTACGATTTCAAAGATAAACAAAACATGTCCGTTTACATATTATATTAAAGATCAAAACCAGCAAATAATATCTGGTTCATTCTACGAACAAGAATTGCAAAAAAACAAATATCCAAACATTTACTTAATTGAAAAAATTATTAAAAAAAGAGGTAGTAAATTATTAGTCAAATGGTTAGGATTGAGTGAAAACGAAAATAGTTGGATAGATAAAGATGCAAATATATCATTATTGTAATAGCAACTATGCAAGGAGGTGGACTTGTTAATACATTGATTGATAATCTACCAATAGAGCTACATTTACCTGGATACAACTTCTGTGGGCCAGGTACTAAGTTAAAAAAACGTTTAGCTCGAGGAGATAAAGGTATTAATTTATTGGACGAAGCTTGTAAACAGCACGATATTGCTTACACAAATTTTAGTAGCAGAGACGATCGCAACAAAGCAGATATTGAACTAATGAAGCAAGCTAAAAATCGAATACGTTCGCCAAATGCAAGCAAAGGTGAAAAGATTGCATCGTGGTTAGTCAATAAAACTATGAAAACAAAAATAAAAGCTGCAGCTGGTGTTAAAAAGTTTCAATCGATAGTTTCCAAGCTACGTCGTGGTATTAAAAAATTGAAAAATAAGAACATTAATACTGCTATAAAATATGCTTATACAGCTGCAAAGAAATTGGCTTGCAAAACAAATAGAACTCGCATCCCACGAGTGATACCTGTTCCAAAATCAGGAGGTATTTTACCTTTGATACCTATTTTTGCTGGGCTATCCGCATTGGGTAGTTTAGCGGGAGGTGCTTCAGCCATTGCAAAAACTGTTAATGACTACCTTGCAGCTAAAAAATCGTTAGCAGATACTTCTCGTCATAATCCAACCGAACCGATTAATATAGGAAAAGGGTTGTATGTTAAACCTTATAAGAATGGTCACGGTATTTACGTAAAATGTCCAAAAAACTGAATAATAGGCTACCTATTCGAGCTTTGACTAACGTCGATATTAAAAAATTTGCTCAACGTTGCATACCATACTTTCGAGGGGTATTTATGAGAAATAACTTGCCCAAAAAGGTGAATCGAATTGAATGTGGCATAGTTAATTTAGATGATGCTAAGAATGTTGGAACACATTGGGTGGCCTATATTAAATATAAAGACTACTGTGAATACTTTGATAGTTACGGTGATTTGAAACCACCTCAAGAATTAATAAAATATTTAAAGAATTTTAATATATATTATAACTACAAAAGATACCAACCATTTAATACTATTATTTGCGGACACCTTTGTTTAAAATTTTTACAAAGTTTTTGGAATAAAAAATGTATAAATTAAGATGTATTTGATTTATTTTTATCATACCTATAATGTCATTTACGCTGTCAATATCAGGCAATAAGCCAATTCTGTTAACATCATATTCTCCCAGCTTACAATTAGATGGTGAATATGAGTGCGCTCTTTTATATTTATCTACTTTTAACTCTATTCCAAACATAGATACGAGTAATAATAAATTTCACTATGGAACTAATCAAGTCGTAGTATTACCAGAAGGAGCATATGAATTTCAAGATATTTGTGATTACATAAAAAATAACTTATCAGGTTGCACATTAAAACTTTTCTGCAATAATAATACACTGAAAACATTTTTGTATAGTACAAAAGATGTTCATTTTGAAAAGGAGAATTCCCTCGGATCAATTTTAGGATTTAAAAGTGAGACCTTAAAAGCCAATATATTACACGAATCATCATTGCCAGTTAATATTTTATCGACAACCGTGGTGAGAGTCGAATGTGATATAATAAGCGGTTCCTACATCAATGGGCATCCTAGTCATATAATACATGAATTCGCGCCTAACGTACCACCTGGCTATAGGATTATCGAAATACCTAAAAATATAATTTATTTTCCCGTGAATCAAAGTGATATTAATAACATAACTATAAGAATACTTGATGCGAAAAGTGAGTTAGTCAATTTACGAGGAGAAGAAATTCAATTATATCTTCATATTAAGAAAAGAAATGTTTGACTACCGCTCTAGTATTAATCATCGATTCGAGCAAAACTGTGTTCAAAAACCAGCCCCATCAGAGGTCTACAGTTACAATAAATATACCCCTACACAAGTTAATTCAATCAGTCACAAATCAATCACCCTTAAAACAGCAGCACATCGTAAAAAGAAAATAAAATTAACTGTTGAAAATATAGAGTTTCTTAAAACTATTGGATTGATAAAATGAGTATCCTAAACATAACGAATTCGCCAGTCTACGACACGTCCATCGAGAGCATTGAATATCATTCGTACAAACCATATGGAACAAGTTTTAACAATAATGATGAAATTCGAATCCCAATTAATCAGCAAGATCTGTACGTCCTGCCCTCGGCCAGCACATTGT
Organism: Stenoptilia bipunctidactyla; assembly: GCA_944452665.1. Taxonomy (NCBI): domain Eukaryota; kingdom Metazoa; phylum Arthropoda; class Insecta; order Lepidoptera; family Pterophoridae; genus Stenoptilia; species Stenoptilia bipunctidactyla. The sequence goes on from OX101736.1 coordinate 24,490,773, forward strand.
ATTTGGAAGGAACCGTGTACGTGCAAAATAACGATAACAAAACAACCATCACAAGTATACAACTCACGAATAATGCATTGCTTTACTTGTTTCAAGACATTCGTTATGAGTTGAATGGAGTTGAAATCGATAAGGTTAAAAACTGCGGTATAACTACAACCATTAAATCTTTAGTTTCTTTTAATGAAAATGAAGCTAAAATGGCTAAAGCTTGGTGTTGGGACCTCAATGGAACTAAATGTAGTGGTCCTTTCTCAGCTTCTATACCTTTATGTAATATTATGGGATTTGCTGAAGATTACAAAAACATTATTATGAATTGCAAGCATGAGTTAGTTCTTCTTCGAAGTAATAACAACAAGAATGCCTTGAAACTTAACACCGGTGAATTTGTACATGATATTGAAATACACAAAATTGTTTGGCGAGTTCCACATGTCAAAGTATCCGACAAAGAAAAAATAAATTTGCTAAAGTTACTGGAGAAAGATCGATCTATTCGATTAACGTTCAGAAATTGGGATTTGTACGAATATCCTTTACTACCAAAAACTACTAAACATACTTGGTCTATTAAAACATCGTCTCAAATAGAGAAACCAAGATATGTAATCATAGGTTTGCAAACTAATAGAAAAAATAATGTTCTCAAAGACATGTCTCAGTTTGATGAATGTGATTTACGTGACGTTAAAGTTTTCCTTAATTCTACCTACTATCCTTACGAAAGCCTTAATGTATATTTTTCTAAAGAACAATATGCTTTATTATATGAACAATACGCTAAATTTCAACAGTCTTACTACGGTCATAGATCAGAACCCTTGTTGGGATTACAAGAATTCAAGACTAGAGCTCCACTTTTTGTAATTGATTGTTCAAGGCAAAGTGATAATTTAAAATCAGGACCAGTAGTGAACATAAGGGTTGAATTAGAAAGTAATTCAGAAATACCAGATCAAACAACAGCTTATTGCCTTATCTTAAACGATTGTATTATCGAGTATAAACCATTAAGCAATATTGTGAAAAAAATATCATGAAATCTGATATAATTATCGTTGATGTTCAAGGATTTCTAGACTTAAAAAAGAACTTTATCATAAAAGAAATTGCAATAGCGTCAAAAGAATATACACAAACATTTCTAGTGAAGCCTCCGTATCCATTTAATAATTTAACGAATCCTGAGAAAAGACAAGTAATTTGGTTGGAAAAAAACCGAGGAGTACGTTGGAGTGAAGGATACATTGACTATAGAGAATTTAAACGCATTATTAAACCATATCTAGTAAACAAAAAAATTTTAACCAAAGGATTGGAAAAAAATAAATGGATTAAGGATTTGCAGTGATTGTAAAGTGCTTGACATAGGCGAAAAAGGATGCCCCAACTTGTTACAATTACATAAAAGATATTGTGAACCAAATGAAAACTATAATTGTGTATACCATTTCAAACAATGTGCTTTAAATAACGTACTGTGCATAAAAAAATGGTATTATGAGAATTATATGTATACTTTTTCTCTATTTGATTAATTTTTAATTTAAAATTTACTTGGATTTAATTAAGGTATACAAGTATCATATATTTTATAAAAAATAAAATTTGAAGTTTTAATTAATGATTATGTCTACTGTAGAATCAATTCAAACACATAAATAAATGTAAAGAAATTAAAAACATAGATAATAAAATCGATTGACCCGACTGGGATTGCTGATTTTATTTTCTATGTTTTAAATTTCTTAAAAAATATATTTGAGCACTATAAAGTGCATAATCACTTCAAAGAAAAAAAAATGTACTCAATAAATTATAATAAATGTATAAGAAGCAAATTATTGATGTGTTTTATTTTTCGTAGATGTAGGTATATTGAGTAGTTAGTAAAGTAAACTCAAAATAAATTCAGTAAAATGTATATTCTTAAAAATTCTAACAGAAAGTTTTATGCTATATTAACAATACAATAACTTAACTTAAAAGTGCTTAATTTAATTACCTACTTACATATCTTTATAAATTATCATCACATATTTTTTTACAAATATTTTTTATTAAGTGTTCGGTTTGCTCCATAATAGGATTAAAATTATCCGCGACTATGTACTGCGCACTGTAAAGTACTTTTTCATTGTCACTTCCACTTTGCACTGCACTATTATTTTCCAAGTCCACGACTTCAACTCTTATAAGACGGGTTCCTCGTCTAGTTTCGTTGCTGCACACGTAGGAGGATTCCTTTAGAAACCGTTGTTTCCTTTTCATTGGAACTCTAACTTCTTGACATTCAGCTTGACGTTTTGATCTTTTGTGATTTGGCTCCCGATGTTGTTTAGCCAGGTCCGGATACATTACATCAAAATCAGCAAGAGGATCTTGAGCACATTGTTCAAATAAATAGCTGTCTTCATTTGACATTATTATATATTTTTGAAATCAAAAAGTTGTGACAATGTAGCTCCTTCAATTATCACCTTTAGAATGTCGCTAAGTATGTCAAAAAAACAGATCGACGACGAATAACAATAAGTAGATATGCTTATTTTGCACTATTCAATAACATGAGCGTTATGTTTACTCACTTTAGTGAATCAAGTTCTAACATGATTACAAAAGTCTTAAATCAGCATATTCATAGTTACCGAGCTAAATTAATTGCGATATACTTATTTGAAAAACATAACTCTGCGATGGTCTCCGTGACGTAGTAAGCGAATCGCTGGCTTATACACGGGATACGCGGCGCGGGTTCGATTCCCGTCAGGTGCCAAATGTTAGTAAAATAAACAGACATTTTTTATGGGTCTGGTTGTTTTTCTAATAAATACAAAAAGTATTTAAGTATTCTAACCTTAGTCTAGTTCCCATAAAACAAGCTCTGTTTAGTTCAAGGTTAGATGGCGTTGTGTGAAAATGGTGTCCAAAATAATTTATTTATTTTTACTTAATATTAAAAGAAGCAGGTTCAATTCTAAATAAAACAACAAAGTTTTTAACCCAATTTATTAAGTTTTCATTATCAATTTAGGTAAAATAAATTTTCATCAAATTTGTACAATTTTACAATTCTATTTAATTACAATCTTAAAAATACTTAAAATTAACACAAAGACAGATAAATATAATATCCACACCGTAAGTTTTTTAACCCAATTTATTAAGTTTTCATCCTCAATTTAAAATCGATTTGCACCAAATTTGTGCACATTTTTACTATTTTATTTAATTAAGTATAATATTAAAGATACTTAAAATTAACACAAATCCTACTAATATTATAAATGCGAAAGTTTGTGAGGATGTGTAGATGTTTGTTACTCTTTAACACAAAAACTACTAAATGGATTTTAATGAAATTTGGTACAGAGATAGATTGTAGTCTGGAATAACACATTAGAAATTACACGGGTAAAACCGCGTCAAACAGCTAGTGACAGATAAATCCAAACCGTTATAATATGTAAGAACTACCCCAAGCGATAGTTGATATTTTATCACGTAAAATTAATCTCTTATCATCATTATTTGATAGTGCAATTTTATTTACACTTCTAGTAAATATCTCATGCTGTAGAGATCTGAATAGAATGTTTTTTTTACGTATTACATTACTGTTTATAAGTACCGATTCATAATCTGATAATTTTAGCTGTCGAATAACATTAGATTTAATACCTTTGGCTTTTTTAATGACTTTGTCTAAGGTTCTAACACAATATAGCTTAGATCTCAATCCCACAAAATGTGATATCAATTGTCCACTCATTTCGTCTTTAAATAATCCTGGTACTTTTTTATTCATAAGAGGAAGTTTATATTGATTGTTTTGATTGAAATTACTTGTGTCGATGAAATTTAAAAATGTATTTTTCAAATCTTTGTAAAAATCATTACATTTTAAAATGTATATGAAACTATCTGTATCGGTATAACACAGTTGAACGCGGTCCTCATAAAAAGGCTTTATGATGTTATAATGGAAATGATACATATGTGCTTTTGATAATTCTAGAACAGAAAACCCTATATAAATGGGTTTATCTAATACAATTTGATCTGGTTTCATTTGGATAGCGACCAGATTATCAGTAAATACCGATACGCTGTGAAAATTAGGCATTGAAATTAATTTTCTTGCACTTAATTTTTTTTTAGTTTTATTATTAGTATCAGTCCACACATTTACTAGGTGTACGTTAACACGAGCCTCGTTATTTTCAAGAGTTTTACCAAACACAGAATTGTTCAAGAGTTTAAAAAATCTTGTTCAAAAGCTGATTCTGCGTTTTGACGCAGGTTAGTATTTAGGTCTATATATTTTTTTAGATAAGCGCTTTGTCGAAATGATATGACACGATGAATTTTGCATAAAACTAACCCATGCTCCAAACATTTTTTTAAGTGAATGTAATGAATTACATAATTAAATTTATTAAATAAATTAGGTATCAGTTTACTATTTTTACCGCCAGGTGGTATACATTTTTCAGGACAAAATGGTAAATCGTTATGGTCTTTATGCAGATGTTCAGGATACAGTAAATCGACTTCAAGTATGTAACCATACTCACCATCATCCTTAATTTCTGAAATATTAAGCTTATCTATTTCAGAATTGTTTAAAAATCTAAATTTAGAGTACGGTAAAGCTTGACTCATACTGTACCCATATAAATTATTACAGTCTAAGTAAACTATAAATGATTCCTCTTTTGAAGAATCATAGTCAGGCATATATTTGTTATTAGCCTTAGCATATCGGTGAGAGCACATACATAATCCTCCTCTTATACCCTTTTGAATCATTCGAATCATTGACAAATCATCAAGTAGTTCAAGCTGTACCCCTGTTTTTAATAACATTGCATCGAACGAAAGGCTGGGCGCGGTAACATAAAACGCTGGATCGAGTTGATAATGGTTTTTACAAGTTTTGCGGAATTTCTCAAAAATATCCGTCAGTAAAAGTACATCTGTTTTTAGGTATAAGTCAGTATATTCGCCTAAATCTTTTATTTGAAAAACATTCCACACAGATTTTGCGTGTTTGTAGTCACTATCTGATATTTCGTCATTAGTAAGCGAGTTAAAAAAACATGATTTAGGGGGTAACGTTTTTTCGAAATAATTTTTCCAAGTCCTCATATAGTCATAAGGATATATTCCCTTCCTAGTCAATAAATCAAATTGACGATAATTAGGAAAATGTGAGTGTAATGACTTAAAATCTTCTTTGTTCATTGTTTTAGCTAATTTTTCTAAACTTGTTCCTAAAAATTTAAACGAATCCGTAAAACGCAATTGTATAAATTCACCGTTTTCTGCAAGTAGAAACTTAACAAACGATATATAGTTTTCTTTAGTTTTCGGTATGACTTTTACTTTTCCTGGTATTTCTCCTAACTCTTTAATAAAGAGATGACAATCGTAACCTGATAAGTTATGAAAAAATATTGGTATGAACTGTGGTGTTTTATATCGTAAATTACATATTTGATGAGCCGCACCACGATAACTACCTGATACGTGACAATGATCGCGAACTTTGTCGAACCACAAAAGGTGACCACAAATGTGACATAGTGTTTCACTGTCAAAATTCTTAGCATCCATGTCCGTAAAAATCATTGGTTTAGTTTTGATTAATATTTCATGAATTATTCTTGCCTCATCTTGGATAAGCGTAACAAACTTTGAAACACAATCTTTACCGCGATAAGAAACGAATTTATTCTGAGATTCGTCAAAAGAACAAACAACATTATATCCAAAAGCAACTGGTACATGCCGTTGTAAATCAGTAGTGCTCGCTAAGTTGGGGTCTGGTTGACAGCCAAGTACAGGCTGCAACATGGTTTCAAAGTCTGCATAGATAACAAACGGTATATTTTGTTTGCGATCAAAGTTTTTAAATTGAATAATCGATCCTTGATTAGGCAACACTGTTACTACACCTCCGCAGACGTGGCTATTCCGTTCGCTTTCTGATGGAAAAAATAATAAACAAGTATCGCAAAAAAACAAAGAGCCATGATGTCTTGTAATTTGATTCCTAACGAGACGACATAAATTTTTAATCAAACAAAAATGTGATAAAGAATTTAGTTCAATAAGCAAAAGATGAACACGCTTACCATTTTTATAGAAATTTTCTGATTTGTATAAAGGTCCCGTAATAAACTTATCATCCTTTAAACCATAAACGTTAATACTTAAATGAGGATTATTTTTCTCAAATATACTAATATCAGAAAAAGACACAGGAAACTTCATACCATTAATGTTAAGCTTATTTTTGTAATGAGGATAGGACGAAACTCGCGTAGGATGATTATGTGTAGGATACAGAGCCGCCATAACACACCACAAGAAACACTTTTCGTCTTTGTTTTGAATATTCAAACATGCCTTTTTATTTTTTATAAATTTAGGCAAGTCAATAAAAGTAGATCCCCTAAGTGGCTCATATTTATTGATATTGATTTCAAAATGAGAATTTTGATAAAACGACCATCCACTATCTCTTTCTTGAAACTCTTCAACACTATTTTTTATGTAACTTACAATATTTGTATCAACATGAAAGTTGAATACAATTCAAAGTTAACTTTAATACTTGTATGTTTTTTTAAAGATTCATTTAAGAGAGTTTTTACTTTGGTTCGGATGTTGATAAAAAATGAATGAATAGAATTCAGTTCACTATCTTTCAGAGCCTGAACTCTATATGTAGTAATGCGATCGCGGAAGGCAGACCTAACTAATTGCACACCTGGACAGTAGATTGTACTGCTACTGTTTTTATGATTATTGCTTCGCAAGTGACCTGTCCATCGCCTTTTCTCAACTGTTATGTTACAATATGAACAAAAAGGCATTATGATTTTCAAAATTAAAAAATGTAAAGAACTAATACTACAATACCTGACTTGAAAAACTAAGATTGGATATATTAAACTACTGAATTGGATATTATAAATACCTGTCTAATGAAAAAATAATATAAAAAACATAAAAAATTAAAATGCACGATTAATGTTCAACTTATCGCTATAAAAAGTTGGACTTGAGTCCTTAAACAATAAATTTACGTCTTTGACGAAACGCTGCAAATTCTTCCACTGGCTGGACTCGTTCTCCAGACAGCAGCTGACGCGCAGAAGCGCCTTCTTCCAGCGCTCGTCGGGGGCACTTGACTCGGCGTCGTCGCGATTATACACCTTCAGCTCTATGTAGAAGTCGCCGTCGGTGCTCGCGATGCGCTTCTGACTCCCATTCGCGACTCTGTTCTGGATGTAAGACGACAAACTCGTCGGCTTACTTTCCTCGACTTCGACTTCGCCGCTCAGACCAAATATGTCTATATACCCCGATTTCTTGTTCCTGTAACAAATCAAAAATTTTCATTATTAGTAAAATATAACTTTAATACCATTCTGCTATTACGTGATTGTTGACTGAAATAGATTTAAAAAGAGAGAATATTAGTAAGAATATTAGAGAATTTTAGTTATGTGTTTTATCACACTTCTTACAATACTGGGTATGTAATTATAATTTTTAAATAAAAGTATGAATAGCGTTTGAATGATTTAAGTTAATCTAATGCCTAACAGATATTATTAACTTGAAAATAAATAAATATGTAAAAGCCAAACATTAAAAACTAAATTTCATTAAGAAGTTTGTCGAATAAACTTAAAAAATATATTAACATACCTATATTTAAATATCAGAATGTGCATATTTATTATCTAGCCCGAGTTAAGTTTCGTCAAGAAATTATGCTATGGAAACAAGATAACAGATAAATAAACTCAATAAACATATAAACAAGCATATTAATTATATAAATCTATAACAAATAAATTTAAATAAACATAAAAACATGTATGATTTCATCACACAAATATCCACCCTCTCCAGGGATCGAACCTGGGACCTCAGGCATAATTACTTAATAAATTAGTTTTCAATACAAAGTAACTTTTTTTAAATTTAGGATCTTATAGTAATAAAAATAACATTTGTAAAATTACCTTATGTCTTTACTGCTTGAGGTCTTGCGTTTTTTTGCTGGCGAAGATGTTGTTTTTTTCGTTGTCTTGCTACTCGTAGCTTTCTGTGCCTCAACGTTGACGTCGTACTCGGAGTCTGACCTGAAAGTAATTTAATTTTAAATATTTTTTTTCAACACTCAGATGAACTGCTGTTATTCTACGGTGAATTATGTCTCATAGCGAAGAAGACGCACATAAAACACTAGATATCTGTTAAACTATCTGATATTTCAAAAATCATTTTTAAAATATTTTTTGGAGTTTCACTTTTGTTCACTAAAATTTTAAATTTAAAGACTCTAGAGTACTAATAGTCACTTACATTTTTAATTCAATTGAAAATCTTGCACACCTTATTTTCTTGATACAGCAGCTTAGCAGCGGAGCGGTTGCGGACCGGGCTCGGTTAGCGGAGTAGCAGCGGCACGGAACGAAGACACAAGGTAGTCGGTAGCAGCTAGTGTATTGATCGCTTGGAAGAATTCAATATCAAATGCAGTCATTTTCGTCAAGTCAACACAAAAACGATAGACTTACAAGGGTTGTCAAACGCATTAAATGACTAGATGTACGCGTATGTCTTTGCTCGCTTAAAATACAAAATTTAAAGAGCAATATATTTTTTTATCACAACATATCTTAATATTGTTATTTTACTAGATTCGTTTAACAATACGTAAAATAAAACATCAGCATGTAAAATAACAAACAAGTAAGAAAACATAGATAGATACGCATCATACTTCATTAAATAGTAGATCATACAATAAAATTAATACTATTCTAAGACGAATAACCATCCTCATCAGGTACGTAGGTACACGGTCGTGATGGACCTGTTTGTAGCAGCCCTGCATGAAATTACTTTTTAAGCATTTCTATGTAAACGATTCCATAAAATTGAAAATAAATATGATATCCTTCTAATGAAGCCGCCGCCGCCGCTTCAAAAATTGCTTGCATTAAATGTTTTACGCAATACCTAACGATGTTGTAGTAAAAGTATAAATATGTTTGCTTGATACAAAACAGTCAATATTAAGATTGGCTAGGCGAAAAGGTTTATGACTGTTCTGGATAAATGTACTTTGACTATTATCCCTACCAGGATATATTAGATGGTACCTTTTCAGCATTTCAATAAGTAACCACGGCGACAGACATTTTGGCGTAGGGGTATCAGCACTTGTCTCAATTTTGTCAACTTGTCAACATATTACGTATGTGTCCATACTTGGACAGTTTGATTGCAGCTAGATGGTGCTATATAAATAGGTTTAATAGGTATGTATTGTTATAAAAAGTAGGTTCTATTCACATCACAAAAATCCTATGATTGACTCTCGACCGTTCGCTTCGCTCACTCTGGTGGGTTAGAATGCCCAATATTATACTACTCAGGTATTTGTATGTACAGCTACAGTTCACCACATAGGCATATGAATATCACACTGATTTTCTGAGGGAACGGTCAATTCGAGTAGTCTTAGATGGCTACTCCTCCGACCAAATGGCAATTAATGCCGGGGTACCTCAGGGATCTGTTCTCTCTGCAACATTATTCTTGCTGCACATTAATGACCTTTTAACACCGGGCATTATTGGTTATGCTGATGACAGCACTGTTGTAGAGAGATACGTATCCAATGCGCGAGCGAGCCCCCGTGAAATCCAGAGTTTGAGAAAGTCAATGATTGAGCGCGTTGATTTGACCTTACGAAAAGTATCCGATTGGGGTGAGTCGAATTTGGTCAAATTCAACGCGTCCAAAACTCAGGCGTGTCTATTCTCCGCAAAAAAGAGCACCTTCACATTTACGCCCACTTTCCAAAATGTATCTGTCCCCATCACTGACCATCTAGGGCTTTTAGGCGTAACTGTAACATCCAGTTTGAACTTCGGTCAACAAATTGTGTCCATGGCTCAAGTAGCTTCGAAAAAGTTGGGAATCATCTCGAAGGTGCGGCGGTACTTCGGCACTGCACAGCTTCTAAACTTATACACAGCTCAAGTGCGATCATGCATGGAGTACTGCAGTCATCTTTGGGATGGTTCAGCCAAGTATCAACTAGAAGCGCTGGACTCCGTTGACCGAAGAGCCCGTAAACTTATTAACAACGTCGACCTTACAACCAAAAAACTGCAGACCTTAGAGCATCGTCGTAAGGTTGCGTGTCTAACCGTGTACTACAGGATACATTTTGGTGAGTGCGCGAGTGCTCTGTTTGAGCAAATTGAACCCTCACCCTTTTACCATCGGACTACTAGACGCAGACAGAACTTCCATCCGTATGTGGTAGATATTCCGAAAAGTCGAACTAAGCGCTTTGACAGTTCCTTTTTGATACGGGTCGCCAAGGTTTGGAATGAACTGCCTGCGTCTATTTTCCCTGACCAATATAGTCCTAGTACTTTTAAGCGTCGAGTGAATAGGTTTCTCGTGGATGGACGTGTACCACCTTAGTCTTCATGTTCACTTAACATCAGGTGTCATGGAAGAAAAACGTCCCATCCATAATTTATAAAAAAAAAAAAAAAAACATTACAGTTTCATGTCAAAATTCAATAAAGCTAATTACAAAATTATTAAGAAAAAAAAAAAATATTTTTTAAGATAAATACATTATGAAATTAAAGAAAGTGAAATAATAATTATAATTACAAAATATTTATATAAATAATAATAATAATAATAATAATATGTTTATTTTTCAGAGTAAAATACATCCAATTTGTTAGTTAAAGCTTAAACTATGTTAGTAATTAATCTCCAGATATACTTCTATTTTTGGTTGGGCAGAATTGACAATCCTACCCAGTGCTTAATGAAAGGGTTGTCAACTCTGTCCACCACCGTGCTCAGGATGCTGCCGGGACAGCGACGCACGCGGTGCAGCAGCGAGGCTGCTCGCTGACGCATGACGGCGAAGTAGTCGCGGACTCGTGCCTCAGCGAACATCCCCGAGGCGCTGCACCGCCATCGCAGTCCCAGCATCACCCTGAACGCGTTGTTATATTGGACGCGTAGGGCGCTACCGGCCTTCCGTGTATGATTGGTCCACAGACCAATCATACCAATCATACAGATAAAATAGGCAGAACTTAAAAACATCATATTTAAAGATGGATAGGTACAATTAATATTATTTACATCTCATGTCATTATAAAATTCATTAATATCATAATAAGCTTTTTCGGCTAGAAAGCTATTGAGTGCCGATTTAAATAATTTCCTGTCAGATATTTCCCTTATTGAGCGCGGTATTTTGTTATATATTATGGGTGCCATACTGTTTATGCTCATTCTTTGTAGGAGGGTTGTGCGTGTATGTAGGACCTTCAGGTTTCCCTCGCGACGGGTTCCGGCGGGATGTGCCTCAAAGTAGTGTGGGTTATTTTTGGCAAACGTGGATATTTCGCTGATGTAAATTGACGGCAAAGTTAGAATTTTATATTTACGAAAGTAGGGTTTACATGAGTCAGTTTGCTGTAAGCCGAAGATGGATCTGAGACATCTTTTTTGGGCTTTAAATGCACTCTGCTTTTCAGTAGCGTTGCCCCAAAATATTACGCCATATCTTAGAGCTGATGCAACATATCCGTGATAAGCAGTTAGTAATATTTGTATATTGGAAATGTCTTTGAGTTTGTAAAGTGCGTAAGAGAATTGATTCAATTTTGTTATTAAATTTGTAATATGAGATTTCCATGTCAGTCTATTATCTATAGTTAAACCTAAAAACTTAGTAGAGTGTACTTCCTGTAATTCATTTCCTAAGTAGTTGATGTTTAAACCTAATGAATTGTTGTTCCTCTGTTTGAAGTTTATAAAGTGTGTTTTTGTTAAATTTATTGTCAAATTATTTAATGTCAACCAGTTTATTACAGTGGAAAGCGTATTATTTATGTCATATTCTATATCATTTAAATGGTCATAGGTAAATAAAATAGTACTGTCGTCAGCAAATATTGTCATATGGTGGTCGGTTACATTAGGAAGGTCATTTATATAAATTATAAATAATAGCGGTCCCAGTATACTTCCCTGGGGAATTCCAGTGGATATCAATCTTTCCCTCGACATGAAAGTAGTGTCACACCCAGTATCTGGGTTCGTTTTATTAATCTGAGTTACCTGTTTTCTGTTGCTTAAATATGATTCTATAAGTTTATTGGCATTACCTCTTATGCCGTATGCTTCTAGTTTGTTGATCAGAGTTTGATGATGAACATTATCGAACGCCTTAGACATGTCCATAAATAGTGCCATTGTTGGTTTTCTTTTCTCGACATTTGTTATTACTTTTTCTATAAATCCGTATATAGCCATATTTATTGATTTGTTTTTACGAAACCCATATTGATTTTCTGCGAATAACATATTATTTTCAAAGAAATTAGTTAATTTCTCGTAGATCACGGTTTCAAAAATTTTAGAAAATATTATGATTAATGCAATTGGGCGGAAATTTTTTAGTAAGTTTCTGTCACCTTTTTTAAAAATTGGTATAACAATTGATAATTTTAATTGATCAGGGAAAATTCCGTGTTCGATGCATAAATTAACTATATGGCTTATGATGGGTGCTACTATGTCTGCTACACTTTTGATTATTTTAGTGGACACCTCATCGTAGCCCACGCTGTTAGTATTTTTTAGTGCCTTAATAATCCTAATTATATCAATGGTTGAGGTAGGTGATAGAAAAATTGAATTAGTTTTTTTTTTTTGTAATACATTCATTGATTTAGGCTGGTCCGAATCTTTAGTTTGTACAGAGTCAATAAAAAAGTCATTAAAAGTATTTGCTATTTCTATCGGGTCAGTTATTTCAATGTCATTATTTAAGATACTATGAACGGTTTCTTTTGGTAGATTATTACTACATTTGTTAATAATTTGCCATGTCGCTTTGGATTTATTGCTCGACTGGTTTATGAAGTGTTCATTTTGAGCCTTCTGAGTTAAGTTAATTATTTTCTTATATCTCTTACTGTATGTTTGGAAAGTAGATTTATTTATAGTTGTAGGGGATAGACGATATCTCCACAGTAAAAGACGCCTCTTTTTACTGCACTGTTTAATGCCTTTTGAAATCCATCGTGGTTTTGTTTTCGGATATACTTTGATTCTGATCTTTGGAAAACATAGTTTGTAAAAAAGTATAAAGTTGTCATGAAATATATTAAAGGCTATATTCGGGTTCTCCGTTTCAAAGACTTCGCTAAAGCTTAAACTACCTATACAGTTAGCGAATTTTTTTATGTTATCTTGTGAATAGTCTCGTTTATAAATAAACCAATATTTCAATTTACAAGTTTTATTGATGGGCACCCTGAGTACTTGGGCCGTGTGATCTGACAAGGCTAATTCTATTATTTCTCCCTTTGCGCCTCTGACATTGTGTATTATGTTGTCTAGGCAAGTTTTACTGATTGGTCTAGTTGGTTCTTTAAATTGAAATTTTAAATTATAGTTAGATAACACCTGGGTAAAGTCATTCGTTATTTTGTTATTTTTTAGGATGTCAAGATTGTAGTCACCACATATAATAAATTTATAGTTGTTTATGTCGGTAAGAAATTTTAATATATAGTCAAGTTTATTTAAAAATGTATTAATATATTCTAATCTAGATCGAGGGGGTCGATATATACAGATAATTATAGTTTTATACTGTTTTAGTTTTATCGCGGAACATTCCATTACACCACAGATTGATTGTTTAACTAAGTAGGTGATATTTTCATATTCATAGTCGTCCTGTACGAGAATACAAGAGCCCCCGTGACGTTTTTCCTACTATTGAGTAGGAAGCCAATTTATAATTAGGGACAGTCAGCCGATGTAAATCTTTTTCTATCATGTTGTGCTCTGTTATACATAAAATATCTATAGGTTTTTTTGCATCTCGTAACGTTACTAGGTCAACTGCAAGTGGGTTAGATTTGTTTATTAGACCGTCTATATTCTGATGGAGTATGTATATTGATTCAAGAACGAAATAAATGCTTCAGTGAATTATTTTCTAAATTGTAGTCGATATGCTCGTTGCAGTCAATTTTTGATGTTATTAGCGGAAATAAAGTAATGTCGACAGAAATATTTTGCATAATAGTTTGGTAAATGTTTAAAAATCCTATATTATTAACTCTACCGGTAAGTTTAGAAAACATTCTGTAGGTTAATTTTTCATTCGAATCGAAGAAATACGCATTTTTCATATTTTTTAATTCAGTATATAGTAAATTGTTAAATAATTCAATCTTATAATTGTTAATAGGCGCACCTAGTGTATATGTCGGTGCACATATTATTATGTTAGTGAAGGTAATTTTTTTAATAGACTGACTAATTATGTGAATTATTTTGTTTAGACTACAATTAAAATTTAAATCCGCTTCACCAATTACAATAATGCAATAATCGTCCATAGTAAAATTACACAACTTATTACTGAGATTAACCAGAAGATTACAAATTTTTGTGTTAGACAGTTGGTAGCGGCAAAACTCGAACTCATGTGAAAATGTGTCTCTAATAGACTGAAGAGAGCCAGAATAATGTCGGTTACTTAATATACACAGTTTTCTTTTAGTATTTACTTGAGATTTTATATATTTTACATTATTATCCGGTAAAAATTGACAGTTAGTTACAGTATTTACGCAATATCTCTGCTTTTTTACAGGTGTTTTCAGTTCCTTGCAGGGTTTATGTGGAGTGGAAATGCTTTCCCGGTTGCTTTTCTTTTTCCTGCCTGATGTTGGTGTCTTGCCTATTTGATCTACGATGCTAACTTTTTTGTAATTTTCTATTGCCAAAAGGCTTTTACTGAGATCCGTTTTCAGGTGATAGTTTTCAGCGTTCAGATTTTCTATTTCTTGGTGCGCACTCTTTAACTTCATGTTAGTGTTTTTTAACTTTTCTGAAAGATTCTCGATTTTTTGGTATAGTTCCGTGACACTAAAAGAGTCATTTAATGAGTTATTTGGTAAGCTCATCATTGTGGACTCAAAAATGGATTCTCTGGATATATCTGTCATGGAGTATGATTTTCTATGGCCTCTCTTTCGCAAAGTTATATTTTCCACTTCGAAATCATTATTAATGGGAGTATACTCCTCAATACTCATTTTGTTCAGCTTAGTAAAATATTAATATCAGTGTAAGCTCCAAATTAATGTATAAGCGCCCTCTATTTTATTTTCTTAGAACTATTTGATCTTGGTCGAATGAAATATTGCGCCCTCTATGATTTGACACTGGTACTTTTTAAACGTTTGTTTAACTACTAACTCTCTGATTCGTTTTGCTAAATACGATAAGGTGCAGTATATTTTAAAGTATAGTTGAAGTATAGATGTAACAGATGTCGCTTTTTGTTTACATTGGTGCTGTGCGTTGAAGTAACGGTACCTACCGTTATATTGATTCCGTTGAAGAATGACGAATCCTTTTGTAATCATAGATAATCATCAATAATTGTGTTTAATAAGCGGTTTTGTTGATAGTCTTAAAGGTACTGATTTAATTATTCGCGTTGATTTAGCGCACTGTTAGCTTTTTGTTTCGTTTTTGTTCACTTTAGTTCAATTCCTTTGTTGTCAATTTGTAGTGTTTGACTAATTCACAATTTACTGCTAGTTCACTGAGTTAACAATATGACATATGATTTAGGGTTCACTTTATATATTTTTCAAACTTTCACTCACTTTTGTACACTGTTTATATTTTATTTTTAATTAACTATGCGGACTCGATGTTTACTCGACAGCTAGCGCCATCTATCAAATGATTTTCGTGACAGGTCAAAATCGTCAATCATAGTGAGTTTGCCCTAATGAAATTGTTCGATTTTAAAATCGATTGTTTCAAAATACCGTTTCATTTGGTAAAAGAAATGGGATAAAAGATTATAGAATTTAGTTTTCTTCTTATAAAACGGGTACCTAATATTGTAATTTAATAAATTATAGAATAAAGACGAATGAAGACATTGGTTTCAAATCATTAATTTAATTAGTCACTGTTTGTCGACAGAGAACTTGTTTCGGTATCAGTATCATCTCTGAGTGAAATAATTAATTGTTGAACGTGTATTATGGATATATTCACTCCATGGCTTTTTCACTTGTATTCTGCATCTGTCTTGTCCACAAATGTCAAAAGAGATTTGACATGGGTGGCCATTTGCAAAAATGAGAGCATCTTCCAATAGGGTTAATTCTTTTGGCCCACCTCATACTTATGTATATCTAAGATCAATTTATCCGCCCAGGCACCATGGGGAATGAAGTGACCCCGGGCAACTTTGAGCTGGAGAAGGGATCCCTGTTCCGCGTGGATGGCACCAAGGTCCAGAAGCTGGCGGACAAGATCAGCATGTCCAACGGACTCGCCTGGGACCTCAAAGAGAAGGCCTTTTACTACTCGGACTCCTTGGAGTATAACATCAGAAGATACGATTACGACGTCGACACAGGAGAGATCAGTAAGATGTTGTCTTTCATGCTGGGTTTCAGTATTGAATCTTAATTTCAAACCAAGATTTTTTCATACAAAAACAAAAGGGTTTTGTATTGATATTCGGTATTGAAACCCACCATGAATCTACGTTAGATATTTTTTTTTATTTGAGATCTAATATTCTAAGGCTATTATCACACCAATCGATCGGTCGACGCCGTCGTTCGACTGTCCAATGAACAATGTAACTATTAAGCTCAAGGACTGTTTTTGACTCTCTGCGGACTTTTTATCTAAATGGAAAATTCTTTGATTTGTTGTTTAGATCGTAGCACCTATAGCTTAATAGTTCAACCGATTCAACCGATTTATGTTTTCCGAAAATTATTATGAAATAAACCCTAATCTAAGCCATAGCTGCTGTTAAAACCTTTTGTGTTTTATACAGGCAACAAAAATTACATATTCGATTTCAAGAAGAACAACATCGAAGGAGTCCCTGACGGGAGCACCATCGACACGGACGGGAACCTCTGGGTCGCAGTATTCGACGGCGGGGCAGTCTTGCACATCGACCCACGCACTGGAAAACTCCTCAAGAAAATCTCCATTCCCGCCAAACAAGTGACATCTGTCACTTTTGGCGGACCCAACTATGACATTTTGTTTGTTACTACAGCTGCACTGAACGTGACCTGCGAGCAACCACCTCCTAGCGGAGCCACGTTCATGATTACTGGCCTCGGCGTTAGGGGACTCCCTAATCTTAATTTCAAACTATGATGTACCTGATTGATGTTTGTAATCTAAATTATATTTATTTATTATGGCTGTAGCCATTTTGTTTATGCATGAGTTTAGGATAAGTTTACGTAAGTAGTTAATTTTTAAAATAAAACATCTTTATTACCTATCACATTTATCGAAATCGCTAGTTTTCTAGGATAAGTGCCATTCCTCAGATGAAATAATATATGTCTTTAAAAATACATTTTTACTAATGTTTCTTTCTTAAACTGGTCCAGCCCTTCACCGAAATCAGTATAATTTCTTTTGTAGCAGATCTTATTTCGATAAAGGACAAGGTTTTATCTTCATACGTTTTGGCCCATATGTGTGCCGCGAGGTGCATGGACACCAAATTGTAGGGCGTAAACCGAGGAACTGTAAAATATAGGATATATTTACCTTTTGCTGTATGATAAATAGGTAATTTAAAGTTGTAAAAAATAGCCGTTTTGGAATATAAGATCATTATTTTTTGGCATATGTCAGCAAATGTCAATAATGACAGTGTGGCACCACTCCGTCAGTCCTTCAAATAAGGTCGTTATTCCAATAAATAAAAAAAACAACAGAATGACAAGCTGTCAGTTTGACAGTTATAGTAATTTTTTATGGTAGGCATTTTCTTGCCATGGATAGCAATCTTTAAACTGCATAGTGCAGCAATATGGCTTGTATACAAAGCCACGAGTAAGATATTTTTTTCTTAGTTCAAAGTTCAGCTTAGACCTAAACTGTTCTGTTATAGTATATTATGTAACAAGTGAGCCAAGTGAGCGAAGTCGGCGGCTCGGGCTCAAATCACAGCCTCGACTGTAATTAGCAACGCTCACGAGTTACATACGACGTTTTTCAACACACTTGTGAGTAAAAGACAGACATACGTGGTCATAAAATAACAAACACATTTGATAACAAAGCTGTAAATTGTGATTGAAAAATGGCGCCGAACCTCGCGCATGCGCGTAGGTTTTTTTTTCTGCCAAATGTGTCAATGTCTGTATAGCATATACAGCCTATTTTAAGTGGAAATGTTTAATTTGGAGTGGTAAATGCAAATATTTTAATATTTTATAACAAATTATTGTAAATTGTGAATAATTTGTTTGATATACAAATTTGTTTTATTAATATAAGGCGCAAACATTTAAAAATGTATATCGTCAGTGGAAAGGATAAAATGCTAAAGCGCCAATTTGGCCATATTGAGTTATATATACAGTTCGACTGCATTTTTTTTTCTACGTCGATCTGGCTAGGTTTCGTAGCGATCCGAGCACTTTTTTGGCGCTTTAGCAGTCCAAATTTTCGACAGATTGCCTTTAAATATCGCCAGCAAAATGACTAAAGCGGCGTTTTTTCGGGCTTTTTTTAACAAAAGTCGCTTTAGAACTTTTTCTGTTACGCTTTTCTTTGGTAACTGTGACGTTAGAATTTTTTCGTTGATTTTAATTTTGATAGTTGAGACAGGTTTAGCGATAAATGCCTTTCATGTTTCTATATACTTTGGCGCTTTAGCAAAAGTTCGCTGAATCTTACCAATACTATAAATGTGAAAGTTTTGATGTATAGATGTTTGTTCCTCAATCACGGAAGAACGGCTCAACGGATTTCAATGAAATTTGACATAGTGATAGTATACAGTCTGGAAAAGCACATAGGATATTTGTTATCCCAAAATTCTTGCTGGATTCGAAAACCACGCGCAACAGTTAGTAATATTATAAGTATGGTTTTTTTTTTTTTTTTTTTTTATATTGTAAGGATAGGACGTTTGTCTTCCATGCCACCTGATGGAAAGTGCGCATGAAGGCTATGGTGTTACACGTCCATCCACGAGAAACCTATTCACTCGACACTTAAAAGTTCCAGGACTGTAGTGGTCAGGAAAAACAGACGCAGGCAGATTGTTCCACACCTTGGCAATCCGTACCAAAAAGGAACTATCGAAGCGTTTTGTTCGACTTCTTGGTATATCCACTATATACGGATGGAAGTTCTGTCTGCGTCTGGTAGTCCGGTGGTAAAAAGGGGTGGGTTCAATTTGGTCAAAAAGAGCACTCGCACACTCACCAAAATGTAGCCGATAAAATACTGTCAAACAAGCAACCTTACGACGATGCTCCAGCGTCTGCAATTTTTTATTTGCAAGGTTGTTGTTATTTATGAGTTTTCGGGCTCTTCGGTCAACAGAGTCTAGCGCTTCGAGCTGGTATTTGGCAGAACCATCCCAAAGGTGACTACAGTACTCCATGCAAGACCTCACTTGGGCTGTGTATAAGTTGAGGAGCCGTTCAGGGCTGAAGTACCGCCGGACCTTCGAGATGATACCCAATTTTTTGGAAGCCGTTTTTGCCATAGACTCAATTTGTTGTCCGAAGTTTAATTTGGACGTTATAGTGACGCCCAAAAGCCCTAGTTGATCGGTGATGGGAACAGATACATTCTGGAAAGTGGGCGTAAGAGTAAAGGTGCTCTTTTTTGCGGAGAATAGACACGCTTGTGTTTTGGAGGCGTTGAATTTGACCAGGTTAGATTCGCCCCAATCGGACACGTTCCGCAAGGTCGAATCAACGCGCTCAATCATAGACTCTCTCAAAACCTTGATTTCATGGGCGCTCGTTCGCGCATTGGATATATATCTCTCAACAACAGTGCTGTCATCAGCATATCCAATAATGCCTGGTGTTAGTAGGTCATTAATGTGCAGCAAGAATAAAGTTGCAGAGAGAACAGATCCCTGAGGTACCCCGGCATTAATTGCCATTAGGTCAGAGGAGTAGCCGTCTAAGACTACTCGAATCGACCGTTCCCTCAGAAAATCAGATATCCAGTCGCAGAGCCCGGTCGGTATGCCATATGCTGGAAGCTTGCTTAAGAGACCATCATGCCAGACCCTGTCAAAGGCCTTGGAGATGTCTAAGGATACAGCTATTGCTTCACCATGACCCTCCAAGGCCTCACTCCATAAGTGTGTGGCATACACGAGAAGATCGCCGGTCGAGCGTCCACTGCGGAAACCATATTGGCTATCGCTTAGGAGCTCGTTGGTCTCAAGGTATGCCAGGAGTCGATTGTTCAATACACGTTCCATGACTTTACAAAGTATGGAGGTGATTGAAATTGGTCGATAGTTGACAGGATCAGCACGGCTTCCCTTCTTCGGTACTGGTTGTACGTTAGCCAGCTTCCAGGATTTGGGGACTTTACCAGATTCCAAAGAGAGTCCATAGCGTCAAAACGGGAGACAACTCAGCTGCGCAGCGTTTCAACACCACTGCAGGAATACCGTCTGGACCGCTAGCCTTATTCTCGTCTAGGTGCAGCAAGCACTTAAGAACCTCCTTTTGGCGAATATGAACGGTACCCATTGTAGGACCGAACTGTGGTAATTGGGGTGGGATTTTACCTTGGCTATCTAGACGAGAATTTTCCGCAAAGATACTGGCAAATAAATCCGCCTTTTCCTTAGCGGTGTGGGCCAGAGAACCGTCAGGTTTCCGCAGAGGCGGCAGCGACGGGCGACAAAAGTTCGTTTCGACCGACTTGGCGAGGGACCAGAAAGCTTTACTTCCCGAGGGGTATGAGGCTATTCTGTCTCCGATACAGCCTATGTGGGCGAAACGAGCTCTCTTGATCACCTTTTTGCAGGACTTGGCGGCAGCATTGTACCTCTTTTTGTGTTCATGCGAATCCACGGCTTTGCTTCTGCGAGCGGTTGCCCAGGCTTTGTGCGCTTCTCGCTTACGCTTTTCAGCGGAAAAGCATTCAGCACTAAACCATGGGCGAGCTTTGGTTTCAAGGGATAGATCAGCGTAGGGAATGAAGAACTCCATTGCTTGACCTATCACACTTGAGACTGCATCAGCGCAGCACGATGGATCGGTTGATGTAAAACAAGCTTGCCGCCACGGATAAGATGCGAAGAAATGTCGCATTTCATCCCAATCTGCCGACTTGTAACGTCATACTCGCCTAGAACCACTTGGTCGGGTGTCAGGTGGCGAGTACTGCGATACAGATTTCACCAGACAGTGATCGGATGTCCCTAAGGGTGCAGTGACGGACACCGAATATCTGTCCGGATCGGTTGTCAGCAGAAGGTCCAGGCAGTAAGCAGTGTGGCCAGCAACGTCTGGGATGCGCGTAGGGTCGTCAACAAGCTGAGAGAGGCCATGAGTGAGCGAAAACTTAAAAGCCTCTCTACCAGCATGGTCAGTGTCCTGAAACGGGTATAACCACTGTCCGTGGTGTGCGTTAAAATCCCCCAGGAACACCAACTGCGCTGTGGGAAAACGTTGTTGAACGTTGTCCGCTGTACTGCTGAGATAGTCCATAAGCCTCGTTGTCTCCCGATCTCCGCTGTGTGACCGATAAATACCAGCGTATACCATTTGGTCTAGGCCGGTATCTATGTGAACCCACATAACTGAAAGGTCCGGCACTTCTAAGTAACGGAGACGCTGACAACAGATCTTGTCACTGGCATACATGCACACCCCGGCGTGCGGGTGGAATTTGGACTCCAGGATGTAACCTGGGTAACAAAGGTATGCCGAGTCTGACCGATCACAGATCTGCGTCTCCGTTAGGAAGAGTAGGTGGGATCTCTCCGTCTCGAGGTGGTGGTGGACATCATTGAGATTGGAGTGCATTCCTCGGATGTTACAGAAGTGCACTTTAAACGAGAGGAAGTGCAACCGCTGTGTCACCTTACTCTTCTTTGGACCTTTCATCAGTTTTGGAGTGGAGTGAATAGGGAGGAGAACAGAAGTTGAGTGAAGCGCTGCAAATGGAACCAAGCAACTCGATAGGGGTGACGCACCATTGGGAAACTCGCTTGGAGACTGCGGGGACGCCCGAACCCCCCCGAGTTCGCCATCGGGTCCTCTCAAACCGGTCGCCAACCGGCACGATGGAGCCTCCCGGGATTTTTCGCGAGGTGGCGGGGCAGCCTTTTGCATGTGGCTGGCATGCTACTTGGGCCCCCTACTACCTGCGGTCGGCCAGCGGTGCACCGTGCTTCGGATCCCGCTACCCTCCAAAACGAGTTACCCGGTGAGTCATTATCCCACGAGTTGTAAACAGTTCTCCGATGCAGCACGATTACTCAGACCTATCCTCCTCTTATGGATGTCGCTTTAGCAGAATTTCACTAGCTATTCCTACTATCATTTCTCAATGCTATATACGGGTTAATCAGGATAGTATGTTTAGTGAAAAATACATTATACTGCAAGCTATTTACGAGGATATGGAAATGCTTAGCAATTTTTTTATGAATTACATTACCAATACAAGTATTAGATTAGCAAAAGTTTCGTCATTATAATTTGACAACCTCAAGTAGATTAGTATTTTCCGTTGAATGGATACGAGACTATTGCCGTATATTAGCATTTATTGATGAGTTGGTTTTTCAAAGTTGATAGAGTTTAGCATTTTTTTCCTGAACAGTTTTTTCTTACTTTTTAGCGTTTTTTTGCTAAAGCGACAATTATTTTGGTAACGGAAAGAGATAGAACCTCACAGTTATGCTGAATATTTAGGCAAAAAATCGAATTATATTTCGTCTCTTTATAACATCTTTCTAACTCTAGAAATATCAGAGGTGTAATTTGTGAAAAAAAAATTTTTAAACTCGATTTTCCACAAATGTCATTTTGGCGGTTTAGCATTTTATCCTTTCCACTGACGATATGGATTTGAAGCAACACACTTGCTCGTAAAGTGAGCGTTATTCTATTGAATTTAGAACTATAAACTGGGCTATAAGTCACGCGTGCATAATATATTATACCCTAGTGCATAATATAATGAATCCTACAAAGTTGAATTATTGTACCTTTGTGCAAATTACATGCGAGTAAACAGAGCATATTTTATTGGTCCGGGTTATACATTAAATATTTTCAGAAACAACAAAGAGGTTTTATACCACTTCAAATCCATATACATTTTTAGATGTTTGCGCCTTATATTAGTAAAACAAATTTGTATATCAAACAAATTATTCACAATTTACAATAATTTGTTATAAAATATTAAAATATTTGCATTTACCACTCCAAATTAAACATTTTCACTTAAAATAGGCTGTATATGCTATACAGACATTGACACATTTGGCAGAAAAAAAAAACCTACGCGCATGCGCGAGGTTCGGCGCCATTTTACAATCACAATTCACAGCTTTGTTATCAAATGTATTTGTTATTTTATGACCACGTATGTCTGTCTTTTACTCACAAGTGTGTTGAAAAACGTCGTAATATACTATTTTGCTATTGAGTTTCTTGCCACTTCTTCTAGACAGATCGACTTTCCGAAGTGGTGGTAGATTTAGTTCAATTTGTAAATTGTTTGGCTTATTTCAAATGTATTTAAATACTTACGAAACAAAGATTATTTTGACTTTGACTTAGTATCATAAAAAAAAAGACGTGTGGCACTCGAAAACTGCCGCGGTAAAGCTATTGCATAGCATTTTTTATCAACTTATGCAATTATAATAATTTATTTATTTTATTAATGCAGTAATGTTTGATCTAATATGAAGTTCCACAAGTTCCTAGTAGATGGCGCTGATTGTTTATTAAAGCCTGCGTGTAAAGTTATGAAATCAAAGTATCACCGCTGTGCCGGTCGGAGTGGGGGGTGTTAGGTTTTTTTCGTTACGGAAGGCCGCTCAAGGCCCGCGATAGAAGCTATGCAATAGCTTAAAAATATAAATATGAACAATTAATAAATCTCAATTAATCATGAGATTTATTAATTGTTCATTTTGAACAGCGCTCCGTAGGTCGGCAACTGTACCCCCCGGTTCATACTGGCGGTAGGCACAAATATTTCGTCAAGGTTGGCACCGCCGAACGTCACTGAGGTGGTCTGTAGCATGCTAGTTTGTCTTCCCTACAAATACTAAAATTCTATTACTACTAGCGCTACGTGCCGGGCACTACTGGAACTTTTTGTATTTTTTGCTGCGTTCGATATCGATATATCTATAGTACCAAGGAGCGTATCTATAATATGGTATTCAACCAATCAAGTGTTTGCGATCGTTGCATTTGCTTATTTTTCTGTGTGTTTTTAGTCGCTTAATTCTTTTGTTAGTGTTTTCTACAAAGTACGTTGAGAAGAGTGTTCACTCCTCGCGTTCTTACGATCTCGAATTGAAGATTTTACTTTTGTGAAGTGATATTTTAACGTAGGATACTGACTTTCTAGTGAGAAAGTGAGATAAGAAAAAGAAATGCATT
This sequence comes from Stenoptilia bipunctidactyla, assembly GCA_944452665.1. Taxonomy (NCBI): domain Eukaryota; kingdom Metazoa; phylum Arthropoda; class Insecta; order Lepidoptera; family Pterophoridae; genus Stenoptilia; species Stenoptilia bipunctidactyla. Next base: position 24,515,361 of record OX101736.1, read on the forward strand.
GATTTTTAATGACTGGTGCAAGGAGGTGAAAAAGTTGTGTAGCAAAAGCATTGAGTTTGACGAAGACGACCCGAACAAATCTATGGCCTACAATTATTATATCAAACACAAATATAAAAATTAAAAAAAGTAATTAAGAAGAAATAAATAATTGTCTGAGATGCATATTTTTTATTACTCCCAATTCCCATAGCATCATGCTTTGTTCAGTTTATTTCAACGTATTAGTATTGCGCAGTTTAAATTTGACTCGTTACTCGAATCAAATTATAATTGCGCAATAGTAATAACTTGTACTACGAATTTCTGAAAATATGAAAGTGGCGCGGTACGGCCGGTCTGCATTCTAGGGTTGCTTTGGTCAAAAAGGTTCCTAGAGTGGATACTGTATGGCGCTAAAGTGCAAAAACCGCGAGACAGTCATCTATACTTTAGTACTTATATTCATCTATGGTCTGTAGGACCGCGGTGGGGATCTTTTGAAGAAGCTCACCGGTTTTAGGGTTGACTTTTATTACAGAATGTAAATCTGCTTATATTGTAACATGTGTAGATGAATTATAGAAACATTTTTGTCATTTATTAGTTCATAATACTTTCTTTAGGTATTTGTTTTTTCGGGGACTAAATCCGCGTTTTTCCCAATCTCAGATTAATATGAAAGGTGGTCCCCAGCCAGGCGGGCCCTGAAGTCCTACTACTAAACTTAGTATAGATAGTTGTAATCATATGTAGGTCCCAACATTAGATTCGACCGTTGGTTGGTTAAAGATCAGAAAAATATACAATATAAAGTCACCCGACCAGGGCTCGAACCTGGTACTCTACCAAAAGCCACTATTCCCCCGTAAACAATTTCATTGCAGAAATTGTAAATTTTAATTCGTCCCCTTCCATTCACTACAGTATCACCTGCTTTTTGATAGGGAATTTTAAGGTTATATAAAAAAGCTTTTTATTCACTGTTTTGGCGTATTCATGCAAAACAGTGAATAAAATGGCCTTTTATTCACGGTTTTGTTGTTTGAATTTGGAACACAAAAATACATCCGATCTCCATTTCAATGGTTACACAAACTCCTTGCGCTAAGATTCGATATTCAAACTCTTTGGTGCAAATAAATTCTCGAGATTTGATTGGTCGATATTTGCGACAAGGAGTTTGGCATTAGATTAAAAACTGTTTTGTGTTCTTTGCTGCCATTATAGAATATTGTGTCACAAGTTGACTACTCTAATGATATAAGAAATATAATAAGAAAATTACGCTTAATTTCAGTCATTGCTCTAATTTTAGTGTCCCTTTCAATTAATGTAACATTTCTTTTTTCTTGATTAAATTTCTATTGTCGCTTAAATTATGTCTTTTATTAATATGTCTCGTAGTCATGGTATAAAGTGTAGTATGCAACTCCTGAATAAAGTACGAATTTATATCGAGGGCCATGTATCACTCGCTCAGGATTCTATAGTTGAACTCGCTGCGCTCGTGATTAAATCGTTAGAATCCTTCACTTGCTCGTGACTCGTCTACGGCCCTCGCTTTAAATCCGTCCTTTATTCACTAGTTGCATAATTATGATCAGAATCGAGTACAGAGTGCTCTCCTTCAGTATTGCTTCTGTATATCAATTTGTCAGCAGTCACCCTGTATATTAATAATATAAGAAAAAAAAAACATTCTTTACACTTTGTACATAACACAACATAATATCTGCAATACACTAAGGAGACACCATTTTACTCCTCTGTTTAAGTTTAGGTATACACCATTTTTTCATAGACAAGGCTGCATCTTTGGTTCTTGCTTGTCTCATGGGTTGCGTGCGACCACTTCCATGAGCCGTAAATTACTCTGCGTTACCTTTTGAAAATTTGAGAAAAGATGGTATAACATTTCACCGGTAAAGCCCCAGCTAGACTGTTTGAAACAAAACATCAAACCAAGGTGACCTTGCTAGTTTACAATAGTGAAAACGGCTGTTGACAACCAAATTACGCACGACCTTGGCGGATTATAAACGGCGGTGTTTAGAAACGTAGACATACATCTACATAGACAACGCAAGTGTCACGATTTGTATTGAAACCAAGCTTGCCGATTTTTTAAGACCTATTGTGACGTCACAGCTGATATTTATTACTGGAAAATACAAACTGATTCAGAGACACCGATGCCGCCGATGAAATCGATTATTAAGAACGATATTGATATTGTGGATTCGATTTTCTAACAGACATACGCGCGGATTAAATCTAGAGTCGACCAACCTTGACGCTTGGTCGGGATTCGGACACGCAAAGTATATGCATTTGCGTTAACCATGTAGATGTATGTCTGTGTTTAGGGACAGTGTGTACGCTTGTTATTGTATATTTTACTGTGTAACTATAACTATAAAGGACTCGAATTTTATAGCTATTTAGCCTGCATTTCAACCTTTTCTTCCTTATATCCTCAAATGCATATAATTAAAGTATGTGTGATTACGAAGCTGTTGCCGATGCGAGAGATCAAAGCGCACTGACGATTTGGGGGGTGGCTTAGCGTGACCTTGCTTTGTGTTCTTGTGTGGATGACTCGGAATTGGTTGTCAACAACTTAACCTTCCTTAACCTTGGTTGGAAGCACTGGTTTTCAACGTGTTTTCAGCAGTCTGGCTGGGGCTTAAGTAAATAAATAATTTTCCGTGATCTCTCGGAGTACAAATTAAATTGGTTATTAAAATAGGTAAATTATAGTTGCAGTACGCACGTTGATGTCTTTTCATATTTGCATCTCTTTCTTCTGAAGGTATTTCTTTCACTATCTCTTTTTACCTATGATTTCACACGTACAGGCTGATTAGTGACTTGCCAAATCTATACTATGACAAATCTTTTATAGATAATCAAAAATCCTGCTGAAAAGTGCAAAAGGAGGGTTGACCGTATGCTTTTATGCTGCCTCCATTAGAAAAAAAGGACCTGATTTTTAAAGATTTAGAAAAACAGTTTCGTTTTTATAAAAAATATCGAATTGTTACACGTTAAAAGCATAGGTACATAACATACATCTACATCTACAAGTTACTTTATAATGGAATGAAAGAGCACATGAATTCAATTGAGCCTTTTTCTTCCAGTTAAAAAAAGATATCCCATATCACAAGCTCTGCTTAGTTTGGGGCTACATGGTTGGTGAGATTGTCTGGGGATTTTATTTTTTATTTTATACCACCAACATAATAAAATGCAAGATTTAGTTATCACGTGTAAATAGACCCGTAAACTACCAAATTCAGGTTTTTATAAGTAAAACATAGGGCAACTATTTCTACGGGGATGGTGTTGCCCGATGAAATACCTAAGTGAATTTTCAAATATTTATAATTTGAAGTCAAACATATTTGCGCATTCTGTACGCCAAATTAAAAAAAGACTGACTAATTGAAATATCGACACTTCAAAATATTGAGAAAATTATTTTGGAAGACGAATAGTCATAATATATTTAAGCAAGGCCCTAAGAATTTTATTTGACAGCATATTCAGATTTAGAATTATAATAATTAAATAAATTAGGTAATAGTATATTATGTAACAAGTGAGCGAAGTTGCTAATTACAGTCGAGGCTGTTAGGCTTAATAATGAGCCGAGATTACATACGACGTTTTTCAACACACTTGTGAGTAAAAGACAGACATACGAGGCCATAAAATAACAAATACATTTGATAACAAAGCTGTGAATTGTGATTGTAAAATGGCGCCGAACCTCGCGCATGCGCGTAGGTTTTTTTTTCTGCCAAATGTGTCAATGTCTGTATAGCATATACAGCCTATTTTAAGTGAAAATGTTTAATTTGGAGTGGTAAATGCAAATATTTTAATATTTTATAACAAATTATTGTAAATTGTGAATAATTTGTTTGATATACAAATTTGTTTTACTAATATAAGGCGCAAACATCTAAAAATGTATATGGATTTGAAGTGGTATAAAACCTCTTTGTTGTTTCTGAAAATATTTAATGTATAACCCGGACCAATAAAATATGCTCTGTTTACTCGCATGTAATTTGCACAAAGGTACAATTCAACTTTGTAGGATTCATTATATTATGCACTAGGGTATAATATATTATTGCACGCGTGACTTATAGCCCAGTTTATAGTTCTAAATTCAATAGAATAACGCTCACTTTACGAGCAAGTGTGTTGAAATAGTATATACGACGTTTTTCAACACACTTGTGAGTAAAAGACAGACATACGTGGTCATAAAATAACAAACACACTTGATAACAAAGCTGTGAATTGTGATTGAAAAATCGCGCCGAACTTCGCGCATGCGCGTAGGTTTTTTTTTCCGCCAAATGTGTCAATGGCTGTTTAGCATATACAGCCTATTTTACATGAAAATGTTTAATTTGGAGTGGTAAATCCAAATATTTTAATATTTTGTAACAAATTATTGTAAATTGTGAATAATTTGTTTGATATACAATTTTGTTTACCTAATATAAGGCGTAAACATTTAAAAATGTATATGGATTTGAAGTGGTATAAAACCTCTTTGTTGTTTCTGAAAAAATTTAATGTATAACCCGGATCAATAAAATATGCTCTGTTTACTCGCATTTAATTTGCACAAAGGTACAATTCAACTTTGTAGGATTCATTATATTATGCACTAGGGTAATATATATTATGCACGCGTGACTTATAGCCCAGTTTAAAGTTCTAAATTCAATAAAATGACGCTCACTTTACGAGCAAGTGTGTTGAAATAAATATTTCACATACATACGACATTAGGTATGCAGTCCATATTAAGTTCCTCGTAAAATAAACAAATATATTATAAATATATTACACATATAATTCGAAGCCAGTACCTCTGGAGTTGAAGGCAATTTATGTTACCACTACAATAGCCGGTCATGGAATGAGGAGTTTTCTTAAAGCTCATAAAGATTAGTTCAAAAAACCTCTATAGATGGCACTTTTAAAAAGCCGAAGGCGTACCCTAAGTCGGCTAGTTCCCAGTAGTTCAACTGCTCAGTTGAACTGGCTGATTAGTCCATTTTTGATGTCCCAGTAGTTCAACTTTGTACAATCCTCCCGAAAGTTGAACAACTGGGACATCAAAGTTGTACTGTTTATATTATTTTAATTTTAGTATGTTTTGAAAGAGAAGTGGATCCCGTGAGAAGTTCATTGTTATTTATGTGTTAAATAGAAACTGAACACACATTTTCAATTGTTAATCAAATACCCACTAATAGTGGACTTTTCTATTGAATTTCAATCCAAAATACTTGTTTATAAACTCTTAAATGCCTGAGCGTTGCCATGACAACCGAAATCCAGATTTAATTTGGTATTTCTTTAAAACAAATAGAAAGTTGAATATTTTTAATGATCCTCTTCTTTTTCCGTAAAGAAAGAACAAAGTTGATCACCAGAAATATATTGGATATTGGATAATAAAATTTCTATATCGAGTCTTATAATTCGAATCCAAGATTTTTCATTCTAAAAGTAACCTATATTTCGGTTGTCATGGCAACACTCATACATTCATGAGTTTACAAGCAAGGATTTTGGATTGCAATTCAATATAGAAAAATACTTTAAGTAGGTATTTGATCAACCCTTGAAAAATACGATTCATTTTCTATTAAAGACACAAAAAATTTAATATTTTTCTTGTCAACGATTGAACTGAGTAGATGAACTAGTGGGAACTAGATGCCAGTACAACTTTTATGTCTCAGTAGTTCAACTTTCGAGAGGATTGTACAAAGTTGAACTACAAAGAATAAAATTCCCACTAGTTCAACTGGTTGAACTGAGCAGTTGAACTACTGGAAACTACCCGTTAATCTGTATACTATAATGTAGGTAAGTGTTATCTACCATCTATGGTTATTTATAAGTTCAATTTCTGATACAGACGTCATTTAATTTATTTTGCTTTCAAAAACGCAGTGTGGAATAAATGGCTTTATGACAGACAAGACTTCGCCTTTTGTAAAGCGCCATCTATCGAAGCCTTTTGTACCGTTTTGTTTTTGTAATAAGCTGTCTCTCTCATTCATTTGATTAAAGTACGTACGGAAGTGATTGTACGCTTTTTGGTACGTACGTATATGATAAATAAGGCACGCATTGAAGCTTGGTGATTTCTTTGTACTAATTCTGGAGTATATACATAAGTTACTGGATTTATTTATTTATTTATCACACTTACATACAACTATCATGACAGGTTTTTACTCCTAATGCGGCAGTGTAGCTTTTTAACAATAACATAGAGTATATAATCCAGCTTTTGTGAATTCACCCAGAGTGCAATGGAACAAATCAATCTTATCTGAAATCGCGTTGAGCGCAGTGATCGCCCGCGATAACGGAGCATCGCGCTGCAGGTTGGTCCGCGCCCGCGCCGTCGCCAACAGCCGCGGCCGCCACCGCCGGTGCACGTACCGGTCCGGCACGCATAGACATAAGCAGTTCAGTACAGTAGGGTGCTCAGTTTTACCTATTAAAACTTTGAAAAGGTATGTAGTGAGAGATAATTCCCTCCTTATCCTAAGTTCTGTATACCCAGTCATTCCTAATATGAAGAGCGTCGGGTACATAAGCGGGTAAAGAGGGTACACGCCATAAAGTCTTTTATATAAAAACCTTAGATATTTGTTTTGGACTCTTTCAATCATTAATTTATATTTTGCTTCGCAAGGTGACCATACATGCGAGTTAAATTCCAGGTGACTACGCACCAGTGCGTTGTATAAGGAGGTAATTGCTGGGATGTTGGTAAAACCTCGAACATTCCTCATAACAAAGCCCAGGTTTCTAAATGCTCTCTTGCAACATGTTGTTATGTGCTGTTTAAAACTTAGGTTGGAATTATAGGTAATTCCTAAATCCTTAACGTCCTGTACTCGAGCCATCAAAATATTGTCTACGGCGTAGTGGTGTTGAATTGGTTTCTTAGCACGCGTAAAAGACATAGTGACATATTTTGAGGCGTTGAATTGTAACAGGTTATCCTTACTCCAAGCAACAACCCTATTAATATCTTCCTGCAGCCTTAAGCAATCTTCTTCGGTTCTTATTCTGTGATAAAGTTTTAAGTCGTCTGCAAAGAGAAGACACTTTGCATGCCTGATCACTGATGGTAGATCGTTTATCATTAGAATAAATTCTAACGGCCCCAAATTACTACCCTGACTTACTCCAGAGAGAGTCAAGTATGACTGAGACACATACCCAGCATAGTCGACATACTGCTTTCTTTCAGTCATGTAGCTGGCAAAAAACTTGAGAAGATGGGGTGCAAAACCGACGCCGGCAAGTTTCCTAAGCAAAATGTCGTTGTCGACTAAGTCGAAAGCTTTTTTATTATCAAAATATGCGACGTCAATCTGCCCCCCCTCATCCACCACCGGTACGACCTCTGCCATGAAACTAAGCAGGTTGCTGGAAGTGCTTCTGGCTGGCCGGAACCCGTGTTGTGCGTCTGACAATTGGGAATTTGTCTGCCTGTATATTTGGGTGTGCATAGCTGATTCAAAGACTTTAGCCGGAGTTGAGAGTATAGCAACTGGCCTGTTGTCCTCAATTTTCTTTCCCCCACCCGTTTTTGGTACTGGAACGACCCTTGTTTCTCTCCATTTCTCCGGATAAACAGCAGCTGCTAAGCACTGATTAAAAATATACAGCAGTGGCTCTGCTAATGCATCTCGACAATCCCTGAAGATGTAAGGTGGGATGCCATCGGGCCCCGCTGATGTCTTCGGTTTAAGTGATCGCAAGGCGCGCGTCACGTCCCCCGGCTGCAACGCGTCCACGCTCACGCGCGCCGCCGCGTTGCGGCCGCCGCTCTCACGCACCGCCGCTTCCACGTCGAGGCGAGCCTTGCGATCACCATATACCGAAAAAAAGTATTCAGCAAACTCCCTCGAACACCTTTCTGCCGAAAGCTCCTGGCCATTTTTTGAATGGATCTTTTATTTACCTCGTCTCGTTTTGATTTCACTCCAGAAGATTTTAGGGTTCTTTTGTAACAGCTGTTGTACATTGAGTTCATAATGTTTGAACGCTTTCTTAATATTAATTTTAACGCGCTTCCTGCATTGTTTATATTGTGAATATATTTGTACAGTGTTACTTTTTTTGTATTTTCTATGTAAGTCTGCTTTAAGTTTAATATCTTGGATAATTTGACTTGTATACCATTTCGGGTACACACGGCTGGAAGAGTAGGCACCTTTGACTTTACGTGGAACATACTTATCCAATAGACAATTTAAAGTTTTGTAAAAATAGTCGACGCTGCAGTTGAAGTTTAAGCTATATAACTCTGTCCAATCTACGGCCGCTATCGCTGAATATAATGCAGGAAAGTCTGCCTTTTTAAAGTTCCAAAGTGGTCTGCTAGTCGAAACATCTACGTTAGTATCGCGCGGATCCACCGTGCCGGCAGCGGCGGGCGCGGGCAGGGCTCGGCGGGGCGGGGGCAGGCGGGGCGGGGCGCGCGGTGCGCGGCGCACGCTCACCGCGAGCGGCGGGTGGTGCGCGTCCACCGCCACCACTCCACCGCCCTCCGCTGCGCGTACCATCACTCGCTCCTCTCCCAATGTGCTTAATACGAGATCTAGACATCTACCGTTACTATTTACTATTTTATTGCTCTGAGTGAATCCACAAAAGGTCATAAAAAATTCGAAATAATTATTTACATACACAGAAGACGAATACAAATTAAAATCTCCTAAAACTAAAATTTCATTATAATAACAACTCAATTTTTCAATAATATTAAATAACGTCATAAACTCAAACTCACTATCGTTACTATTTGGCGGAATGTATGCTACATAAAACAAAAACAAAAATCTGTCTTTAAAGTAAACAGTAGCGCAGACTAACTCGAACCCGCAGTTATCAACGATGACGTCACATGGTATTGTGATTTTTTGTACTCTTAAGCGCGGTGAAGCTATGAGACACGCGCCGCCTAGTTTCCGTCCGTCTGTTCGGTCGCATCTTACTATACTGTAACCAGATGGAATCAGCTCTGCATTGAAGATTGATTTCGTTAATTTCGACAATATATTTTAATTTATTAGCCCTGGAATCATTTCTTAGCAAGCATGTATTGAAATCTCCCATAATTATACAATCACTGTAGTTTGGCAATATATCCTCAAGAAGTTGCTCGAATGTTGAAAAATAATGAGAGGTTCACGGCATTGACAATCAAAGCATTTTATTCAATTTCAAGAGTTTGGCCATATCAATATTTTAACGTTTGGTGGCGCCACTTATTATTGGCAAGAACAACTTTATATGAGTGAATTGAGTGAGTGATAGACAATCATTCGCCATTTGATCACAAAACGCTGCCGGCTTGTGAAAGTCCTATGCATAGCTGCTGTGAAATGCACATATCTGCTGTGTTTAAATAGTTTCCTGCAAACTCAGAAGTAGCGTCAAGTGAACTTAAGTTTATCATTTATGTAACTGAAATGTTGTGATGCTAGATAGACTTCATGATTTACACATTTCGTCGAATAACTTTATAAGTATCAAACATGCTAACAAGTATTGATTTTCGATTATTTTAGTTAGTGGTTCGTTAGTTCGTTGCAATTGTACTGTAAAATAAGCACCCTTTATTTCACATATGAAAATCAATTTTTATCTATAATAATAATAAAAACCAATATAGTGCATAGGTCACCCAAAAACCTCAAGCACATAAGCGCCGCCAAGCGGAAAAAAAGCTTGCATTCCAAACTTCCTATAATATTGATGTGTCCTATCTGTACTTGTACATAATACTTTCTAATCTGTGGAGAGGTTTTCTGATAGCTCATTAAAAAAACAAAACTGTACAAAATTGGTACAAAAGGCTTCGATAGATGGCGCTTTACAAAAGGTGAAGGCGAAGAATTTATTCCACACTGCGTTTTTAAAAGTAAAATAAATTAATTGACGTCATATCAGAAATTGAACGTCAGTGATCTATGTTGAACGTACAAATAACCATAGATGTTAGATACCACTCACCTACATTATAGTATACAGACTTAACGCCTTCGGCTTTTTAAATGTGCCATCTATAGAGGTTTTTTGAACTAATTTTTATGAGCTGTCAGAAAACTCCCCAAATGAGACCCAAGAGTACCTTTTTGTGTTTATTTTTATTTTGTGCAAACTTCCAAAAACAGGAATTCCATGTTTGAGGCAGGGTCGTTGGTGGATTTCATCACAACTATAAATGAAATATTCTTGCGCAGATAAATTGTCACACCACCTACCGTATTATCGACTCGATCGTTTCGAATCAAGTGGAAACCCGACAGATCATATGATGCTGATGCTAAGTATGGTTTTAAGCAAAGTCTCAGACACAAACAGGGCTTGAAGATTATCAACTTCAAAAGAATCTAGCAAATATACGTGATAGCAAGGAATACACTGTGCTTTGATATATGTGCAACATTAATGTTATGCGCCAAACAAGAAAATTCAGTGTTTAAAAATGTATCAAGGCAGGTTGATAAATTATGAAAACTGCTGTTTGTACTATTCAACCCGCCTGATGAACATGATTTAAAAAAAGATGAACATTCAGTTTCACTATCTTCACAGTTCATAACTATATACTTAGATAATCTTAACAAATAATAAATAAACTATGAATATATATAAATAAAATAGATAAGTAAATAAATAAAATATGAATACTATTTTATACGATCGGTATAAATTTCCAGCCATAACATAAAAGTAAAAAGAAAAGAAACTAATTCTAAATAAAACTTAATCAAATATTATCACACTAAAATAATTTTTGAACGCAACTTCACTCACTCAACTTTCAATCACAGCATAGTGACAGTCAGTGACATATGTCAAATAGACAGTACGTACACTAATACAAAACAACAAAAAAAATAGCTTGTCGCCTCCACAGACTAAGTCGCCTCATATCGACGGCTGATTGCCAAACTGTCAAGAATTTAATGAGAGGTTTTCTGACAGCTCATTAAAAAAACAAAACTGTACAAAATTGGTACAAAAGGCTTCGATAGATGGCGCTTTACAAAAGGCGAAGGCGAAGAATTTATTCCACACTGCGTTTTTAAAAGTAAAATAAATTAATTGATGTCTGTACCAGAAATTGAACGTATAAATAACCATACATGGTAGATACCACTTACCTACATTATAGTATACAGACTTAACGCCTTCGGCTTTTTAAAAGTGCCATGTATAGAGGTTTTTTGGACTAATTTTTATGAGCTGTCAGAAAACTCCCCATTGAATTTAACTAGCATTCTTTTGAAATTAACCTAGGTACACAAATAGAAAAAAAAATGTATGATTATAAAAATCTACAGAGAAATAACTCAAAAGAACTACCTGCATATAGTTATGGAACAAGAAAAATTACAAATAAAGAAGATTGGACCAAAATTGAACTATTTTTTCGGGATTGTACGACGACTCCTTGCTACAGCGGCAGTTTTAGACTGTTTTTTGCTATCAGAACTAGTGGCAGTTGTTGAAGATGGTGTCAGTTACTCCGAGACAACATTGATGTCGTCGTGCTTGCGTATGCGGTGCCTACTACCATTTGCACCTGCAACTAGAATGTCGCCATCTCGCTTCCAACACTTTGTGACACCGAACTGTTGTCTTGCTGCCAAGAATAAATCATATCTAGTTAGGTATCCCGTCAGTGCGATACCGCTGCCTTTAAATAGGGTCTTTTGATTCCAGACCTTTTCCTAACTGCTGCCACTGCTGAATTTCACTAAAATTGGTCTTGGTCTATCTCTAGGAGACTTACCCAAGCGATGGCAATACTGTATATCTTGTATATTTAATGTTGGAATCTTTAAAGTCTCCGTGGCCAACCTTATAACTACGGATGGAACATTCTCCTGTGGTGCCCCGGGAACTCCGTGCAACAAAAGAATCTTTCTGCGGTTTCTCATCTCCAGTCTATCACAATCCCGAGCAAGGTACTCAATTTGCTATTGCAAAGGAGCCATAGCAAAGTGGAGAAACAGTTTGAAGTCTGCAGCAAGTGACGATGTCATTGGTGTATCTGTGCTGGTGGTGTTGATACTTTGTTCAAACTGTGTCATTCTTTAATAAGTTAAATCCTTCCATCATTGGTCCAGTGTTTGTTTTCATTGGTGAACAGGATCCATGACTGTTAGTGTTTATGATCAGTTTTTTTCAAGGTAAGAATGAAGTGGAAATGTTTAGCTAGATAGATAAAGTAATCCTATGCAAACATTTAGAGCAACAAAAAAGTATTTAAATACACTTCTACCTATATTAACAATTAAATTAGTGGAGCTACAAATTCTTCATACTGTTCAGCTACCCCCAGATGAAAAAAATGTAGATAAAATAAAAATAAAAACCCTAGACAATCACACCAACTACATGGCCCCAAAATTAAGCAGAGCTTGTGATATGGGATACCATGTAGCAAACTAGGTGGGAACGTAGTATATAAATACATAAATAGCTAAATGATAAATACCCGGAACATTTTTTTTTTCCTGTTCCTTGCGGGAATCGAACCCGCTACCAATGGCGTCTGACAGTGTTACCCCATCGCTAAAGCGACAGGCTATTACTGCCAGTATCACGTGATGAGACAGCCACGGTATTAGGAATTAAGGTCAAATATGAATAGCAGATTCATGTGAGGCGCGACGAATACCGAACATTGAGTTATTATAGCGGAAATCGGCATTGTTTACGTTTTTATAACTGAAAGTACGGTCCATGACATATGCTGCCAACTAGGAAATAAACACGGAAACACCCGAATCAACTAAACAAAACTGAATATTTGTTGGGGCATTTTGAAGCACTAGTTACTCTTCCATGTATTTTGCGTTCACTGAATACGCGCGCTCTATACCTAATATTATTGCTCTAAGCTTCACACACACTCCGCTGAGCCGAGACAGACCTATGAAATTTAAAAAAATATTGAGAGTCGACTCTGGACGTTTTGAGCTGCTCCGCAAAGACGGCTTTAGCGGTGAGTTCGGTGAGGACTATGAATTTCAGCTATAGAAGGCGATCGTTACTGAACCTCGCTAAAAGTAAGCGTATACACGAGTCAAGAAAAGTTCTAGCACTGCAGGACATTTTATTTACATTCAAATATTCCCGCTACTTGTGTCCATGCGCAAACGCAAACCTGTCGACACTTGATAACGAACGCATCGTTATGTGTAGTGACAGTGACAATGAATATTTTTATTTAAAGTGAAGTTAGCTGCTTTGAAGATAACTGATAAGGTAAGTTATTGTTAACCTAAAGTAAAGTTATAACATTATTATATATGCTGATATGATAAGGATGTATAAACAATACAACACCTTTCTTAAACCAATCGATATATTTTCACGAAACTTGAGAACATACAGAATAGATTTAGCAAAAAAGATATTCGGATAAATATTTGGTTATTAGGTTGTTTTTGTAATTGGTTGTGATTTGTTTTGTTTGGGTTATGGTTTACCAATTAATAAATGTTATTTATTAAGGTTATGAATGTTAGTTTATATTGTATTTTTTTATGGTACTATTTATGTTATAGCTTGTATTATTTTTTTGTTAAAGACTGTTTGTTACCTGAATGAATAAATAAAAAAAAATGAAATATAGATAGTTGAAGTATATCGTTTGTTATGGTGCAAATGATTAACGTGACAATAGTCATTGAGTTGTTGATATACTTGAGAGTGACTAAGATAAACTTATCTAGAACGGTCATGTTCTATCGAAAAACTTACCGATTAGCTTTGTTGGTACCTATCTATACTATCGTAATATTATGAAATTAATTCAAGTATCTACTGGATACACTGAAGATGTTGATTACTTAGCGCTATCTAGTTCTAAACAATTACGCGCTCAACATATTCCAAGGAATATTCCTCTTCGATTTCTCTTATCAATTTTGAACAATCCACTTTTTGTTGGGATCTTTGTATTGAATATAGCTAGCTACATAACATGGAAGATTTACAACCAGCTTCATTCATTAAATTAGATAATGACTGGTGTCCTATCGTAATAGGCTAGTACTCCTAAGCAGTGTAGACTTGACTTACTACTTACTACTGAGACTTGAAATTGAACTTAAGGATACTTGAAAAAGGGTCTTGTTTTGAAATTAGCGTAGTAATCACAATGCCGATGTTCTGTTGTTGATTTTTCAAGTGGTCAGTACTCGAGAGTTATCAGTTCGCGATATGTGATGAAGCCTGTATAACTGCCGGAGAATTGCTTATCGCGGTTATTTGCATTGCCGACCGGCCGAGGAGAGGTAAGTGTGGTTAATTAGTGAATTACTGACGATTTCGGGGTTCGAAAGATTTTTAGTGCTGATAAATTCGATTGAGATAGAAAATTATAAATTTAATTGAATTTATGATGAAAAAATATATTTAAAAAAAATACATATGTACAGGTTTACTTTTGCCCGCACCTGTTGAGGTGTTATAGAGTAAGTCACAATCACAACGAACTGTTTTCATTATTTAACCACCCCTCCTAAAATTTACCATTTTTGAGTTATTTCTCTTTTTAGGATTTTACCATTTTTCACTAGTTTTTGCGCGAAATAAAAATAATCTTCGCCATCTTACTGCTTTTTTTGACGTTATCAGGTAAATGATCAATGATTAAATGAGATGAAGAAAAAAACTCTCAAATAACGTCAAAGTAGCGAATGTTATGGTCTTTCAAACACTATTCTCTTCTTAAGTTAAACCAGAATATCGCACTTAAAATGCGTCGCCTGTAAAAAAAAGTCCTAGTAATTTACTGTGCAGATGTATCTACATCATAATTGTTTAAGCTATCCAAAAAGGTATAATACATAGGCAGAATTTTTAAAATTCCTAGATAAAATTTAAAACGAATGCAACCATTATGTAAAAAAATTACAGTAGGCGTCAAGAGACGAGTCTAGCCAAGAATCGGGTATTTTTTTGAAAAAAATTTTGCAATCAGTGCGTTTTTGTCATCCGTGAGTAGTTAATGCCCGACTACGGTGAAGCAAAAAGGAGGGATATGATTTTGACTTGTATGTATGTATGTGGATATGTATGTTTATCTGTTCCTCATAGCTTCGAAACTAGTACCTAATCATAATTGGACAAATGAGGTGTCGTTGGAAGCGTCTTGATTATCCACTGATTAGAAAATACATGACGTCACGTTAAATTAACTACAGCGCCCTCTAAATAGAGTAAAGCTCTTGCTAGAGGCCCGAGAGGATTTACCGTGACGTCATGTAGCCTATTATCAGGTAAAGATAGAAGTAGCGATAGAGGTGAGAGAAAAAGGAGAGAATGTGGATGGAGATGGAGATAGACGTGGACACAGACGTGGAAAAATTAACATAGTCATAAAGTCATCGGCAAAACGACCTGGCACCGCTAGCAGCATAACGTATAACGCAAGCACCAGCCATCACCTTCCTTAACCATAGTTTAGGGAAGAGGGTGACCCCACACCCGACGCTACCGCTAGCCCTACCGCCTCAGGGAGCATGACGCTCTTGCTGTTGTAAGGACAAGGGGATGGAGTTGGATATGGAGATGGAGAACTGGAAAACTGCTGTTGCTAGTGTTTGAAAGACCATAACATGCGCTCCTTTGACTTTATTTTAGAGTTTTTTCTAACTAGTGAAAAATGGGTGTTAAGAGTAAAATCCTAAAAAGTGTAATAACTCAAAAACGGTAAATGTTAGGAGGGGTGGTTCCGTAGTAATAGTTCGTTTTGACCTACTCCATAGCACCTCAACAGATGCGGGTCCAATAAAAAGTAACTCAGACTTCAGGTTCAGCCCTCAGAATTCATAATATTGCCTCAAAGGAAGCCTGGGTTTCGGGCCACCCAGTGAAACTACAGAGTATAAAAAACGAATTCAGAGCCGGAAAAATTAGAGACGTAAAATGATACTACAACCGATCTCGAACCCAGTGCTTGCTATAAATACGATAACAATTGATAGCTACCACGATTTAACGTAGGTAGTTGCTAAGTAGATAATATATTTCTTTCGGTAAATAGATATTTATTTTATAATAAATACTTACACTCTAAAATAACACAAAAACATTTTTGTACTTACATTTTATGAATGTTTTTATTTGAAACTTCAGCCTAGGAGTCTGACAGTTGCATTCCTGTGTTGTCTTCCATGACACCTGGTGGTGAACGATCATGCAGACTAAGGTGGGACACGTGCATCCACGGGTAACCTATTCAGTCTACGCTTAAAGTACCTACCAGGACTATACTGCTCAGGAAAATTTGACACAGGCAGTTCATTCCAAACTTTGGCGACCCGTTTTTTTCGAAATGATGGAAATTTTTGCAAATAGGTCCTACTTGAGATTTTAATCTCTTCGGATTTTAACTAAGTATTACGCATCTAACTTTCAGATAACTAACTACTGATGTCGCTCAAAGTGGAAAAGATTACGGAGTCGGTGTCACTCGGAGAGGGACCTCATTGGGATGAGAAGCAGCAGGCTCTGTTCTTCGTCAGCATCGCTGATAAGACCATCCATAAGTTTGTGCCTTCTACTAAGAAGTACTCCAAGACTGCAGTAGGTAAGAGAATTAATACCTAATTATACGTTTAAAAGGGACTAAATTATGTTGTACATGCTTGATGAAAACCATAACCTACCTGAAATGACTTTGTTTGTAGTGTTGCCACTAGCCAGACAGATACTCAAGGGATCATACCTATATAAATATTTCAACAATTACCTAATTTATTCAATCTATCAAGTATGAGTAATAGCTAGATTTGTAACGGTATCTTCTTACAATACCATCAAATCATAACTATCTAATAATTATATTTTTAGCAGCAATCAACTGAAGTGTTATAGCTTTGATTTATTGAAATAGATAAATTATTATAGTTCTTTTCTATTTGTGATTTTATAACTAACTGGCCACTTGGCGCGGATTTTCCCGCGTAACTTCCGATCCCGTCTGATTTATGGATCAAATATTATAATCCTTCCTGAAAAAAAAATCAAGTCCGATAGTTACAGAGACTAGCGTGTTCAACCAAACAGTCTAATTTTACTTCTTTAACTAATATTATAAATACGAAAGTGTGATGAACGGCTCAACAGATTTGTATGAAATTTGTCATAGTCCGGAAAAGCACGTTTTATCACGATGTCGAGATTCAAAATGGCGCGGGTATAACCGCGCGAAACAGCTAGTATTTTATAACTGGTGAACTAAAGTATCTGTTTTTACTAAATACCTAATAAGTATCTAGGTAGGTACCTATTAGACTTTTCCGCCCTAAAAACAGGTACCAGAGCTAAATACAAACTTGTACTCTCGTAAACTTGACTCACTTGTACTTTTAATAATATTTCTTGAAAATATCTTGCAACCAAGTTTCTATCTGTGGATGCGTTTTCGTTCACTGGTGGATTAATAATAACATAAACACAATTTTGCAGATGGTCGGCCCGGCTTCATGGTTCCAGTAGAAGGAACCAGTGACCAGTTCCTCATAGGCCTAGAGAGAAGGTTCGTCGTAGTCCAGTGGGACGGGGAGGACGGCAGCCCGACCAAGGTGGTAAGGGAGATAGCCGAGGTGGACAAGGAAATTGGTAACACGAGGATTAATGATGGGAAGGCGGATCCTAGGGGAAGAGTCTATGCAGGTACCTATGCCGTTTCAACCTTACGCTGGCTTTCTGTACGATCCGTTATTTTAGCTATGTTTCATAAATGAACTAAGTTCTTAGTTACTGTAAGGATTCCGCCCCAGAATAAAATGCGCCCCTTGGATAACCGTGTCATAACAGGTCACTTCTTCAAGCGAACCCCGCTTGGTAGCAGGCCCCTTCAGGGTGCGACTACCCTACACGTAAAATTTGCTGCCAAATATCACTGCTCCGACGGTAATGTTTCATGAAGAGCCAATTCCTTCCTAATGGTGTTGCCACATCAATCGGTCGATCGATAGTATTTACTAGACCAATCCGATCAGAAAAAACCGATCGACGTTGATCGATTGCTCTGGTAACGCCCTAAAACCTTGTGCTATCATCTTCCTCCTTGTTTTCATTTAACTATCACATGACATGGAGGTCAAAATCGGGTTTATTCACCGATAAAAAATCTGTTACTTTATACCCGATAGAAACCTTTTCTCTTTTGTTTACTTCGACGTCATTTATTTATTTACACTTCAGTTTATATAATACTAGCTGACCCGGCAAACTTTGTTTTGCCATATAAATAAAAAAAATAAAAAAATAGATGTTAGCCGATTCTCATAGATACCGGATAAGCACAAAAAATTTCATCAAAATCGGTCAAGCCGTTTCGGAGGAGTATGGCAACGAAAACTGTGACACGAGAATTTTATATATTAGATAGGTGCAGTAACAGAAAAAAGAACAGTTACATTAGACATTAAAAAGTTGGCGGTCCTATCGTCAAAATTAATGCCCGGTTCAAAAATTAAACGGATTGTCATGAGTATAATTCCATGCTGGACTGCGAGCAAAACAAAAACATAGAATGTACCAACTGCTTCTCTTCCCGAGCATGTTGTAAAAGTCAGTTAAGGGACAGAGGTTTTATTGTCGTTTTGGTGGCTGATAGGCTAGCCCTCTGTCACTGCAATAGTCTCTCTCTATCATAATAATACCT
Organism: Stenoptilia bipunctidactyla; assembly: GCA_944452665.1. Lineage (NCBI taxonomy): Eukaryota > Metazoa > Arthropoda > Insecta > Lepidoptera > Pterophoridae > Stenoptilia > Stenoptilia bipunctidactyla. Next base: position 24,534,118 of record OX101736.1, read on the forward strand.
ACCTCAAAATTGGACAAAATTTGTCGTGACATCAGATGGTTTAAAGCCTCTGGCACAGTACAGATATCTACAGTAATTCTGATCGTACTGTGCCTCTGGTGTATCCACTATAATGTGTACCTACAGGCGTGAATTTTTGTATGAATGTATGGTAAGCTCAACGAACAGTTTTATGATATTGAAACGCGGCATTAGTAGCTGTAGCTTTGAAAGCGATTGTAAGTAATTCAGGCAGACAGAATTACTTCAAAATCTTTTATAAAATAGCTTTGCATCCAGCTTCACCTGGGTTTTGTGCAAAAGACATTAAAAATCTAAAGTACAGTAAAAATAAACATGGTAATAGGGAATATTAATTCTAAAGAAACGCTCCTGGTAAAAGTACTGGGCGCATATAAAATGTCTGTAAGCGATTATGTATCTATACTAATATATAAAGCTGAAGAGTTTGTTTTTTTGTTTGTTTGTTTGAACGCGCTAATCTCAGAAACTACAAGTGGGATTTGAAAAATTCTTTTTGCATTTGATAGCCCAACTCTTGAGGAAGGTTATATGCTATATTTTATCCCGAAATTCCTATGGAACAAAAGTGACGCGGGTAAAACCGCGCGCGGTGGCTAGTTTATGATAAGATATTATTATACCTATATATTTTATTACTACATACTATAATAGGGGCCTATGAAATGTTAGTATAAAATAATAAACAATATAGTATTTATACAAACCCACATATTTACTTATAAGCCCCCAGTACTTTTACCCAGTACCTATGTCATTCGTACGTATTCCTGTTTTATTTTTACTGCAGTATTTTTTGTAGGTCTTTTCCACAAAACCCGGATTTACCTGCAAAGCACAGCTATGTAATAACAGTTTCTGAAGTAGCTCTGTCCGTATATTTATCAGTATTTAATGATTTTACAAATTTTGCAAATTTTGACGAAATTTAGAACAGAGTAAGTATGAATTTCAAGGAGGATATATTACTTAATCTTATGTATACAACTGCAGTAGCCTATATTCACGCGGACAAAGTCGCGGGCAACAGCTAGTAGCTTATACATTAGAATAACATTACAGGATTCTTTTCATCTCGATCTCACAGGACTTGGGATAAAGCGGTGAACCGCGAGGAACAGGTAGTAGGTATATTATACTTAGTAAAAAAATATTCTTTTACACACCCACTTGAAAAATCACACTTTTTTGTATTTATTTTAATGTTGTATTTTGTATATAAATTAAGTATATTTAATGTTTTATAATGTATTATTAAAAAATAAGTATAATGAATTTTGTACTTTATGTATTAAATAAAACAAAATGGAAAGTATCAAAAACTGAATTTAGTTGTTTGACTATATTCAATGGTTGAAAACATTTAATTTGTTTAATACTTTAACAAAATAAAACACATCATCAATATCAAGAATTAGCATTACGTAATTTCCGAAAAACTACTTTGATTTAAAAAAATACTGATTTAGGAAAAAACACGTTTTGGTTCAAAACTTTAAGGGATGGTCGCCCAACCGATATTTTCAAGATTATACTCCCTATACTATAGGTATTTTTGATATATAAAATAGAATGCAAGTAGAGAATAATACCAGTTGTATTGTAAATTGTAGTAAAGTGTAGTCCTTACGATCGCAGATGAGTTGTACTTTTGTGTCTTCAGGGAAGTAGAGTATGTAGTGCTGGTCATCAAGTTTCTCCATAGCTTCCCTCGCCAGGGTGATTTTTGTGAATTGGCAGGATTCCTGCAAGGCTTGATTGGTGATTAGTTCCTGAATGCAATCTGCTTTAGTGTGAATTTGATGAGTTATTCCTTTCTCACAAAGGTATTGGCTATTATTTCTCGGGCATTCTGTCTCTTTGTACACGAATGACCTCTCGTTCGTTGCTAGAACGGGGAAGGGTGGAACTAGAGCCTGTTCATGCTTATTAGGCAAAAAAAATTAAAAAAATTAGGAAAGTCTATATAAATCGTAACTACCCTTAGAGACTATTTGATTTTTAGTATAATAATATCCTCGTTTTATTAAGTAGTAATATTCTCTTAACTCTAGATTTATAATAAGTATGTTCGCCACCATAGATAGTTTTCTTATTACCTAATCATTAATTCTAAAATACTATCATAGAAAGATGCGCTGAGGTGGCATGGATAAAAGCTAAACTAATTTCTATTTGAAGTAATAATCCTCTACATTTTCACTACTGACTTCTAAAAGTCTAGTCCACAAATGTCAAAACAGATTTGACACTGGCGGCCGGCCATTTGCAAAAAAGAGAGCATCTACTCCAATAGGGTCATTTCTTTTGGTGCAACTCGCACTTATATGTGTGTATGTCTAAGATAAATTTATCTGCCCAGGCACCATGGGGAACGAAGTGCCCCTGGGCAATGTTGAGCTGGAGAAGGGATCCCTGTTCCGCGTGGATGGCTCCAAGGTCCAGAAGCTGGCGGACAAGATCAACATCTCCAACGGACTCGCCTGGGACCTCAAGGAGAAGGCCTTTTACTACTCGGACTCCTTGGAGTATAACATCAGAAGATACGATTACGACGTCGACACAGGAGAGATCAGTAAGATGTTATCTATCATGGCGGGTTTCAGTATTGAATCTTAACTTCAAAGCAATTTTTTTTCATAAAAAGACAAATCTGGATATGGCAATACTCATTTAAGTGTTTACAAATAAGGATTTTGGATTGAGATTCAATATTGAAACCCACCATAAATGAACCGTTAGATAATTATATTTTTTTAAATTTGAGATCTAATAATCTACCACACCAATCATTAATCATTGGTGTGGTCGATTAGACACCCTTATAAATACCAATGAACAATGTAACAATTAAGATCAAGGACTATTTTTGACTCTCTGCGGACTCTTATCTAAATAGAAAATCCTTTGATTTGTTGTTTAGGTTGTAGCACCTACAGGTATTGCTAAAATATTCAGCCGATTTATGTTTTCAGAAAATTATTGTTAAGTAAGTCATGATCTAAGCCATAGCTGCTGTTAAAGACCTTTTGTGTTTTATACAGGCAACAAAAAGTACATATTCGATTTCAAGAAGAACAACATCGAAGGAGTCCCTGACGGGAGCACCATCGACACGGACGGGAACCTCTGGGTCGCAGTATTCGACGGCGGGGCAGTCTTGCACATCGACCCACGCACTGGAAAACTCCTCAAGAAAATCTCTATTCCCGCCAAACAAGTGACATCTGTCACTTTTGGCGGCCCCAACTATGACATTTTGTTTGTTACTTCAGCTGCACTAAACATCAACTGCGAGCAACCGCCCCCCAGCGGAGCTACGTTCATGATTACTGGCCTCGGCGTTAGGGGACTCCCTAATCTTAATTTCAAACTATGATGTACCTGATTGATGTTTGTAATCAAAATTATATTTATTTATTATGGCTGTAGCCATTTTGTTTATGCATGGGTTTAGGATAAGTTTAAGTAGTTAATTTTTTAAATAAAACATCTTTATTAGCCATCACATTTATCGAAATCGCTAGTTTTATAGTATAAGTGCCATTCCTTAGATAATTAAATAATCTATTCCTTAAAAAATGCATTTTATTAATGTTTCTTTCTTAAACTGGTCCAGCCCTTCACCGAAATCAGTGGAGGAATCCTCTGTTGGAGGAATAAACCCTATAAGGTACAGAATTTGCGCTTTTGTAGCAGATCTTATTTCGATAAATTTAGATATCTTTTTATCTTCGCGGCAGAAATTGTATTCTGTCAGCTACTCCCTAAAAATAAAAATCTCTAAATAAAGCTAAAAATCGCGATCAACCTGTCAGTTGAGATTGAGGCCAACTCACGTTTTTCATCACGTTAATCATAGGGGAGAGTCGGGTAGCCACAGCTACATAAAGAAAAACTCATTTTTTTATAAATAGACATAACTATACATTTATTTTGAATCAAAACGTTTAATAAAATATATTTAGAGTATTTTAGTACATGTTACAATCAGATCATTTCTTTATCTTAGCTATAACCAAGTCTAAAAAAACAGTCTTCAATTTTGGACATTTATTTTTTGGCGGGTCACCCCGGACTTATATTTTAGCGATGATCAAGTTGTTCTTTTGCTTTGCAGACATTACAAAAATAGTTAAATTGTGAAGGATTAATATCTACATTTATGGCACAGTATCCAATCTTTTTCGAATATTTCTCCGCAAATGATGCACTCTATTCTAACTCCTTTTCTGTAACACTTTGTATAGCCTGTTTTGTTCTGTCTGCATTCTTCATTTCAGTCACTATTTCCTTAAATTTTACTGTTCTTATCTTAGAAAATCTATATAATACAAAAAACCCGAGATAAATATTTAAATAACGTTCCGACGTAACGTAATAAGTGTCCGAGGGTACGCGACAAAATTGTATCCGGTTTTACCTGACCGTCTCGTTTCAACCATTCTTTTATATAAAGAAAAAACTATCAATCCCAACTAAGAACATAAAATTACCTAAACTTTTAACTATAACAATCACAGCATAGAATAATTTATTAATGATGATAAAGTACTTACATTCAATGTCCATAAGCTGTATTTGAAAAGTCAAAGGCGCGCGAAAAAATCTCGGTGATAGATACAATTAAATGCCACTTGTTATCCGCTCGATACTTACGTCACCACACTGCGGCGAATATTCTACTACGCAACGCTGCGAATATTTTGACATGTGCACTATTTATCTATGTGTACATGATTGCCCAGAATGGACTGTGGCCGGGGCTACCCGACTCTCCTCTACTGAATATGCCGTTAAATATATTATTGAAACACCTACTAACTCCTGTAGTATAAGTTATGTCTTTGCTTGGTGGTAAGCACCAATGGATTTTTGTAAACATGTATTTTTTATAGAAATATGTTATATTAACTATAATATTCTAATAGTGCTTTGCATTTTATTTACGTTTGAATTTCAATTGTGTACCTATGTATATTGATATGTTAAATAAACAAATACCTATATTTGAACATTTTTCATTCAGATTACTTCTAAGTAAATCAAACTTTTCGTCACTTATCCATTGAATAAATGAAGAGGTGGTTTGCGGTCTCAGTGGTCTTATAGCTCTGAAGTGATCCTTTTGTAAAGCAAACACCGCATACCATACCTACATCCTTTAGTATTATTTTGTATTTCGTTTCCGCTTATACATATAACAAGCTAGCAGCCTTTTTGTGAAGATTTTGACTGTTAATTACTAAGATTGCCGCCTGTCTGTCTTGACGCAATAAGCTTCAAACTACTGATCAAATTGCTAGAGGATTTTTGCCAAAGGAGTGAGTGATTCTTGGGAATGGTGTACTCTTCCTAGTAGTGAAAATTAACGATTAAAAGATTGCTGAAGATATCGAAAAAATTACGCCTCCGGGAGAGTTACACGATTCGCATACTGCTCGGCAATATGAATGAATGCGTTTTCTAACGTTGCTTGTACCTAAGTATCTTGTGGGTAAAGAAAAACTCTCACAATACACAGAACATGTAATATACGCGGAGCTGAGCGGAGCGGAGCTTAGCGGCGCATGAATAGACCAATCACTATACTCGAAATCTCCGCGCCGCCGCGTCAATGGAAACAGAACAAGCATAGTGATTGTGAAGTAAGCTAGGTACTAAAAACTAGAAAAATATTAGAAATCAAAATTAATGATCTGTAAACTTTATAGTTATTCTTAACTTAACTTTAGGCAAGCTATCCAAAGTTATTTAATAGGTATGTAAGATTAATTGTAAATTGATTGTTTTTCACTTAATAACTATTTCTATTTTTATATCTTTCTAAAAATAATTAATGTACCATAGGTACTAACTTATTATTACCCGTAGTTTTGTCTTATTTTAACTTCTCTTTCACATGTTTATGGCTTTTACACCACGTTACCTTTTTGTATTGATAAGAATTTTTATATAATTATGTAGCACATAGGATTGCCTATATACTCTAGTAATAAAATCCTATGTATATAAGGCTAAATATAAAATAAATAACAAAATATGTAAACTTGATTAGGGGAAAATTGTAAACTTGACTATATTTTTGATCTTTAAATTTAAATTGTTAATATTCTTAATTTAGGCTTTCTTGCATTTTGTAGCAATTAAAATTGTCCATCTTTAATAAACATAACCCTTAATATAAGTTATAAACATAACAACGAATTGTAGAAATAACTCAGAATGTAAGAGAAAAACAAATTAAAATAAAATTTAAACTGCGGCTCTCTTTACGGTATTGCTCAGTTTTGGAGTCTTAACGGCAGTCTGAGAGATTGATATTGACTTCAATTAACAAACTCAAGATTTACTTTCTATCGTGCTCTTCATACTGCCTGCCTGAAAAATACCGCAACGAAGCCAAGTTATTATCAAGTCACCACGAAGTTTTATTTTCAAGATCCCATTGGTACTGCCCAACCTCCACATTTCCATACAGTCCACTGCTGGGTAGTATCAACCAATGGTCCTTCGAGCCGGATCTCTGAAGATTGCGTCAAACCTAGTGAAGCCTTCTTGGAGTCTTCGTGGTGGCGTCGAAGAGTCTCCGTGGTGCCGTCGTGTGCAGTCTTCGTGGTGGCGTCGAAGAGTCTCCGTGGTGCCGTCGTGTGCAGTCTTCGTGGTGGCGTCGAAGAGTCTCCGTGGAGCCGTCGTGTGCAGTCTTCGTGGTGGCGTCGAAGAGTCTCCGTGGAGCCGTCGTGTGCAGTCTTCGTGGTGGCGTCGAAGAGTCTCCGTGGTGCCGTCGTGTGCAGTCTTCGTGGTGGCGTCGAAGAGTCTCCGTGGTGCCGTCGTGTGCAGTCTTCGTGGTGGCGTCGAAGAGTCTCCGTGGTGCCGTCGTGTGCAGTCTTCGTGGTGGCGTCGAAGAGTCTCCGTGGAGCCGTCGTGTGCAGTCTCCGTGGTGCCGTCGTGGTGTCGTCGTGAAGCCGTGAAGATCGAGAGGCAAGACGGACAGCGCTGGAAGAAGCCATCACGCGGCCACCTAGCGGTGTTAAACGGCCATCAAACAGCGTGCGTTAATGCCATTTATGGTAGTGTGGGTTACCAGACGCGCCCACGAGTCCACAGGGCTCAATAGTCTGACCTCGCTGGTAAGGTTCTATTACTGAGGGTTTCTCAGAGCTGTTTTACGGCCTCGAGGAAGCTGACGAGTTGGGTTGTTCCTACCCTTCTCCGAGCAGCCCAAGGTGGTAGCGCTCTCTGCCAGGTGGTTCCCCTACCCGCCCTATCCTATTTCCACCCTCGGCTGACGTCATCACGCTAGGAAGTCAGTCGAACTGCTAGTGTTAGGAAATAGGTATTATAAGTTAGGGTTTTTTATTGTGTTTAGTGAATATTTAGATTAGGGAACCCCCTCGTAGCACCATGTCGGACGGAAAGAAGCTAAGGTCAGGCAAGAAAACCGGTACACCATTGGACAGTGAAACATCAGGAACCACAGAGACCAATACGTGGAGCCATGGGACCGGCACAGAAGAGCAGTCACGCAATAGCACGCAACAAAGTAGCGAACAGGTGACAGAATCGAGCGGAAATATAGAAGTAACGGAAGTGTTAGTGCAAACGTTAGCAAACAGTGCACCCGGGACGGTTGTAGGTATGCCTGTCGCGAGTGATAGGCCCGGAATCGATATATCTACTTCGCAGTCTAGTAAATTATCTCTGATTAAGGCGCAGTTAGAACTTAGGGCCTCCGAATTAGAACGGGCGCGGGCGGCAACCGCATATGCTGAGACTCGTTTGAAGTTAGCCAGATTCGAACTGGCAACTGTTGAAAACTCCAACGAGGCGGATGTCACCCCCGAACCTATTGACGGTAGGGTTCATAGTTGGATCAATGATCAAAATAACGCGCGAGTAATTTGCGAACGGGAATGTAGGGCACAACCGGCTAGCGTACCTCCGTGTGTAAACGTTCAGATGTCTCACCCAGTTAAGAGTCGCGAAAATATTAGTGATGAAAGCGGCATGTCGGCGCTAGCCGACGCGATAGTAAAGGCAGTCAATCTTAGTAAGTCAAACAGTCAATCAATACCTAAATTTATGGAAGAGTTGCCCTATTTCGAGGGCAACATATCCGAGTGGATTCCATTTAAATCCGTGTTTATAGACACTCAGAACTCGTACACGGGAGTTCAAAACGTAGCTAGGCTTCGTAAGGCGCTCCGCGGCCATGCTAGAGAAACCGTGCGGTCTTTAATGTATACTAGCATCGAACCAAGTGCTATAATGGAAACATTAGAAAGACGTTACGGTAGGCCGGAAATGTTGATATTATCGGAGTTAGAATCTTTAAAAAAGCTACCCCGCATGTCAGAAGACGGGAAAAATATTACGATGTATGCTAGCAAGGTAGCTAACACCGTCGCCTCGATTAAAACTTTAAATCAACCTCAATATTTATACTCACCAGAGTTAGTAAGTAGAGTTATAGATAAATTAAGCGTAATTTTAAAATATAAATGGTTCGAATTTAAATCAATGTATGCCGACATACCAGAATTAGTTTTATTGTCACAATTTTTAAATAAAATGGCAGATCAGTGCGGTGCTATGTTTTCATACAATTTAAATAGGGAAGAACGCGCCTTTAGTCGGCATCCGAGGCCGGTTAACGCCGTGAAAACATACAAACATCGCTCGCGTTCATACAGTAGCGACTCATCATGCCCGTCGGAAAACGAGCGCGAACCGAAAAAGGCAACCGTTGCTGCAGTGGCTCACCGAAAGAGTTTAAATAAAAAACGCAACTCGAAACCCCCACAAGCCACACCTTGCCACGATAAAGTCGATAAGGGCAAGTGCGCATTGTGCGGGGGTACTCACTTGATAAAAGAGTGTGCGGATTTTGCCAAATTAAACGTCGCGAAACGGTGGGAAACAGCGAAGAGCAACAGGCTGTGCTTTAGATGTTTAAATGAAGCACACAAACGCATAATGAGATGCAAATATAAACCGTGCGGCATAAATGGTTGTGAAGCGTCGCATCATCGCCTTCTACATCACGGGCAGGAATCGAACCCGGGAACTGCGGATGCGACGATAAACTCAGTTAACCACGTTAGCGCGTCAACCATTTTACCGGTTGAGCTGAGCGGTCCATTAGGTACACACGCATTGTTAGACGAAGGGTCAACAATAACGTTAATAGAGCGGGATGTGGCTCATAGATTAGTATCGCCAAGTAGGTCGGAGCAGCTCACCATCGAAGCTGTCTGCGGTAGTAAAACAAATGACTCGGAGTCAACAAGGGTTAAGCTGAACATCCGAGGCATATGTAGCCGCGAGCTAGAAACCATGACCGCCCACACGATAGGCGCTTTGAGCCTCGCGCCGCAAGTTAAACAACATTTTAGTATAGAATCATTAGGAATCGAACCGCGCAAACCGGAAAAAGATCCCGAGGTACGGGCTCTAAAGTTGTTAGATTCTACATGCGCGAAGTTACCTAACGAGAATAGATACGAGGTAGGGTTGCTATGGCGATCGGACGATGAGGTAATACCCGATAGCCGCCAACAAGCCCTCAGCCGTCTGTATAACCTCAAAAAGAAATTAGATAAAGACAAGTCTTTAAAAGCGGAGTATAGTAAACAGATAAAACACCTTATCGAAAAAGGTTACGCCGAAATAGTCAAGGCACCGTCGTCATCACCGCGTCTATGGTATTTACCACACTTTGCTGTGACGCACCCACAAAAGGGTAAAGTAAGGCTAGTCTTTGACGCCGCGTGTAGAACAGCCAGTAAATGCTTAAATGACGCACTGGTAGCGGGTCCCGACTTATTGCAGTTACGCTTCCGTTACGTTTCCGCGAAGGCCAAGTAGCAGTTGTGGCCGACATTAAAGACTGGTCTGTTATACGAATGTCAACAAAAATCGAGTCAACCGAGAAGAAACTTAAACCTGTTAATACGGTCATAATTAACAAAACGTACGATCACTTACCCGATCCCTCGCGATTTCCATCGTATAATAGAATGTTGCGTGCTACGGCGAGACTGCTACTCGCAGCTGAGGTATTTAAAACCCGAAGGCTACGAGAATCACAGTCAAGAACAAGAGATGTTTCAACGAAACACTTACTTATCGCCGAAAGAACTTCATAGATGTCAAAATGAATCCTCCCATGAAGAAAGAAGACGTCTAAAGTCAGATCGTCCGCGGCATCGATTCGCCGCCCTGTTATTCTTCTCGACCGACCTAGCTTACAAACTAAAACGGTGCTTGCGCACGAGGGGGAGACTGAAGTAAGCTAGGTACTAAAAACTAGAAAAATATTAGAAATCAAAATTAATGATCTGTAAACTTTATAGTTATTCTTAACTTTAGGCAAGCTATCCAAAGTTATTTAATAGGTATGTAAGATTAATTGTAAATTGATTGTTTTTCACTTAATAACTATTTCTATTTTTATTTAACCGACTTCAAAAAAAAGGAGGAGGTTCTCAATTCGGATGTTTATATTTTTTTTTTTATGTATGTTCGTTCATAACTCTGTCAAATATAGACGGATTTGCAAAATTATTTTATCTTTCTAAAAATAATTAATGTACCATAGGTACTAACTTATTATTACCCGTAGTTTTGTCTTATTTTAACTTCTCTTTCACATGTTTATGGCTTTTACACCACGTTACCTTTTTGTATTGATAAGAATTTTTATATAATTATGTAGCACATAGGATTGCCTATATACTCTAGTAATAAAATCCTATGTATATAAGGCTAAATATAAAATAAATAACAAAATATGTAAACTTGATTAGGGGAAAATTGTAAACTTGACTATATTTTTGATCTTTAAATTTAAATTGTTAATATTCTTAATTTAGGCTTTCTTGCATTTTGTAGCAATTAAAATTGTCCATCTTTAATAAACATAACCCTTAATATAAGTTATAAACATAACAACGAATTGTAGAAATAACTCAGAATGTAAGAGAAAAACAAATTAAAATAAAATTTAAACTGCGGCTCTCTTTACGGTATTGCTCAGTTTTGGAGTCTTAACGGCAGTCTGAGAGATTGATATTGACTTCAATTAACAAACTCAAGATTTACTTTCTATCGTGCTCTTCATACTGCCTGCCTGAAAAATACCGCAACGAAGCCAAGTTATTATCAAGTCACCACGAAGTTTTATTTTCAAGATCCCATTGGTACTGCCCAACCTCCACATTTCCATACAGTCCATTGCTGGGTAGTTTCAACCAGATTGTTCTGTTCAGGCACCGCTAAGCTCCTCTCCACTCAGCTCCGTGTCAGTGGAAACGCAGCCTTAGCTTGGTATTTTTCAAAAGGGTTGAAAAAGGTCTTCATGATAACATAGCGTCTTAAATAACAAAAAAACATATAAATAAGAACAATTTATTTCTCTATTACACTTAATTTAACCTAACATTAACATTGGGGTATCCTTTAACATTGAGATCGGTGATTTTGAACAGCGCTCCGCAGGGCGGCAACTGTTCCTTCCCCCGGTTCATACTGGCAGTAGTCACAAATATTTCGTCAAGGTTGGCACCGCCGAACGTCACTGAGGTGGTCTGTAGGACCGCGGTGGGGATCTTTTGAAGAAGCTCACCGGTTTTAGGATTGATTTTGATTACCTGTGTAGGAAAGAGAATATTTTTATTCCTAAGTTTAGGTGTTTGCAAAGGTCATAGGAAAAGGAATGTGAATCTGCTTATAACTTTTTCTGTTACATGATTGTCTAGATGAATTATAGAAACATTCTTGCCATTAATAAGATAATAGTTATAATGGGAAAGTTGCAAATAAAGTATTTTATTGTTTTACGTGATTTTAAGCGTAAGGTTCGTTTACGTAACCTATGAATAAATGTAAAAAACAGGTAATAACATAAAAAAATATAAAAATTAAAATTAATATGAATTTTCAGGGTTGGCAGTAAGAAATCATCTTTCGATGATAAGGCCGCCTATTGTGCTCTGTATCTTAAAAATTGTTCTGTATAAATATTCCTTATTTTTGTGTACCATCGAACCAACTGAATTATGACCCATTTGGCTGAAAATTCTTTTGACACGGTCAAACTTGTAAGGTCTATCGCGTATAATGCACTTATGACTTTTTAGATACTGTACGAAATCTGTACTCAGTAAATGTCAGTGTCGAATAAAATGATAACAAGTTCGTCACCAAGGAAACCTATCTTCAAGCAAATTTCGACCTACTAGCATTTAGACGATTTGCCAAAATGAGATGTTGTGGCAAATAAATATATGAACAAAAATACATTTCGTCTTCTTTCATTCACTACAGTACCTATCTGTGTATGGTAAGGAAAATATAGAATATATTAATTTAGTAAAATACGTAATTTACATTTGAACTCGAGTGACTGAATCTACTAGTGACTGAAGATTGCAAATTATGTAGGTGGATCAGGATAAAAATGTTTTTCAAAATAAAAAAAACTAGTTTACCTGTGCGCCGTCAAAGTTGGCGATCCAGAGATTGCCATCCGTGTCGATGGTCATTCCGTCCGCGATGCCTTCCAGCCCGTGGTCCTTATAGCGGAAAACAATGCGCGGGTTCGCTGTGGACACATTGATCAATCAATCAACCAATCATACATACATACATACATAACCTCACGCCTGTCTCCCTTTGGGGTAGGCAGAGACAAGGGAACACCAATTGCTTCGATCCAGACATACCTCTTTCGCTTCCTCCACGTTCATTAATCTTTTCATACATGATCGCCGGTTACGGGTACTTTTAACTAGGCCCTTTTTAGGAACGTCGCCAATTTGTACGGCGTACGTTCGCCTAGGGCGGCCCCTTCCGACAGCACCATCCATTCTTGCTCTGTACACCTCTTTCGTAAATCTACTTTTACTCATCCTTTCCAAATGTCCAAACCCAAACCCTTTTACCTTAAATGTCCATACCCTTTTCAATCTTAGTCACTACATCTTCTTTCAATCCGCATCTCTTTCTTATTTCACTATTGCGCACCATATTACTCAATTTCACTCCACACATGCTTCTCAACGCTCTCATCTCCACAGTATTAATCCTGCTTTCATTTCTCTTCTGTCACACCCAAGATTCACTACCATACATAAGCGTTGGCGCCAAAACTCCCTCAAGTACGGCAAGACGAGCCTTATTTGGTATACTTTTGCTTGCCATTATGGAGTATATGGGGCCATTAATACAATTTCCAATCAATCAACCAAAACAAAGTGCGTAGACCCAAAATAGGCATAAGTATGTACAGCTTGTGCAATGCAGACCAGGAAGCGGTAACTACGAAGTATTCAAGTACGTATTACAGTAGCATTGAGTATGTAAGGAAGAATTAGATTATCTTCATTAAGTCATTTTGATTACCTATTAAAAACGAAAAGTTTGAATTTAAATATCAAAACTTATTACACACGCTTAACTGCTAAGATAGTGCTGTTTACTATCGACCATCTCAAATGCTAGTGTCCAAGTAATTAATTGATTATATACATATTTCAACACACTTGCTCGTAAAGTGAGCGTTATTCTATTGAGTTTAGAACTATAAACTGGGCTATAAGTCACGCGTGCATTAATATATTATACCCTAGTGCATAATATAATGAATCCTACAAAGTTGAATTGTAACTTTGTGCAAATAACATGCGAGAAAACAGAGCATATTTTATTGGTCCGGGTTATACACTAAATATTTTCAGAAACAACAAAGAGGTTTTATACCACTTCAAATCCATATACATTTTTAAATGTTTGCGCCTTATATTAGTAAAATAAATTTGTATATTAAACAAATTATTCACAATTTACAATCATTTGTCATAAAATATTAAAATATTTGCATTTACCACTCCAAATTAAACATTTTCACTTAAAATAGGCTGTATATGCTATACAGACATTGACACATTTGACGGAAAAAAAAACCTACGCGCATGCGCGAGGTTCGGCGCCATTTTTCAATCACAATTCACAGCTTTGTCAGCTTTATTATTAATTTATAAATTCATAACACTGTTGACTTAATAGTCAGAATATACAATAAAAATAAAGCCCCGTTATGTAATAAAGTAGGTTTTAGGTATTAAATAAATCATTAAATTGATGAACTTTGAAAGATAACGAAGTAAATTATACAAAAGAATCACATTTTTTTTACAATGCTATTAAAGATTTCGAAAACATTTATTCAAATATATACACTTTAGCATATTCTAATTAAAACGAAATATAAGTAATTAACAAAAATAAGCTAAAATATCAAATTGATTATACTTACTTGAAAATGTCATCACATTTAAATTAAACAACTAAGTACTACCTACCTAAATGTACCTACTTACTTCATCAATTTAAAATTAAATACAATTAACTTAGAATAAATTATGATAGAAAATATTTATTTCATAATGAAATGAATATATATAATGAAGAAATGAATATACGGCCAGTTATATTTAATTTAATTTAATTATGATAGTATTAAAAAAATGATTTTTTTATATTATCATCACTTGCCAGTTATAAAAAGTAATTAAACGCTTCATTTACGTAAAATAGTAATTGAATCTGAACTCTATGCTCTCGACGTTAAGTTAAAAATTGGTTGGAGAAATTTGACAGATTTGTAGTGCTTGATGTGCTGCCTTCTGTACCTACTAACTTTATGAGCTCAATTCGAGACTATACTCTCTAATTTTAGTTCTCCCTTATGTCAAGTTAGGTGGCTTCAAACACAGCTGTAGCTAAAAACTGATTTAGAAGACTTAAAATTACACACACATACAAGCTGACATCAAAAGCAATACGCCTTCGTATAAAATCAGTTATTTAATTGGTGTGATTGACTGGGGATTTTATTTATTTATTTTAATTTAATTAAAGTTATTTAATACTTACATATGTTGCCAGTATCAATATCATAGTCGTATCTCCTGACAGTATACTCGAAGGAATCCACGAAATAAAACGCCTTTTCCCCGACGTCCCAGCAGAGCCCGTTGGCGATGTCGATCTTGTCTTCCACTTTAACCACTGAGCCGTCGGGGTCCATCCGGTACAGGGAGCCCTTTTTAAGGTGGAATTTGCCAGGTTCGTATTCGTTGCCCATGGTTCCTGTTTTTTTTTAAGTTAATGGCTGTTTAGTGATTTTCGTATTTTATTATTTAGGCCGTAAAGATATATTAGTTTAACGAGTAACTAAAAAGGTGCTACATACACTGTTCTTTCAGTATTGCAAAATTATTAAAAAAGTACTTTACAACATATAAATCCTTATATTCTAAAAAAATGCAATTATAGAAATAAGATAAAGATTTATTATTATGATTAATTATGAATTGCTTTGGTGTATGTACCAAGTTGAATACCAGACACTTTCTTCTTAATTTTTATCCACTGCAGTGAGGACGCATTAATTTACAAATATTAAGATTTATCAATGAATTTATTTATTTTCTTGTAAATGAACTGAAAAGTATTTTCTTTGTCTTAGAGATTTTTTAGAAAATATATCAATCAAGGTATCTTGAAAGCTGAAACCGACTGGAAATTAAAAATTATATCATCGTTGTCAGCATTTGTTTCCAACTTATAAGGCACAAGTCGATTTTTATTTAATTATCAAATGAAGTCTCACCAGCGAACAGCCTGCCCCTCGGATCCGCCTTAGCGTCATTGAACCTGTTCCCCGGGTTGTCCTGGTCCACCTCCGCGATATTTCGCGTCACCACCGCTGTGCCGTCGCGGCCGTCCCACCGTACTTCCACCACCGACCGGTTTTGGGACACCACGAAATGGTCAGCCTTGTTCTCTATCGGGATGATGAAGGTAGGCATGCCATCTGAAAAAAAAATGTCGTTAATAAAAGATTTTAAAGTGGATTCATCGCGTATATATTTTTTTGGAGTATCGATTGACGTCGATCAGTTTAAGCTGATCGAATTTGATCGGATTGGTCAAGTAAAAACTACCATCAATCGCCGCCACCAATCAATCGATCTTCGATTGAGCGAAGATCGATTGATTGGTGTGGTAACACCCTAATAAAGTATTATGTTAAGATCATTTTTTTTTGGATTAAACAATTTGAATAAATTAGCACAGCGACTTCTAGACTTAAAGTTATCATGACTTTAATGAATTACTACGAAATCGATAATGAAATTTAAACTACATCTTGAAAGAAACCACGCTTCTCCCCGTTATCTACTTGTACGAGAGATTTATGAGAATGTATCCTAAACCTCGGCACTCAAAATCGTGACATTCAGTCTCGTTGGACGAGATTCAAACTAAAAACACCATGCCTGTGAAGAGCAAGATTTACAATTTCCTTCGATAATAGAATAACGACTTGCGAAATAAGAAGTCACGCTATAATCTACACAGATCTATAGGCTAAGAATAATTTTGTTCAAAACCGAATCTGTCCCGGACAAAATATATTATATTTTATAAAAATTGGGTATAAACACCAAGTGTCAAGTGTGTTATTTAATGATTCACTGCCAATTAATTCTCCAGAATTATCGGCATTGGCAACCCAGAGTTTCGCAGTAAATCAGCAGTTGACATAGAATATTCGTCTATTGAAGAATTACCGCAATGGCATCTATCAGATATTGATAGAGGGCTGGTATTTTGAGATGAAAATGATTTCTAGAGTCTTAGGAGTCTGCCGACGCAACCGGATTGTTTAACTGTAGATGCATTGCTTCAGAAATCAGTCATCACATAGGTATGTCTTTTATGAACTTTAATACTGTTTTTGTCGCGGGAGAAATTAATCCTACAGTTACTAAAATATGTATTCTTTGCGGGAATTTTAAAGGCGTTATGTCACTTTTTCTGACTATTGATCACAATTTCAGCAATCAAAAGAGTAAATTATAAGAGAAGAATCTGTGGCATCAACTACTCGAGGCTTCACACTGTTCAGCAAATATTAAATCTCTGAACTTACTTTTTCTTGGACTTTTTCTTCCTAGAGGATAGACCAAGTTGCATTTCTTCTTAACGTTATCAGAAAAGGTACCTTTGAAGAAAGGATTTTGCCTTACAATCGAAGTCATCTAAAAAAACTATACATACATCTACTAATGATTGCGCGATGATAGTGTGATCTCACAAATATGGATAACATTCATGGATAAGTGAAACCAGCCGTGGCGCCAACATGCCTCGAAACATTTTTGAGCACAAATGGCATAAGACTGTGTTGTAAATAAAACCAAAACATGATAAAAAATATTTTTTACGTGTTTTATTTCAGTTATAAGAAAACCCTTAAAAATTACACAAGGACCTCTGTATAGCACCATCACATTTTTGACGCATTGAGATCATCTACAAAGGAAGCAGACCAAATGCAGGAATATTATAAAGTAATTTATAATAACTAGTTAAGAAATCTACATCTAAATCGGAAAATCGTTATCTATGGATGAGTTAAACTAATTGCTTTTAAAGAGATGATACAGTTACCGGAGCATATGACCACGTCTTTCCGCAGAACAGCATGAATATGACGTACTAAATACAATAGGATAAATTACTTTGAACATAAAAAATTCCGACGCGGATGCCATGTTCTATATTTTTTCAGTAGTCGGGTTTCAGTTTTTTTAATCAATTTGTTATTATTTAAAAATGCCCCTTGTACCTACAGTTCGCGGTGTCCTATAAGTACATTCACGATATCAGCGAGGTAAAGAAAGGACGCGAGTGATCGTAACGGCGTTTATTGTCAGACTTTTGAAGTTATCTAACACAAAACTGTAAACTAAATATGTTGAGTGCATCAAACTCAGGAATATGCATGTGTGAATACAAAAAGGTACGAGTGTATCTCATACACTCCTCGTATTAATAATCAAATATCACCGGGTGATGGCGGGACCAGAGGTGTATAATGCGTGATTTCACCGATCCCTGACTCCTTTCAGCAATAGTGAAGTCTTTGACCAGGTATCCATTAGGATTTCCTCTGGTTAAAAAAAGGCACAAATGTTCGGGAGCAAAAGCGGTTAAGCAGTCAACTTATGCAAAAAAGTTTATTTCCACAATTTAAAATTTCGTACACGCGACCCCTTTCACTAATTTAGCAAATTTCGCAATGTTCTTTATAGTTTTTATAGCATGTGGCATATCATTCAAAAAAACAAAATAAAAATTTTGAAAAACCCACGACGCCACGTTTAAAAAGTAATTGAAAAAGAACACAATAATTTAAGCTCCCCCGACTGAAATGATTTATGTGACGAGAGATAATTAACGTGAAAAGCTTTTATAAAAGTTCACTTGATCTCACACAGAGTCGGCCATATTATGAACAACATACTATTCGTTTTCATAGCACTTCCCTACGCTTACCTATTCGGTTTTCGAAGATGTAGATGTCGCAATAACATAGGTATTCAACTCCCTATAAACTTTATAAGAAGAGCAAGAAAATCCGTCGAGGGCTGCCATCAATATTTTAAATTTCAATATAAAACTACAAAATGAATTCATTCAATGGCAGCCCCAGACGGATTTTCTTGCTCTTCTTATAAAGTTTATAGGAATATATACATGCACCAATCAAATCCAATCCAAAGCGACTACTGAAAACCGCATTAAAATCGGACCAGTGGTTCTGGAGATAAATGGTAACATTGGTTTGCACAAACACCCTCTCATCCCAAACGCATATACCGTCTCCGTTCCGTCGTGGGTAAAAAGAGGAAAGACTAGAGAAGTTTTTGAGACATTGGAAGACCCTGGCCATTTGAAAAAAAACTTATACGCATTTGAAGCCGAGGACTGTATTTTTTATTTTTTGATTCCGAAACATCGTGGGAACATAAAACAAAAACTAGTTAACTAATAATATGGTTTTGGATGTCAAAAGAAGCCTAAAACAGTACACATTTAAACGAGATCAAAATAAGCTGCCTACACTGTATACTTTTTTTATTTTCAAATTTTTTGATGATTTCCGGGTGATAAACAAAAAAAAGTTTTAATATGTTATTAAAATAACTTGCCATACACAAGTCCTTAAAGAGCTCGATAATGTGTTGCAAAAGTTAATTTATAAGTCATTTATCTCTGTACTCACCCAACTTTGACCTCGTGTGGACTTTAGTGGCCGGCACATACTTGTGTATGGTGTAGTCGAAGATGCTGACGAAGTACAGCGCCTGTTGCTGGTGCTCCCAGTGCGGACCTTCGCCCAGCGTCAACGGCTCTGTCAGCTTCACCAGTTTACCAGACATGCTGGAAATAATAATAAAGAATAATTAAGTACCTTAAATGTCACACGAATTATTAAATTTGACGATCTCCGTGATGCAGTGGACTAAACTACACCAATGGTGAGGGGTTCGATTCCCGCACGGAACAAGAAAAATAAATAGTTCGCTACATGGTATCTTATAGCACAAGCTTTGCTTACATTGAGGCCATGTAGTTGGTGTGACTGTCTGCGTAACCTCAACATCACCTCATGGTAAGTAAAGATGCCAGTATACGAGTTTAGGAAGAATCTGGCTTTTCATAGAATGAAAAAAAATATAAGCGAAACAGCGGCACTAGGGGACATCGTTGTGCCAAACTCGACCCAGTATAAAAAAGTTCTTTTCCAAAAAGCTAGCCCGCCTGGGTCTCGAGCCGTGGACATCTCGCAACGCAATCGAACCAATGCCTCACGGAGGCCGTGTGGGTGGTCCTAGACTATGTCCTTGAATCCCTTAAAATAATAATCAAAAAAGTTTATTACAGACCAAGGATTCATATTATATGTTGGTCCAAATTTACATGATCGGCATAGTAACATAACAAAATTAATATAGTATTTTTATATTTCTGCCCCTGCTACTTGTAATTTTTATTAATATTAGCTTTGTCAAAATAATTTTCGATTATTAATACTAATAATTTCGATTATTGCCTAGCCTCCACACGTGGTTTATCCTGCTCCGGCGCAATGTCTTCACCGCGTGCAAGCGAGACAGCAATCACACAGCCTGTCTCGGATGCGAGATGCGGATGAGAGTTGATATTTTGGGTTCCATTACAATCACGGTACGACCTATCATCCATGTAAATCCTATTGGTAGTGTTTGATATGTTTCCTAAAAAATAACGATCATGTCTTCAATATCCTTCTAGCTTCTTTTTAATTATCTTGCTATGATCCTTCAGAAATTCTGTATTACATTCCTATCTATTTTTATATCATTTGCATAAAGAACAACACTCAATTTAGTACCTACATACACTTCTTATGAGCAATACAGCAAAGACTGTGGTACCTACCTACGCTGAGAAACTCCAAAAGCCCCGATATAGTTAAATTCTTTAAGCTGATATACCTATAACGAAGCTAGTTGCAAGACACGCACGTTGTAGTCGGCCACATAACAATCAATGTGTTCGCGTTATATAACGTTCGGTTGTAGACCTTGGCTAAACTCCAGTGAGTCAGTCAGTGCCCTTTCGGCATCTCTGCCAATTAGGTATGGTGATTACGCACTGAGCCTATAGATTGATGGTTTTGTTTTTTCTTCGTTTCCTTGTGTATTTATTATTTATTAATTCAAGGATTTTTTTATACGGTCCAAATTGGCTTGTTTATATTGATTTGATTCAACAAATTTGTCGTTCTTTAGTTAAAAACAGGTCCAGAAGTATATAGAATTTAGAAACTTTTTACGAAACGACCACTTTGGCGATGGAGTTACACTGTCTGCCGCAGACGCACTTAACAAGAAAAATAAATGTACCGAATCTGGGCGTTTGTCTATAGGGTCTTTAAATAAGGACAGGTTGATTTCAAGATGGAATAAAACAGGCTGTGTGTGAGATATTAACGAAATTGTTATTTTTATTTGAAAGTTCCTTTCATGCTATTTTGTTTCGAATACCTATAGCATAATTCAAATTACTGCAGCGGCAAAAACGTAATTCTGCTGATACTTACTGATGGCCTAGATTATGTCGAGTTTCCGGGTATCTGTTTCTTGCGGCTTATTGATCATTTCAATTGGTCATTGGAGACTTCAAAAACCTCCACAAGAAAATATCATATCCATATCGTCAGTGGAAAGGATAAAATGCTAAAGCGCCAATTTGGCACTTTTTTGGCGCTTTAGCAGTCCAAATTTTCGACAGATTGCCTTAAAACGACTAAAAATGACTAAATTCCTTCGTGTTTCTTTAACAAAAGTTCACTGAATCTTAATAATATTATAAATGTGAAAGTTTTGATGTATGGATATTTGTTCCTCAATCACGGAAGAACGGCTTTGGATGAAATTTAACATAGTGATAGTATACAGTCCGGGATTTATTTATTTATTTATTTATTTATTTGGAAATCAACAGCGTTACATAGTTTAATTACAAAAGTACTTATCTCTAAAGCTTAAGGCTAATAACAGATTTCCCACAAAAACATATTATAAGTACATCGAGGCACGTATTGTTGTTTGAACCACTCTAGTAATATACATTTTAAATATGGCCACACAAATATAAACTTTTTACAACACATTAGTACCTAACATATTATTATAACAATATACATACACACAAATATATACACATATATAATATGCTTATACATACGTACACAAACATAATACACATACATATACACATATGCATTGTGAAAAAAATATATACATACATATATATATATATATATATATATAGGTAACAGTAATGTACAGAGATTTCAGTTTACATACTTAGCGTTGGTATAACTATGCTAGGTAAGAAATTATATTATTTTTAAATTTAATTTTGCTACTCGCAAAGATATCTAATTGGTCAAACGTTGTGTTATAGGTATGTGTTAAACGTGAAATAACTGTGTTCTTAGCGTAGTTCGTGCGATGTGTTTGCTCGTGCAACAAAGGAGTGTGTCGAGTTCTATATGGTGGTGTTCGGTACGTCACCATGGTCACCAACTCAGGACAGTCCACTCGGCTGTTGACGATGTCATATAGAAAGCACATATCCAGCACTTTGCGCCTTTGATCTAAACATAAGAGACCGTGTTCTCTGCAACCCTCCTCATATGATCCAGGGTTTTTACGACTAAGGAAATTTAAATGCTTGACGAATATTTTTTGGATGCGCTCCAGGCGATGGTTATATGTGATATATTGTGGAGACCAAATCGGAGCAGCGTATTCTAAAATACTTCTGACATAGGCAAAATAGAGTAACTTTAAAGTTTCTGGATTTGTAAAGACCTTACACTGCCGCAAAACAAAACCAAGATTTTTATAAGCTTTGCTGGTGACATAGTTGACGTGTTCAGAAAGTAACATTTTATTATCAAAGTAAACTCCTAAATCACGAATAGCATTCGTTTTTTTTATTAATTCTCCGTTAAAATTGTAGTTAAACTCTATTGGTTTTGTTTTGCGAGTGAAAGTTATACAGGCACATTTTTTTACGTTAATAGTAATGTTATTATTTATGTAATATTGAAATAGATGATTAAGATCTTCTTGCAATTTTAAGCAGTCCGAAAGGGATTTTATTTTAACATATACTTTTTTGTCATCAGCGTACATAATAAATTTTGAATTTTTTATACAAGTGCTTATGTCGTATAGATAAGCATTATAGAGTAAAGGACCGAGATGGGACCCCTGTGGGACACCAGTAGGTATATTAATGAAGTCCGACTTGTAACCACCTATCACCACGGCCTGAGAGCGATTTGAAAGGTAAGACTGAATCCAGCGCAGAAGATCACCATGAATTCCAAGTCGCTGTAATTTGTCTAAAAGAATCACGTGATCTACACGATCAAACGCCTTCTCGTAATCAGTGTAGACGACGTCTACTTGTCCACCACTGTCCATATTATCAAGTACAAAACTGGAGAAACACGTTAAATTAGTTGTAGTCGACCGATGTTTTAAAAAACCATGTTGCTGTAATGGGATTTGCCTTGAAATGACAGGATAAATAGCATCATATACTATGCATTCAAAAACTTTTGCAACAGTGTTTAACATTGAGATACCTCTATAGTTTTCTATGACAGATTTAGAACCTGACTTGTGTATAGGTATGATGTGTGCCGATTTCCATCTATGAGGAAATATTCCTTCAGTGAGAGAGCGATTAAATATAACAGCGATGGGCAACGACAACGACTCAGCGCATAAGGACCAGAAAAGAGGAGGAATGGCATCACAACCAGGTCCTTTGTTTACATTCAGTTTATTAAGCAGTTTCCGTACAGCACCGGGGTTAGTTCTTATTTTAGATAAAGTTTCAGGACATAAACTAGTATTACTTGTACTTGCACTTGATGTTGAACTAGGAGTACCAAAAGCACTCTTAAAAAAATTATTGAAACCATCGCAAATTTCTTTACCATCCTTAAGCTTTTCGTCACCTAAACTAAAAGTCTTAGGGTAACTTGATCCTCCCCGAACAGCTTTCACATATGTCCAGAAAACTTTTGGATTCTTTTTAATGCCTTCCTCACACGTCTCTGTAAATTGTTTAAAGCAAAGTTTTTGAACTCGGCGCTCACGTGCACGCAGAAGAGAAAATTCGTCGTAATCTAACCTATTACCGTAGCGTTTCCATCGAGAGTGCACTTTACTTTTTTCTTTAATAATTTTAATTAAAGCTGGACTGTACCATTTTGGATAACGACGTTTTGAAGATTGTCTGTGCAAAGGAACATATTCATCAATGCAATAGTCCAATACATTATATAGTCTATCCAATGCTTCATCGACAGTACAGCCAAATAAAATACTTTGCCAGTCTTTATTACTTATGTAGGAATTAATGCTATCATAATCTGCTTTATGGAAGTTATGCCGAGGTGTATTTAATTCAGTAAAAGAAGTAATACATAAATCAGAAATACTAATTAGAAGAGAGGGATGCGCTCGATCCTCGTTTAAAAGAGTAGTTATGCACCTTGTTACAGTTAGAGGCAAATTACAGAAAGCTAAGTCAAGAGTATTGCCAGCATGATTTTTTATGAAATTAGATTGACTAAGCCCAAGAAATTGAAGATCCTCGATTAATTTAATACCCGCATTTTGAACTTCAATAGATCCCTTTCTTAAAAATATAGGGATTCCATTTTCCCATGAAATAAAAGATAAATTAAAGTCTCCAGTTAATAAAAAATTTGAATTTGGGTATAAATCTACGACATGTTTAAATAATTCTATAAAAGCATAAATGTCCGCCGGCATGTGATGCTGGTCGGGTGGTACGTACACGACACAGAGCAGCAGGTCGCGGGCGGCGGGGGCGGCTGCGGCGGTCGCAGCGCGCGCTGGCACCAACACCCACAGCAGCTCGGCGTTGGGCGGCGGCGGCGGCGCGCTCGCACCAAACGAGAGCCGCGCGGCACCGAGCCGCCGATGCGTAAACAACGCAACCCCACCTCCGGTTTTCTTATCCGTAGCCTCTAAATTCCTATCTGATCGAAACACATCATACCTATCATCACATAGTTCTGCGTCGAAAATTCCATCCTGCAACCATGTTTCGGTTACTGATATTATGTCGTAATCGTGACACAAAATATTCTGCCGGAGTTCTAAGCATTTAGTCCTCAAACCGCGTGCGTTTTGATAATAAATATTCACACCGTTAGCCATCATTATAATAAATAACACCTAAACGCGTAAAACAAAAGGTACTTAATAATATCTCTAATTTCATTAAATAACTCAGTAAAATTTTTAAATTGTAAAACAACTGTAAATCTAAATAGAAACTATTTATAAGTATAAAATTAGTAAATATAATCAATTTGTGAATATTTGGGCCGAATCCATTTAATATCAGTAAGAAATTTCGAAACTCAGACATCATTCTATAACCTTTATAACTATAACTACAGTGTGAAGTAAGATATAACTTAAATGTATTCAAGTCAATTTTAGTCAGTAGGCAACACGAGTTATTTGCACGATCGACACAATGTGAGGGTAATAATAAATTCCTCTTTGCGAGTAAGATTCCAAAATGATAAGAGCAAGCACAGTTATACTTATTATATAAAATCTTTATAGTATGAAACCTCAATAGTATAATAAATACAATAAATACGATAAGAACGCAATATGTATGAACGTACATATACTTAATATATAAGGTTATTAAAACTATTAATATATTTATATATAGGCCTTTATGTATTTTAACATTATTTTCTTCAATGTAGCTATTATATTTCACTTCTGCACTACTTTGTGGAATATAAAACATAACCATGGAACTAAAATATATAAATGCGGCAATATTAAAAGTGAGGAACATATAAACTGATCTTAGTAACAAATGTAGGCAAATTAAAATAGGAAAATAATTATAACACTTTTTAAACATTTTTAAATTAATTTTGATAAGTCGCTTTCTTCTGTAATATGGATTATAGGGGCAGTGTCGTTTTTTCGAGTCAATATTCGACCATTTTTTGTCCACACGAATTGGTGCTGCTTTAAAACCGCCATCTCTTTACATTTCTTCAATAGGACCTTGTTATACCGTGTAAGTTGTTCGTTAACAAAAAATGATTTCACGGTACCTGGTATATTTAGATCTTTGGTAGTCAATCGATTTTTTCGAGCTCCCGATATTATGTTGTCCTTAATTAAGCGGGATTTTAACTTTATAATAATATTTCTGGGGCGGCCTAGTAATTTATTCCTTGGGGTTACCCGGTGCACATCGATGAGGTCCGCGGAAGAGATGCTGACATCCGCGAACTTCGCAATGTTTAGAGCAATATCCTGTAGGTTTTCGTTCTTCAGCTCTGGTATTCCTACCACCTCCAGGTTTAGCATACGATCCCGCTGATTGTTAGCATTCACTTCCAGAAAAAGAGCACTGTGATTTTTTTGTAATATTTCGAACTTGGAAGTCAGCTCCTTGTAGTCTTTATTTTGTTTGCTGAGATTCTCCACTTTTTTTAATAAGTCATCATAAAAATCACTGTTGAGTTGAATTGAGGTTTCAAGGGCGGTTAACTTTTTAGTTGTTTCGATTTGTTGGTAGTTCAGTGAGTTGATTTGTGACCTGGCGTCCTGGAAATCTTGTCGAATGCTCCCTATTTCAGATTTCACTTCCTGAACGGTAGTTTTCATTTGCGCAATATCTCTGGTTAAAACGGTTTCCAAACTATTCTTTATAAGATTTATATCCTTCTGTATGTTACTTTTCCAATCATTAAGTGAACTCATCATTTCTTCCTTAAATGTTTTCAAAAGTTCCATGAAGTCCTCATTCCCGGGTTTTTTTCTACGGCTGGTGACGTTGGATGGTGCAGAGACCCTGCTTGGATCAGGATCTGAACTCGAAAGTTTATCTGGAGATCGCAACATAGTAACGTGTCACTTCTAATAATTGTCACACGCGAAAAAGTATATTATTGTTTAGTGCTTAAGGTTTAATTTTGTTTGCACTCTAATTTTCGATTTGATAATTGAGCGACGCAACCAACAGCACAAGCGCTTCGATGCAACGCTCGCACGGAACTCACAAAGGCTATTTTAATCCCAAAATTCCCGCAGGATTCGAAAACCGCGAGCTACAGCTAGTAATATTATAAGTATGGATGTCGCTTTAGCAAAATTTCACTAGCTATTCCTCCTATCATTTCTCAATGCTATATACGGGTTAAGTAGGATAGTATGTCTATGTTTAGTGAAAAAATACATTATACAGCAAGCTATTCACGAGGATATGGTAATGCTTAGCAATGTTTCTAGGAATTACATTACCAGTACAAGTATTAGATTAGCAAAAGTTTCGTCATTATAATTTGGCAACTTCAAGTAGATTAGTATTTTCCGTTGAGTGGAGAAGAGACTATTGCCATTATTTAACTTAAACATTTATAATATTAGTAAGATAAGATAACAAATTAAGGTAGGTACTAGGTTATTATTTATTTTACAAGTAGGCTAATTTTCCGTAATCGTATATTTGTATATCACCTGATTCCATAGGAATTTCACGACAATTGCCTACTTAACTCTTGGATTGACTTCTGGATAAGATAGCTTTCTAATACAGAAATTATTTTCGAAATCGGTCACGTTTTTTTGAGTTAATATCAAAAAAAGAAAACGAGACATCAAATTGTCCTCTTTAAGGTTTAGGTAGGTATGATATAAAAGATAAGATTTCAGTAAGATTAAATTATATAAAAAGAGACATTTAAAATATTTCATAATCATGTGTTGTATCATAAGAAGACAGAGATACCTCAGAAATACAACAGAAAAAACAGTACCTACGTCAAGAAATTTCTTGACGTAGTACCTGTTTTTTCTAGGTAATTACCCAGAAACCATGTGGCCGCCGACTTCCTTGGTAACAAACTTCAAAATAAGTATCACAAAAGACGAACAAGCTACCGGCAGCATATTTCATTTAACACTAAAATAAAAAATCCACACGGAAAAATCTTACTGCAGTGGTTGGTAGAATTTAATGATTCCGCATAAAATTAATTAAATTTCTTAATTCTTTATTGCCTTTCTACAGCACATGATCTAAAGAGGTATATGTAGTAAAGCGTACAGTATGCATTTAAATCATTACTTTTAAAGAAAATCGCACGCACTGTTTAAGTTTGTTCAGCAGTTCAGTTACAGGCGAGATTACTAAAGAATTGCTAAATGATATAAGAGGAATATGATATGCCTAATGATAAGCTATCCGAACCTGAGAACTTAATAACCAATGCCAGTGATTACACTACCGCCTTTCACCGGTTTAGCGGTGGAATCTTTGCGGACAGACATAGTTCACAAGGCACATACAATTTGACCAGTAGTAATTGTGCGAGTGACGAATTCTTAAAAAAAAAAATAACGTAGGGCCTACTTACACTAGCCATACCGCGCCTGGATAAGAGAAACCCGCTTGGTAATAGAATCCCTTAAGGGTCAGCCTAGCTACGAACCACCCTTTATACATATAAAATCTGTCGCCAAACATGACCGCTCTATCGGTGAGCTGTCCCGACAAATATTTTATTTAGAGCCAGTTCTTTTACTAAACCCATTTGCTGTCATCTTCGACCTCATCTTCACTTACCATCAGGTGAGGTTGAGCTCAAACGCGGGGTAACCAACCGAAAAAAAAAAAACTTACTTACGCAGAGTTTAAATGATGTAACAAGACTTTTCGCAATACGTCACAATTACGATTGTCACTAGTTAGTGCGGTAATGTCTATATAATAACTGTAGTTATTGCGTTATTGTAATCTGTGAGCCGTGGATATCTAATCGGTATGCGTAATCGTGAATCAGGAGATTTTATCAAATCGTTTAGGCAAATATAAATTGTTGCTTTGGAAAAGATTATCTCAATGTCATCTCATTATGTCAGATGTAAAACATTTTTGAATAACTTTCACACAAAGAGTTCGAATAAAAATAACACCGGCAGGAGCATTTAATATAAGAAAAATAATAAATAGAAAGAACAGTAAAACAAAACAGAAATCAAACAACATTTCAACATCTTGTATCTTCAAAAAAGGCTTTCCGTATTTTCTAGTAAAAAAAATGTAATGAAATCTTTTTGATTGTATTGATTTTAACTGGCTGGTTTTATTCCGTTGAAAGATGATATTTTAGAAAGAGAAGTTGTTGAGATCAGTTTCCCGCCACATTTCATTTATTTTTCTATCCGTCAAAATGTGTGAATTCAACGAACATTTATAATTCGGTACACTTTATAGATTTTTAAACGTGGTGCAATATTTAAAAAGTAGAGCAAGATCGACACGAAGATCTGAGAATTGAATTGACCATAAAACAGTTTTGACCCATTTGAAAACAAGCTTGCTATACAAGCTATATGGGTGCCACATGAACTCACTGAAAGAAACCTGAAGGACCGATTACTCATTTGCAGTTTCCTCCTATAACATAATCAAATAAAACCATTCTTGAAGAGGTTGGCCTACGTTGATAATAAACGAAAATGATGAGGATCACAGGTCGGTTAAGCAGCACAGACTATGGCTAAGCTCGTGTTGGCACGCACTAAGGGCAGATGTAAGCGCAAGCGCCGCGCCGCGCGGGGCTTCGAGCGGTTTCGTTCCATTGTCGGCTTTACTTTAAACCAGCAGATAGCTCCATAGTACCTAAGGCCGGCGATGCATTTTAAAACGCACGACGCCCCGCGCTACGCAGCGCCTATCCTTCAACGTGCTCTAAGATGGTTTTGAGTTCGTGGTGGGATTGGAATACACAGGGAGGGATGTCAAAATTATTTGTCACAATTTTTAATAAGGCTCAAAATTTCTACAGCAACGGAATCATGTCACTACCTACAAAAATATTTCTACAGCAAATTATCGTACAAATGGTACATTAAATTTAACTAAGTTTTGCAAAATCTTTCCCTGAATTTCTATTTAATATACGCAGAAACTTTTCTCCGATATATTAAGTCACAAGTTAATATCGTATTTGTATTACTCTATCCACACTAATATCATAAAGAGAAAATATGATTGAAAACTGCTCTTTTTTTATATAAAATATGGATGGGACGTTTGTCTTCCATGACACCTGATGTTAAGTGAACATAAAGACTAAGGTGGTACACGTCCATCCACGAGAAACCTATTCATTCGACGCTTTAAAGTACTAGGACTATACTGGTTAGGGAAAATAGACGCAGGCAGTTCATTCCAAACCTTGGCGACCCGTATCAAAAAGGATCTGTCAAAGCGCTTAGTTCGACTTTTCGGAATATCAACCACATACGGATGGAAGTTCTGTCTGCGTCTAGTAGTCCGATGGTAAAAGGGTGAGGGTTCAATTTGCTCAAACAGAGCACTACTTATATTTAACTGAAGTACTTACCTCTTATGAGTATATTTACTTCCAACGGCCTTCGGTCAAGAGCACTTGATACCAATCCTTATAAGTTATCTCCGCTTTCATTCAGCTTGCTTATCTTGAGCACTTCTAGGCCCTTACCAAACACACATACGGTTAAGTATTCACTGGAAATAAATATTTATATATGAAGATTGAAGTCTGAGTATAAACTTTTGATTAATGTATGTTAAGTTATTTTTATTTTTTGATTCCACGAAAATAGTGGGACTGAAAGCGGTTACGCACTAAATCGGATACGAAATCGAGTGACGATCCGGTGCAGCGTAGTCGTTGAACTTTTCCTATGGTAGATTACGCAGTTGATCCGGCAATTCATACAAGATTTCTACATTATTAATTTGTCGGTTTCGGATCGGGCGTTAGTGCGTAACGGCTCTTATGCTAGTTTGTCAAATTTGGCATTTGTTTTAGCTAAACCTAAGCTAAATTTCTTAAAGAACATAACATCAAATCGAACTAAAAACGAATTCACTTAAATCATAAATAAATACACTTTGCGTAGATACGTTGCTCTATAAAATATTAATTTAAGATGGAAACTAAAAATAACTAAGTACCTATCAAACTAAGAAAAGTCAACATACTGTATTAACTTTCATGAAGGACTGTTAATGGTATTAAACATATCGAGTTTCCTCCCCAACTTCGATTCCAACCGGCGCGGTGCGGTGGTTTGGGTCAAGAGAGGGGTGTTCATTAAGTAGTATAGTTTTCTAAGCTAAATAAAATTAAATTTATTCTTATAAACTAATTTATTGTATTCCGTGATAGGTTGTATTGAAAATATGTAGATATATTAGGTATCTTTTAGTCTGCAACGGATCGTGCAGTGTGAAGAAATTACTTCGTAATAATCAATCAATATCATGAATTGGCAAACCACGCTTTTACCCACAAAAATAATGTAAAATAACTAATAACGAAGGAAAAACGTAGAATATGCCAGCTGTCTCTCTTCCCGGGCATGCTGTAAAAGTCAGTTAAGGAACAGAGGTTTTATTGGACATTTTTTGTGGGCTGACTCCCTGTCACTGCAATAATCTCTACATCATTATATTGCCTCCAAATTTGTCAAACATGACATCAGATGGTCTTAAAATCTCTGCCTACCCTATAAGGGATATAGGCGTGAAGTTATGTATGTATGCATGTACTTTAATGTCTACTTACCTAGAATCTTCTAATAAATCCATGCCTTGAATATCCGCTACGTCGCTATACGACTGTGACACAAAATCGACATTTATACCTTCATCACTACATGTCCATTTACATAACGTCACGCGTTGATCTATAGACGTCGTAATAAAATAACTTTCTAATAAGAACAAGCCTGTAATTTGCGAACAATGGAATTTGCTCGAAGACAGGGAACTTATGGCGACGAGCGAATTTGACTCTTCTACGATTAATTTAAGGTGCACTGCACTGTCATCACCACCAGTAGCTATAAGTAATTCATTTGTTTTTGTTATGTAAGAGGAAAAACAATTGATGCCTGATTTATTGGTTTGAAGACTAAAACACGATGAATTAGAAAGATTTTGGATATTATCTTTTGTGGTAACATTCCAGAACGCTACGGTACCGCGAGTTGTGCATGTAACTAGAAAATCTTTTCCTAGATACGTAAGTAGGCTTGTTTTCAAAATGCAGGTTGTGTGGGCTTTGAGTTCTACCACAGATTCCAATAAGGCTTCTTTTTCTTTGATAATTAACTTGTAAATTCTGAGATGAGCATCAGAACAGCCAGCGAATATGACAAAATCATTGTCGAATTGTTTAACCTCAAGATCCATGATCCTCGTTTCGGGATCAAAATCGCTAGATTGTTCAGTCCATTTGCGATTTCCTTTTTTTTCTTTATCTGTGCCTTTAACCATGTAGTCAATAAGATCTTTGACTTTGATGTCTATGGCTTGTTCTTTTTTGCGAAATTCTAAAAGTTTTATACAAATCTGTGCTCTGCCACCGGCAGATGTAAGGATCAATTTATCATCACATGTACGTAAAATTTTAAGAGCTCTCACATTTGAGAGATGCTTAAATAAATAAACATCTTCAAATACATGATCCGAGTCTGTCTTAGATATTCGTAACGTAGTGTCTTCACCTCCTGATATAAAGTAAGTTGTCGTATCGTCATATTTACATTTGTACGACTTAAGACAGTTAATTTCTTTAGAATGTGAACCATTTATAATATTTTTTGTGACTAATTTGCAGAGTTGAAAATCTATTAAATTTAAATCTGCATTTTTGATATACACAAATCGAATAATTTCTTCATAATTATCATTTATTTTTTCTATGAAACGAATTGCGTCCCATGCTCTATGGCCGCCTCCGCAAGACAATTCTAATAGTTTGGAGTTTTTATTGAGATTTAAAACCACGAAATATCGTTCCTGGAATCCACAAACTAAAGATTCTTTCTTATCTAAAAACTTTTCTACCCATTGTATTTCAACATTTTTACTGTTTTCATATTTAATGTCCAGCACATTGTCCTTAGCTATAGAAAAATATTTGATAGTTCCATTTCTCCCTGTGGAACTTATAACATCATATTTGATGTTAATTGATGTAGGTCCATATCTACCATGAACTTTTTTAAATGTTCTAATAGGGTCCTTTAGGCCTTTGCTGAATATGTGGATATTACTACATCTGTCACCTAGTATAAAGACTCTATTACTATGGTCAATGGCTGCTGCTGTCAGCCATCTTTCTTTACAATTCGGGAGAGTGAAGTTACAGAGAAATTCTGTGTTGGGCCCATTTGATGCAATTACAGTTATTTCTCCATCATCACAGCAAAACACTAATTGCCTATTCCCAGCCCAGTGCATGGAGAGAATTTTACCAATATTTAACTTTGTATTTAGAATTTTAAAAATACATTTATTGTCTTTGACTCTTTCTGCAAAAACATCTAAGTTACCCAACATATCGGCTACTGCAATCAATTGTTTGCAACTCGACATAGATAACAACTTGTATGTGGACTCATGCTCTAATTTACAAGATTCATTTGTCTTGGTTTCTACATCATGGTATATTAAATAATCATCTTCCGTTAGAATTACTATATTTCTTTGTGCAGTAAAAGCCAGTCTTTTGGGTTTATCAATTGTGATTATTTTTTCAGTTCCATTATATTCCGCTACTGATAAGGGATGCAAACTTACACCACAATCACCTCCGCCGGTTACTAAATTAATTTCATCAACATCAACAGACCATATTGCACTGTTTTGATGACATATAGTTTTCTTCAGTAATTTTCCAATGTGATTCCAAAAGCATAAAGCACCATCTTCTCCGACAGAAATTATATAATTATCTGTGATACAGCTCCTCATTACCCTGGCTAAATGACCATATACTTCATTGATACAAACAATATCTGAATTTTCCCAGAAATTAATTTTTGTATGGTCAGAATGGGATTTAGAATTTATGTTCCAAATTCTTACAGATCTGTCATCAGATGTAGTAACAAGGAGGCTTTTTTCTGGTTGACAAGATATAGAGAATATTACACCCTGTAAACAATTTTTTTCAGGAATAAGACTCTATTTGAGTTAAATGTTATGTTTCGCATAGACAAGAATAATGTTGTAACTTACCCTATGGCCTTTGAGAATATGCATAGTCCTGTCACCCTGGCATCTATGTACTAAAACCTCAGAGAACACTGTACCAGCCAGCACGAGAATATCCCCATCTAATGGAAGCAATAGCCCACTGTACAGGATAGAATTGTTCACACTAGCATACTGTGAAAGTATCCTTAGGGTTTTCATATTCCATTTCTAAAACAAATTTATGATGAATATAATAATTGTGGTTTGAAGAAGAGACAAAAATGTTGGTATCAATATTTTGTGTTGCATATTGCTCATAAGTAAAATTATTATATTAAAGACAACTGTGCATACTGAAGACAACAATACAAAAACACTTATTACTATTGTTTTAAGTCTTCAAAATTCATTATATTAAAAAAAAATTAAGTGAATGAGAGAGATGTGAATTTTCAAGATTTGATTTATTTTGTTTTAACATATATTAATAATAATACACACCTGAACAACATTATGAGCGGTCAATAAAGCAATGTTATCTTCATCAATCCAAATGGCACTGTGGAGCCAGTCATCACAAACAATAGCTTCAAAATCTACTAAAAATATAACTTCAAAATGCGCATTTTCAGTTTTACTCACTACAGTAAACTGTTTTCCACCAAAAACTAACACCTTGTTCCTTGAAGGGGATACTTCAAATCTGTAGATTTTTTGACCTTGTAGAGCCTTTAGGTTTTGTATAGGTTTAGCGACAACATTTTTGTAAATACGCATAACACTTCCGATGCCTAGAAGGTAGTAAAATATATATTATATCAAAATATAACCAACACTACTGCATCACATAACCTCACTTAACCTTACCAGCAAAAATGAAATCATCATATATTTTTACTGCCGTTACATCAACACGGCTAGCAAATGCCATTTTTAGTAAGTATCCACTTAATATTGTAATTATTTATTTGTACAATATTGTATATTAACAACACAATTTTTTTTTGGTTAATTTCGTCCGTCAGAACAATCAACAACACAACAAACAAAGTACAAAACCGACCGACAGACCGAGACCATATGATTTTGACTTTGACATTGACGGACTGGATAATATATTGAAGTCTGTGACTTCTGTGAGTTCCATACATTTTTTTTAATAATAATATAATTAGGTGGACTCAATGGTGGACCATGCAAAATCGGCCAGAATGGGAATGTCTGAATCTGTTCTTTGGTCAGTGATTTTTATAATAATACTAGCTTTATCCCGCAACTTCGTATGCGCTTAACTACCCTTCTCGTGGAAATTTCAGAAACTATACAACCAGACACCAACTGAAAGAACCTTTATACCAAGTATCACACTCAAGGAATAAGTTTTTTTAATACGAACTAAAAATCATATATTTCCCGTGCCCTTGGGAATTTTGGGATTTTTTTTCGTAGCACAACCAGTAACTTTTTGAAGAACCTTTATGCCAAGTATCACATCCGTACACTCAAGGAATAAGATTTTTCATACAAACTAAAAAGTCCAACCCCTTCCCGTGGGAATTTTGGGAATTCCTTCCATAATACAAACAGACACTTATTGAGGAACCTTTATATCAAGTATCACATCCGTGCACTCAAGGGTTGGGATTTTTTCATACTGACAAAATAAAACATCATATATTTCCCGTCCCCGTGGTAATTTCGGGAATTACTTTCATAACACAAACAGACACACATTGAAAAACCTTTACACCAAGTTTCACATCGGTACACTCAAGGAATAAGATTTTTCATACAAACTAAAAAGTCATATATTTCCTGTTCCCATGGAAATTTCGGGAATTCCTTCCTTAGTGCACCCCTACATCCTCTAAAGAATGTATGTTCCAAATTTCAGCTCTCTACGCCCAGTAGTTACGGCTGTACGTTGTCTGTCAGTCACTCAGTACCTCAGTCACTCAGTCAGTAACGGAACAGTTTTATATATATTGATTGATGATTGATATACTACATTGAAACATTTGCAAACTTGTACTCAGCCCGGGGATCGTCGTCGAATGGCTGTTGGGGCAGTAATGATGTAGTACATACACTAGGTAGTCGTACCCAGTCATAAAGTTATAGAATGGTTGGTTGGTACCGAATGAATAAAATTAATATAATGAGAGGTAATAAGTTAACTATCAAAATCCCTAATTCACATTGCATTCCTAGCGTTATATTTTTCTCGGTAAAATTCGCATGTACCTAAGTAAGATGAGTTCCAAACGGCAAAAGCTGGATGTGGTGTATAAGAAGATAGTCGTGTAAAAACTAGATTTTTAATTATTAATCTAATTTGTCACTGTGTAGATATTTCAATCGCGTCAGTATCCTAAGCCATCTGGTAGCAAGAGTGTATTTTATGGCTATTTTAGTCTGAGGTTCTTAAAGTCCTTATAATTTCGTAAAATAACATAGATACTCGTTTCTTCTTTTCTATAGTTATTATAGTATTTTCTAATATAAGACTGTATAAAGTCGTTTAAATATATGCTGTAGGTAGGAACCTATTAGGTAGGTAGCAGTAATGTTCAACATACGTAGAGATCACTTTAGGGAAGAATAAAATAGTGATGTGGTTAAAGTGAACGAAATAATTTTATTGTTAATAATATCGTCAAATTGAGAAAAAAATTTCAGACTTACAAAATATTTTATACTTTTATATTCTCATTCCTAGAGCAATTGCAAAAAAAACTTCTACTGCAGCCGTTTAAATGCACTAAATATGCTTGTTTATAAGTAATTTTCAATAAAGTTACTGTAAAGATAAAGTATACACATCAAATTCACGTATTTATACGTTGCTTTAATATTTTATGCTAAATGTATGAAAAAGTAGGTACTATCAATTTCAGTAATTCTCATTCAGTATCCACTAGGAAGATTTTAACTGGTATCACTATTTTTAGTTTTGACATTTCGAACAATCAGTTTGCTGCATTGAATTATTTGCCAGGGTATAGTCCCCTCTAAAATTGTTGCAAGCCCCTTAGCGCAGGTTTTTTGTGAGTAAAACTTCAGTGGGGACTAGAAGTTTGGCGCGATTTCTACCTATATTGAACACTAGCTGCTGCCCGCGACGTCGTCTGCGTGAACGCTATGCAGCACCAAACGCACCTACGATTATAACACTGCTAGCGTGATAATATGTAGCCTATATGTTGACCCGACTTCTTAACTATATTCATGCCAAATTTGAAGTAAATCCATGCAGTACTTTTTGAGTTTATCCCGGAAAGACAAACAGACAAACAGACAAAAATTCTAAAAACTATATTTTTTGTTTCTGTTTCGATTGTAGATCATACCCCAAGTATTCTTTTAAAAAAATATTCAATGTACAGTTTTGACTTTCCTACCATTTTATTATATGTATAGATTAGGTAATGTTATTATTAAGTATCTAATTATGTAGTATCGTTGAATTTATAATTAGTTTTTCGAAATTCAAAATTAAAGCGTATGTTAGTAGTTTCTCATTTTATTTATAACTTTCCAAAATCTTAAAAAAATATACAAACATAACAATTAGGTACGTAACAAAATGCATGTTGCTTGATCTATTTATCTTCTTGATATTGATTCAATGGATAGTGCTCCCCGTAGTCTTCAAGATGATCTTCCAATTCTTTCATTTGTCTCCTGAAAAAAGTGATGGACAACATTTATATGATGATTAAGATATTTTCATTCGATCGACTTTAGACTTATTTTTGACTGTGTTACATGTGTATTAAGCGTTACAATATCAGGATCAAATAAAGTGAGTATATTGCAAGTTACGATAGGTACACATTACAATCATTTTGGAAAAAATTAAGATGACTGAGCTTTATGTAAAAGTAGTTTGTATTTTGTTTGTATCAGTAGTAGTAGTAGGAC
This sequence comes from Stenoptilia bipunctidactyla, assembly GCA_944452665.1. Lineage (NCBI taxonomy): Eukaryota > Metazoa > Arthropoda > Insecta > Lepidoptera > Pterophoridae > Stenoptilia > Stenoptilia bipunctidactyla. The sequence continues at coordinate 24,571,609 of OX101736.1, forward strand.
TAGTACAGTAAGTAGTATTCAGGACAAGAGAGACAGAAACTGGTGAACGAGCCTGGCAGTGTCGAGCAAACCGCTTTTTGTATGCGTGCTTGAAGCGAACCACCGACAAATCCCAGCCTTTCAAAGTTTGTAACCAGTGTTACGTAACCGGTATTATTTCGGTGTACGTATTTAACTTCCCACGCTTGGGTCACCAAGTGCAAATTACTTTTCGGTTTCCGTCATATGGAATAGTTATGTCCATCAAAAACACCAAACTATTATCAGCCTTTTTGGGCGCAAAGGGCCCGATAATCGGACCAGTCAATCTAGGATCAGGACATGAGAGACATAAACCGGAGAACGATCAATGAGAAATTTTCTGAGAGCTCATAATGATTAGTTCAAAAAACCTCTACAGATGGCACTTTTAAGTCTGTATGCTACAATGTACATAAGTGGTATCTATCACCTATGGTTTTTTATAAGTTCAATTTCTGATACAGACGTCAATTAATTTATTTTACTTTTAAAAACGCAGTGTGGAATAAATGGCTATATGACAGACAAGATTTCGCCTTTTGTGAAGCGCCATCTATCGAAGCCTTTTGTATCATTTTTGTACCGTTTTGTTTTTTTAATGTTTTAAACCTCTCATTATTATTACTTTTTTAGTGTAGGTATACAGTCTGCAATGTCATAGCCTTCTATTTAGTACAAGGTAAGTTTACCAATCAATAAAAGTACTAGTCTGCCGTTCTTATTTATATTTACAGGCTACAGTCAAGTGTATGATGCTTACGAAACAAACCTATAGTTACTCTTCGTTATATACTTTTGCCGTATAGATGGTTCTAGCAATTTTAGGTGGGTACGTATTACATAGTCATAGTTTACACGCAGCTAATCGAAAAAATCGATGGTTCTAATAAGAAGAAAAGCTTTGCAGGTATCCCACAGGACTAAGCGCTACCCCTCGCATGGAGCTTCAGAAAGAGCACACTTTGCATAGACCCAGTACTGTTTTTAGCCCTACCAGCTCCCTGGGAGAAATTTCTTGGCCCATTTTCAATTTTTCTGGATTTTATCGCATTATGCAGATACCTTTACTAATATATTTTTAATCCTTATGATTCTTTAGTCGCATTTTTTTGTGAATTAGGTTGGGTTTGGTTGAACTTACTGAAGCCGTGGTGGCATGTCTTGGTAGACGTCTTCGAACATTTCTCTCCAGTTGGGTTTCTTTTTTTTCTCAGCTTCTTGCATTGTTCGTAGGACGATGTTTCGGGCTTCCTTGTGCCATTCTGCGTCTGTTTCCTCATTCCAATATCCTGAAAATAGGAGGTAAATGAATTAATAGATATGATGAAATATAAGTATAATATGATAATGGAAAGGATGATACAGAGTGTAACTTGAGGGGTGGATCAAACGCTTACCAGGGATAGGGACAAAGGTTTCCCAGAAATAGAGGACCTCAATACCTACCAAAATAACTTATAGATGATATTAAAGGCCTACTTTTAAGCTAAGCTTAAACTAAAAGTCACGACTTTAGACCAAGTAACTAGGCTGCTTTTTTAAATTTTCTCTGAGAATCTGATTTTGTCAAATAAATCATACAATCGCAAATATCTCCACAACCACTAAATATTGCTGAACATACATGGGGTTTATTTTGGTAGGTATTGAGGTCCTCTATTTCTGGGAAACCTTTGAACCACCCCTTAAGTTACACCCTGTATATTTTTTAAAGACTGAAAATGTTAGTATTTTACGCGGTGAACTTCGTGCGATACTTAGGTATTGTGTAAAATAGCTTATGAGCTGTCTGCTGCAAATAATTATGTTTCATTTAATATTATATCTACTTAAATAATTCACTATCGAAATTGTAACAACGGACTGGCACAGTTTGTTTCTCTTGCGAAATATTCGAAGTACTTACCTGCTACATCAAAAGACTTCTGAAATTACCTATAATAACTCGATACGGAATTTAGGTCCAGTATCGAGTCCTATAAAAATTGCCAAACTCACCTTTTTGTTCCAAGTATAATTTGAATTTTTGAATTGGGCTTTCATCATTAGTCCATTTCTGAATTTCCTCGACAGATCGGTAAGCAGAACTGTCGTCCGAGGTGGAGTGGTGGCCGACCCTGGGAAAATTAAATGGAATTTAACACTCGCTGTCACGATAAAGAAATGTGGAAACAAGATGAATCACGGGTCTTTTGGGCTACTTAATGATACATCACGGGTAAAAACTTTAAAATATAAAGAAAAAAGTCTTCGCTATCTCCATCAGTATGACGTATAAAAATACCTAAGTAAATATTTCAGAGTACTTTTTTAAGCGTATTTTTAGTAGCGGGTTTTAGTTTTTAAACATTGTTTCCAATCATTTTGGAGTGATAGTATTCACATAATATTTTAACTGGTTTAAAGCTCTTTCATTTAATACCCTACGCGGAACCGTAATAGTATATTATGTAACAAGTGAGCTAAGTTGCTAATTAAGCTGTAATTAGCAACGCTCACGAGTTACATACGACGTTTTTCAACACACTTGTGAGTAAAAGACAGACATACGTGGTCATAAAATTTATTTGAAGCAACTGTTAGCTGCTGCGCGTCAGTAACCCTGTCCCATTACACACGCTATTGGTGCTTGGAGGCGCTGTGCGGGCCGCTGCTGCTGCACGCGCGCCGCCTGTCCGCGCGCCGCCGCCTGGACGCGCGCGCTCATATATTTAATGTATAACCCGGATCAATAAAATATGCTCTGTTTACTCGCATGTAATTTGCACTAAGGTACAATTCAACTTTGTAGGATTCATTATATTATGCACTAGGGTATAATATATTATGCACGCGTGACTTATAGCCCAGTTTATAGTTCTAAATTCAATAGAATAAAGCTCACTTTACGAGCAAGTGTGTTGAAAAGATTTTTTTTAGTTCTTTACTTTATAAAAATAAAAAATAATAAGGGAACAGACGAAAATTCATAATACTCCTTTTTGCTTCAACGTAGTCGGGTAAAAAAATTGCACGGATGACAAAATCACACTGACTATGTAACTTTATTTTCAAAAAATACCTCGACTGACTAAAAAGACTCGTCCAGTGGTGCCTACTGTAATTTTTTTACATAATGGTTGCATTACCTACCTTTAAATTTATTTTTTCTAGGAATTTAAAAAAGTCTACCCAGGTATACCTTGTTAAAAACCAAAAGGTTTAACTTAAGAAGAGAAAATAGTGCTTGAAAGACCATAACAATCGTTCCTTTGAAATAATCTCAGGGCTATATTAGTTACTCATGAAATCATTTATCATTTATCGACCAATTTGGCGAGGGGGTAACACTGTCTGCCTCAGACGCCAGGGGTCGCGGGTTCGATTGTCGCGCAGAACAAAAAAAAATGTTCCGTGGCTGAGCGTTTAAGTATTTATATTCTAGGTTTCCCCCTTCTTCGCTACATGGTATCCATATCACAAGCTCTGCTTAGTTTGGGGCCATGTAGTTGGTGTGACTGTCTGGGGATTTAATTTTATTAATTTATTTATTTACATGATAACGTCAACAAAGCAGTTAGAAACGAGGGCGCAGGCTGAGCCCCGCACTCCGGCGCCGAATAGGCTTAAGACGGCACTGCCTGTAAGAGATCATCTTTTGATGATAAGGCCGCCAATTGTACCCTGTTGTATTATTACAAACTTATTCCGTAAATATTGTACAATAAAGAATAAATAAAGAAGACCGCAATGTCGCGCCGTCACCGCGGTACTGACCTGTAGCTCATGGCCTCAATCAACACAGGCTTGTTGGTCTGCACAGCGATGGCCCGCGCGGCGCGCACGGCGTTGAACACGGCCAGCGTGTCGGTGCCGTCCACGCGCAGCGCGCGCAGCCCCAGCGCCGGCGCGCGCGCCGCCACGCCGTCGCCGCGGTACTGCTCGCGCGTGCTCGTCGAGATCGCGTACCCGTTGTTTCTGCTGTACAGAATACGTGGTTACGTGTTGCTGGTTATTTAATGCATTTATTTCAGACTTATTTGTCCATAAAGTAAATACAAAGAATATTGAAATTAACCTAATTCCATCAAGTTATGAATCGATTTATACCTTGGCAAATTATTCAATGCGGTAAACTGACAGTTCAAAATGTCAAAAAGAGAAATTATGATACCAGTTAAAATCTACGTAGTGTAAGGAACCGAATGAGAATGACTGAAATTGAATGTTACTTTTTCATTCGTTCAGCATAATATTTTAAAGCAATGTATACGTGAATTTGAGGTGTCTAGGTACTTTATCTTTGCAGTAACTTTAACGAAAATAATTAATAATTAACAAACATACCGAGAGCTTCAAAACGGTTAAAGTAAGTGACGTGAAGCATTCTATAAACAAGAAAATAATATTTTAAAATATTTTGTGAGTCAATATTTTTTTTTCAAAACTTGACGATATTATTTTAATAAAAAATTCATTCGTTCACTTAACACATCACTATTTTTTTCTTCCCTAAACTGGGCACACCGGAACTGTCATTTAGAACGTAGTGATTGTATGCTTTTTGCTGTCATTTTACTGCATTGAATTGAATTATTTGCCAGAGCAAAATAAATTAAGTTATGTAGAAAGATCACTCCTGATCACGAACTCGAAACGTTGATTAAAATGTAAATAGCATAAGAAACATAAAAAGCATAAAAAATGCCGACTACGCCCACTTTTCCTAGTTCTTATTATTCGCTTATGTACTACTGAGTTGGCGTTGTTATGGCAGTTACAGTCAAATTGACAATGGAACTCTACTGCTCTCTTTGTCTTTAATAAGAGACTGCTGCGGATTTCATGAAAGACAAACACGCAGCTTTAGGGAATCCACCATTTTAGAAATAAAAAATGAATCAATTACCCTTCATAAAAAATCTGCCGCCAAAACCACGGGGATTAGTTCCGTTAATGTTTTAACCAGTTCTTTCCTGAGCCCGTGTGACTTTGACCTCCTCTTAACTTACCATCAGATGTGGAGGTTTAGTCAAAGATATGAAAGCCGTTTTCTCACCAAATCATAATGACAGGGCAGTCGAGCGTTGCGGCGAAGTTGAAGGCGGCGTGTGCGTCGCCTTCGGACGCCGCGCCGTCACCGAAGTAGCACACCGCGCAGCGCGCGTTGTTTGGTGAACGCTTCAGGGCGTACGCCGCGCCTACTGCCTGTGGCATCTGCGTCGCTGGAAGCGGAAGCTGGTTTAGTATGTTTTACAGTAGGCTTTTACATATAAATACATCAAAGCCTACTGCTACTGTCTAAGCCGCTATATAAGCCTTTCTGTGGTGGAATTTTTTTAGACAAATCTTTCTAACAAAATGACACCGTACATCATGACACCTTTTTATCACTTACCATCTATGCCGGCGGCAATTATGACTCTAGGCTGACGAACGATCTTTTTTATCCTCTGCACTGTTAATTTCCGTAAATTTCCTATCTTAGTTTTCTATTCGGCTACTTTCCATTTGACTGGACTGGACATCACACATACACAAGTGATCTAACGCTTGGGTCATCAAATTCACCTTTCACTCTGATTATGGCAGTGATTGATAATTATTAAGGTGATGGTTAAATACCTTATCTATTGGAAAGTTATTTTATTTGTCATTTTACATAACACTTTCATGTACCCACCGCTACTTTATACTTAACTAACAAAACCAACATTTTCAAGTTAATTTTAAGCCTCATATTCACCTAAAGGGCTGGAGATGGTGACGACGTTGTGTTGCCTGCTGCCGTAGTGCACGGGCATCTGCCGGCCGCGGCCAGGGTCCTCGTGGTTGCCGAAGCACTGGTTCACCAACTCCGTCACCGTCACGCCTCGGTATAGTAGAACACCCACCTGGAAATATGACAAAGGGTTTTTTGTGAGATTGTCTTTAACTCGAACATTGGAAGACAAGGATTGTTTAACAGGAATTTTATAAATTGGTAGGTAATTAAGATGTGGGACAAGGTTTAACTCCCCTTTTGTTTCATGACCTTTAACTATCTATGGTTTAACTAAATACATTTAAACTACCCCCTAAGCTGGTAATTTTGGTGGTTGATAATCGAAACCTATTACCTAGTCGTTCAGGGGAGAAAGCGCCCGTTCTGCAGTTGACTTAATAATACGTGTATAGCGATAGGAGTAGGTACATCAAACCAATATGCGGCTTAGACTATACTTTTAACCATTGGAAAAATGTCGTAGGTAAATGTTTATTTATTTATTTACACTTCAGTTTATAAAGGTACAGTAAAAGAAAAAAGAATACTTACATTAAACATAAAAACTTGGCGGTCTTATCGCTGAGTAGCGATTTCTACCAGACAACCATGATTGATTACTAACCCTAATAACCTAGCTGAATAGTAGGTACTACTTAACCTACGAATTGTTCTTGTGGTAGTGCTTAATTCTAAATAATTTGCCATTGGTTAATAAAAAGTCCCCGTTTACTAAATATTTCTTGCTTGTAAAAATCCAAGACTAAAGATTTTATGATAGTCGATAAATTGGTCAAGAATGTATTTATTTCTTCAGTGCACAACAAAATGAAGCAGGAAATCGTAGTCATCATCTATTTTATTAAATAATACATTAAATACGAACCCCAAAAACAATTCGATTTTAACCAATAAACACAACAAAACTTCTGGTAGGCCTCTCCTTAATAAACAACTTACTTACCTCTCGATACTGCGCGAATACCAAGTCATCCTGGCTGAGGGCCGCTGCACTTCCGACGTGGATACCCTCCTCGCCGTAGTTCGTCATGTAGAACGAAATGCGACCTTGTCTGCAATTAATCAGAACTAAACAGTAAAATACAATGAAATACAAAAAAATCTTGATTGCTGTTAACATAAAAAAAATAACAATAAAGGTAATGGAATTTGAACGGCCTTATCACTTCCAGGCAACCCTCAACAGTAATGGAGTTGCCTGGATGACATGTTTCGTATTTTAAAGAAGTAAACAAGAATTACTTGATATTTAAGGGTGCTCATTCCAATCTTCACAATTTGGTCTCAAATCGAAACCAAAACATACGTAATAAATGATACCTACATACATATCGTTTTGTCTCGTCGATATTTGAGCTAACTGGTAGTCGGCGAATCTCAGGACAGGCTCCTCTACCTACTATAAACGCATTCTAAGAAAATAAGTTAGGAGTATAGCAATCAGCAAAAAATATTTCAGTATCAGTTAGTTCAAACTAGTTTATTATATGGACGTAAAATAGGTAAGTAAGTAATTATATTTCAAAAACTTTTTGAAATATTTTGCGTTCACATTTCTTAGAGAGTATTCATGCGTCACCAAATCAAATAATATGAATTATCTGCGCGGAAAACTCAATAAAATGTTTCCTGTATCTTATTATTGTAGTAGTATCTAGTATCTTAATATTAAGGTACCTTAGAAAAAGCAATATTGAACAATTTCAATAATTAGGTATTGCTTAATTATTTATAGTTAATAGTTGTTACTAAAAAGCAGTGGTGGTCTGGTAGAAATCGCTTCTCAGCGAAATTGTATTTTGTATTTCATATTTTTGTTTTAAAGTAACTAGGTATTTCTAAAAAAAATAGTATACCTAGGTATAAAGAAACAAAAACAATTCTCACCTTTGAGACTCATACAGAATCTTATCCATCTGGCTCAACTGCACCATAGTTTTGTACATGTTCACCAAGGTGTCCTCATCAAGGTTAGGGTCTTCTTTACCATCGATGACTTCTCCATTATTGTCCAAAACACGGTATATCGGAATAGGGTCGTAACTATTTTCATCTAAAAACTTAATTTCATTCACATATGGAGCTTTCGCGCCGGGATATTGTCCAATCTTCGTCGCATCTCCATTTTGTTTTATATGCGGATTCGAACTTGAGGAAAGCAACTGGAAAGTAAGTTTTTACAGTGTGAGAATCTACAACTTCGACGTCACTGAGAGAGAAGTTGTTTACTCTTATATAAATAAAATTAGAACTGCTTGATAAGTTTTGTATTCCAATAATACATGATAAACTTTGTAATGAATAAGTAAACTTTGAGATACTTTTTTTGTGTATTATTAGCATAAAATTCTACTCACTCTAACACTGGCTGGCACATTTGCGCGCACCAGTTTGACGACCGATCTAAGCGCCATGCTTACCAAAACTGACGTAAACTAATTTAATAATTATATTCATCGCAGCGTCATCGTATTTATAAAACGAAACATTAGCAATTGTGATAAGGGAGCGCGGCCTTTCGTTGTGAGGAACCGGCTGATAGCTTATCTACAAATTGTATTTACAAAAAGCATTTGTTGTTGGTAAGTTTAAAAAGTAAGATTGTAAGATAGTACATAGGTACTTAAATATAAGATTTTTAATTCTCTAAATTATATTTTTAGTATTTCGTTATAACTGTATACTTATATAAAATGAATAAGTAAGAACATGTCAGCGCTGTTGATTCAGTATTTGAAGTCATCAAAAAGAAGTTCTGAGTCTGGGTCCTTTTACGGTCAATTTTTATGTCGTTACGGCGAAAACCAGGATCCTACAGAAGAACTGAATTGATTTTGATTTTGCGTTTTTGTAACGAGAAAATATGTAATGCAATGTATGGGACGGGAGCTGATTAAACACGACTGTTCTAGTTAGAAGAACGAGACTCGTAAACTGTGTTTTTATACTTTTAATACCTAGGTACATAACGCGGAGTCGCGTCACACTCTACACCTCCCCGGCATAAGTTCCGGTTAAATTAAAATAACCAACTCAACATTCTATGCTTACTTTCAAATAAATTAAATTATGAAGTCATGAAATAAAAAGAGTTATTTTAGAGTTTCACATCAAAAACGAATAAAAGAAACCCTAAACAATTTAGCCTTAAGGGTTAACCTCCACACATTCGCATACCGTACCCGTAGTCATGGCTGAGACCCTGCAAGACTTGAGTAAAATGCTCAATGACCTCAGTGGAGCCTCACAGCGACTGGGTCTTAAGATGAACATGGACAAGACGAAAATGATGTCAAACGTCCACGTTACACCTACTGCTGTGGTAGTAGGAGGCTCTACACTCGAAGTTGTAGACGATTATATACCTTGGACAAAAAATCTAGTCATGTAGATCCAACTTTGAGTAAGAGATCAATCGTCGAATCCAACTCGGCTGGGCAGCGTTCGGGAAGTAATCTTCACGTCCCGATTACCGCAATGTCTGAAGACAAAGGTTTTTGACCAATGTGTGTTGCCAGCAATGACGTATGGTACTGAGACGTTTGCGCTAACTGTTGGCCTAATAAACAAGCTCAAAGTCGCTCAACGAGCAATGTAAAAGGCTATGCTCGGAGTTTCCTTGTGGGATCGAATCAGAAATAAGGAGATTGGCAGGCAAACCAAAGTCACCGACATAGCCAGAAGAGTTGCAAAGCTAAAGAGGCAATGGGCAGGGCACATAGCTCGCAGAGCGAATGTTGTACGGATGGGGCAGTAAGGTTCTCGAGTGGCGGGCGACCACGTACTGGGAGACGTAGCGTGGTTAGCCTCCTGCAAGGTGGCCCGACGATTTGCTCAAAGTCGCCGGTAAACACTGGATGAGGGCAGCGCGAAACTGATTTGTGTGGAGAACCTTCGGGTAGGCCTATGTCCAGCAGTGGACGTCTCCTGGCTGAACGATGATTATACGTAAATTTATTTTTATGTAAAAAATCAACAAAAAATAATACCTAATTGTGATCTCAAAAGTGTGAGGTTTTAACTTCTGAGATATTTGTGATAAGCAATTTTATGCAGTATTTAAAAATTAAAAAAAATACATTAGAATAAGTTGGCTGTAAATTGCAAACTGTTAGTGCAACAAAATATAGGTATTTATATCGATGACGGTTTATGGTGGTCTTCAGGGCAAGGTTTCGATCAGCATCAATATGGATTTTTCTCTTCAATGCATAAACAAAGTTAGTTAAAAATCTAAATTGTGAAACCTCTCCTCTCTTTATGTGTAACGCAAATAAGCGGTGCCAATAAGTCCACGAATCAAGCACGATACGAATAAATGGATATCGATAGGTACCCACCTCATCATTATGGCCAGCCGAGAGACGCACGCTGCTGGACAGAAGCCTCCTCTAAGGTTCTAAGTCAAAGTTACAAAAAACCTCTATTTTGTAGTTATTTACATACACTTGAAATACCTCAAATTATTTACAAATTAAACTGAATCTACCGTTGAGACGAAGTGGCAAGAAACTCATCAGCAATCGTCTTTTAAAAATACACAATAACATTTGACGACCACTTTGGCGATGGGGTAAACCAATCTGCCTCAGACCCCAGTGGTTGCGGGTTCGATTCCCGCACTGGGTGTTTATCTATTTATGTATTTATATTCTAGGTTCCCCCTAGTTCGCTACAAGCTATGCTTACTTTGGGGCCATGTAGGTAGTTGGTGTAAAATGTCTGGGGATTTTATTTTATTATTATTATTTTACAGACAGGGAATCCCACCTTCTTACATCTGGATATCTTATACCTAGTAGGTAGTTCTTCTCACACAACACTAGTTTTACCGTATCCTTAAATCTATCGAAGGGTAAACCTTAAATATTTTTGTAATTTTATTATAAAAGCGTACAGATTGACCCATGAAAGAGTTAGTGACTTTGTGGAGTCTACTATTGGGTATAGCCGGCTAGTTTATACATTAAGCAAACAGGTACTATTGGCTAAATCAAATCAAATCAAATCATTTATTTTTCAATCAATTAACAGATCATGTACATACAAGTAATTATCAGGATAGATACAATAACAAAAATAATAGCAATAATGAGAACATAAGAATAATTATCAATCAAATTACAAATTGAAAGTTAGCATGAAAAATGTCAATATTAAATAATTAAGATAATAATTTGACGGTAAATATGACGAAAACTCGGTATGTACAATTTATAAATAAAGGAGCAAAAAAACAAAGTTTGGACATGTTGGAAATGGGATGCAGAACCAAAGTTAAGTTAAAAACAAGTGTACGAGGCAATAATCGTTTATTGAATGAAACATTTAAATAGACAATTTTAAATAATGCTTGAGTGATCGATTGATAGGTTTGTACAGAGTGATTGACAGAGTGACTGATGACTGGGATTTTTGATTATTCCAACAGTACCCCTCAAAAATTCAAGTCTTATTAAATAAAGAAAACTAATTCAATCATAAGGTACAATACCTTCACCCTTTTTAATTTATACATTGACTGATGGTACCATTTTCGTAAACATATCAGCTAGTTGGTTTCCTGTGGAAATATGTTCTAACTTTATTACTTTTTTTTAGTAATTTGTTCTCTGGTAAAGTGGTACTTGATATTAATATGCTTTGACCTTTTGTGATTAGTGGGATTATTGGCAATGCAAAAGCAACTATTGTTATCTTCATATATTACAATGGGCTGTGTTGTATGGAAATACTATTTAGTAAGGACTTAATCCAAATCGCTTCTCTCACAGCTTCAAAAAGTGCCATGTATTCAGCTTCTGTTAAGGAGGCGGCTACTGTGTTTTGTTTGCGTGTGTTCCACGACATTACACAGTTTCCAAACACTTGGAAAACTTATCCCGTTGTGCTCTTTCGGTCTTACTCATCGCTTGCCCAATCAGAATCTGCATGCCCGGTAACTAATTGCTTATAATCGCACTTTTTATAGGTCAAAGTCAAAGACAAAAGAATCTTTATTTCGTAAGTATTTAAATACATTTGAAATAAGTCACAATTTACAAATTGAACTGAATCTACACCACTTCGGAAAGTCGATCTGTTGAGAAGAAGTGGCAAGAAACTCAACAGCAATCATCTTTTAAAAATACACAATAACATTTAAATTAACAGTGCTTTTGATATACCTTAGAAGATGTTTTAAGCAATTCCATAGCTCTGCGTTACTTTTACTTTGATATCTACTCAGTATACTTATTGCGGCACAAATATCAAGTCGCGTACATAGCATAGCGTACATTAGGCATCCTATGATATTTCTGCAGGGTGCATTGTAGTGCACGTCTTAGTTTAGAGCTGTATAGTCTAATTTTGAAGGGAAAGGTGACTTAGATGGGTTGCAGTCACTCATAGAGAATTTTCTTAAAACATTTTGTAGGTATATTGATTGATCTAAAGTAATTGTATTTCTAGTCCTTTCTAATCTTATACCTAAGAATAGTTTAATCTCATTTAAATCGGTCATACTAAATTTCTGCATCAATAAGTTTTAGATTACTTTGCATTTTTGTACAGATCACTAAATGGTCTACATATAATACTATAGATACATTGTTATCTATGCATTGTTTATCAAGTATATACAAACATGGATCAACTTCAGAACTTTTAAATCCTAGTTCTTTGAGAACACGATCGAAACGTTCGTACCAGCATCGCGACGATTGCTTTAAGCCATATAAAGTCTTATTCAGCTTACAAACTTGGTTAGGTTTGGCTGAGACACCTTCAGGAACCTCCATATAGATGTCCTCTTTTAGATTACCATTTAAAAATGCTGTCTTTACGTCCATATGATGAACTTGTAAGTCAAATTGGTTAGAAAATGCTATAATGAATCTAAACGTCGAGATGCGGGCAACTGGTGCAAACGTTTCGTCATAATCTTGTTGGTACTTTTGAGTAAAACCTCGAGCTACTAAACGAGCTTTATAGCGCGAAGGTTCTCCGAGCTCGTTATTTTTAATCGTAAATACCCACTTACAGCGTACTATATTAACATCTTTAGGCCTATCTAAAATAGTCCATGTTTGATTTTTATACAAAGAGTCAATCTCACTTTCTACAGCTTTTAACCATTTAATGGAATCTCTTCTATTAGATATATCGCTAAAGGAAGTAGGTAATGATTGTACGGCTGTGAGTGATAAGAGATACAAATCTGGATCGTCTATCTTTTTATAATCTATTGTAGGTAGTTTTTGAAGTCTTTCACTTCGCCTTATTTTATTTGACGAATTTGACAAATTGGCATCCGATTGGTCATCGGGAAGAGATTTGTGTTTCGTGCCTGTTAGCTTTGCTGACTTATTATTGTCAGGCTTACCAACTTCGGCGGACATTTTGATATTTGGGTTTATCACCTGTTTTGTGCCTGTTAGCTTTGATGACTTGTTATTATTGTCAGGCTTACTAACTTCGGCATCAGGATTTTGGTTTATCGGCCTTGATTGTACATCATTTGTTTCATGAAAAATAATATCTCGGGCGATAATGAATTGACTATTTTGAACGTTCAATAGTTTATAACCATATTGATCATACCCGACAAAAATAGCTTTAGAGGACTTTTCGTCAAGCTTACTTTTAGTTGTTTTGTCATGTACATAGGCCGTTGAACCAAAAACCTTTATGTGACTTATTTAAGGTCTTTTGCCATGCCACATTGCATAAGGTGTTTTTTTTTTTTTTGGATAACGCTTTGGTGGGTAGACTGTTTATTAAGTAAGTTGATGTTAACACAGCTTCACCCCACATTGATTTATCTAACTTCGCACTTGCGACCATGGTTCGAGCCATTTCGGTCAATGTGCGGTTCATGCGTTCTGACACACCATTTTGCTGCGGTGTATATGGTACCGTCAAATGGTACGTTATGCCCATAGAAACACAAAAACTCTTTAAATTCATTAGAAAGATATTCCATACTGTTATCACAATACAGATTTGTGACTCTTGTGTTAAATAAATTCTCACTTTTAGCAACGAAATCCCTAAAACATTTAAGTACCTCAGATTTAGCGTTCATTAAATAAGTTACAGTGTAGTGGGTATAATCGTCTATAAAATTTACGAAGTAATTTTTGCCATCAATGGTGCTTGGTGTGATTGGACCGCAAACATCGGAATGAATACTGTAAAGGGGCCTATTCTGAGTTTTATTACTCGTCGATATTGTTTGCCCAGAATACATGACTCGCAAATTTCGTCACAAGGTATTATTACATCACTAATTAACGAGCTATCACTTTCGTCTAGCAAACCTTTAAGGATATTAAACTTTTGTTTATTGGGGTGACCTAATCGGCTGTGCCATAACTTGTAAGAATTAAGGGAATTTTGTGCCAAATTTAAATTCCTATTTTGTACGTTAATTTCGTAAGTCAGTCTGTAAAGGTTATTAATATTTTCACCGGACATAATACATTTATTATTTTTGTATACGCTGCACACAGTTGTTGGCAAAAACCACTATCATCCCTGCATGTTGCATTCGGTTCACGGAAAGTAAATGATGACGTACCTCGGGTGAATACAATACGTCATCAATTGAACCATTAAACCCAAAATTAGTTGTCACCTTGATACGCCCTTTACCGTACGCTAGAATCGATTCTTCTTTTTTCGCAACGCCGATCTTCGTCGGTGAGGGTAGTTCGGTATATGAAGTAAACACGCTCAGCGTATTCACGATGTGGTCGGTGGCACCAGAATCTAGAAGAAAAGATATTTATTTCTTAGTAGAATTAGTTTTAGGTTTAATACTTATAGTTGGTGAACATGAAAGCAAAACTGCCCTCGTCATCCTCGCAGGGCTCCACGTGGCTGGCCGCTGCTGCTGCTTGGCTGGCCGCCGCCGCCGAGTATCTTCTTGTAGAACCGACAGTCCTTCTTGAAGTGGTTGCGCCTTCCGCAGTAATCGCAGTACATGTTCGATGACTTATATGTCGTAGAATTCCGGTTGGCAGGGAAATTCGGATTTCGATGTGTAATCTTCCTTTTTGGGTGTTGGTAAAACTTGTTTGTACCTTTGGCTATTTGATTTTTCTTTAGCCAATCAGAGTCTGGATTCTCAGGAATAGGATCTTCGATCACAGCACTCACTTGTAGTTCTTCCAGGAGAGATTTTATGCGAAACTTCCACGTGCTGTACCGTTCGCCGATAAATTCTTGGATGTTACGTTTATTGCGGGATTCCATTTTAAAGCACTGATTTTACACGTCGCTCTTTTTAATAGACACGTTGCACTGATTTTAGATTGCGTGGCCTGGGCCCATAACCTGCTGGAAATGGGATGCAGAACCAAAGTTAAGTTAAAAACAAGTGTACGAGACAATAATCGTTTATTGAATGAAACATTTGAATAGACAATTTTAAATAATGCTTGAGTGATCGATTGATAGGTTTGTACAGAGTGATTGACAGAGTGACTAATGACTGGGATTTTTGATTATTCCAACAGGACATAAAATATCAAGCGGAAACCATTAAAGAAACTGACTGTTACAAATTTTTAGGTATTACATTTGACGAACATTGCTCTTGGAAATTGCAAATAGACAGAGTTTGTTCTAAAATCAATAGATTTTCTTTTGTTTTGTGGAAACTGGCAAAAGTAACTAATAACGAGACTGCGCTCAAAGCCTACCACGGTTACGTTGCCACAATCTTAAGATACGGCTTACTTATTTGGGGCAACTCAGTTAATATAAGTAAATAAAGTAATAATAATGTTTTTAAGTTTTGCATTTATAATGTTCACTTATTCTTAAATAACCGAAAAATGTGATAAATAAAAATTAACCGGCCAGGACCGAACCTGGGACCCCTCGTTTGCCGGACGAGTGCTCTTCCACTGAGCTACTGGGGCCTGGCGGTACGCCTCGAAATTACTTACCACATTTTTATTTTTACGTTATATTGCTAACGTAGCTCCATCTAATGGTATAGCTTTGCAGCTAAGACCACCCGAGACCAATTTCCTTTTCAGAAATCGTGAATCCCAGTTAAAGTGAAGCATTGCAACGTTTAATAATATTTTTAAGTTTTTGTATTTATAATGCTCAATTATTCTTAAATAACCGAAAAAATGTGGTTAGTAATTTCGAGGCGTACCGCCAGGCCCCGGTAGCTCAGTGGAAGAGCACTAGTCCGGCAAACGAGGGGTCCCAGGTTCGAGTCCTGGCCGGGTAATTTTTATTCATCACATTTTTACGGTTATTAAATAAAGTATTCTTAGTGCGTTAGAGCAATTGCCGACATTGATTCTTGGACTTCCTGCAAACCTTGGTTCAGGGCTTTAAAATTGTTAACGGTCCCCTGCTTAGGTACATATCTACGAAATTGTTTTATTTGTTAGGATGCATCCTGAATGTTTTACACACAAAAAAAGATGCAGGTATTAAATTTTAGCACTAGACATGCAAAAAAACTATGCCTCCCTAACATTAAAACAGATATTTGTAACCGAAATAGTTTCGTATTGTGTGTTCGAATATACAATAAACTACCAGACAATATAAAGACATTGCCACTTAATAAATTTAAATCCACTCTGCATAGATGGCTATTGGAAAAATATTTTTACAGTCTAGATGAGTTTCTCAGGAAAAATTGTATAAATATAAAGATAAATTAAGTGTTCAATATATAATAATGTAAAACTATATTCATTAGAAGATAATGTGTATCTACTACATTGGTTGAAAAGTTCGCGGCCTGGCCATTAAAAAAAAACTTTTGTTATTTTTCCTGCCGTCATTTTGAACTGTCATTATTCAATGGGGAGTTTTCTGACAGCTCATTAAAAAAACAAAACTGTACAAAATTGGTACAAAAGGCTTCGATAGATGGGGCTTTACAAAAGGCGAAGGCGAAGAATTTATTCCACACTGCGTTTTTTAAAGTAAAATAAATTAATTGACGTCTGTATCAGAAATTGAGCGTATAAATAACCATAGATGGTAGATACCACTTAGCTACATTATAGTTTACAGACTTAACGCCTTCGGCTTTTTAAAAGTGCCATCTATAGAGGTTTTTTGAACTAATTTTTATGAGCTGTCAGAAAACTCCCCATTGTCAGCCCGCGAATTTTCAATTTGATATCTTGTTTAAATAAAATTTTACGAACAATATTTTTATTTTTATTTATTTATCAGTCACAAAATCCACAGACCTTAAAATTAAAATTTTAACAAACAAATCTTCTAAAGAGTAGCTTACGTCTAATTACGGATTTACTTTTTATAATTTTCAACACACTTGCTCGTAAAGTGAGCGTTATTCTATTAAATTTAGAACTATAAACTGGGCTATAAGTCACGCGTGCATAATATATTATACCCTAGTGCATAATATAATGAATCCTACAAAATTGAATTGTACCTTTGTGCAAATAACTTGCGAGAAAACAGAGCATATTTTATTGGTCCGGGTTATACACTAAATATTTTCAGAAACAACAAAGAGGTTTTATACCACTTCAAATCCATATACATTTTTAAATGTTTGCGCCTTATATTAGTAAAATAAATTTGTATATTAAACAAATTATTCACAGTTTACAATCATTTGTCATAAAATATTAAAATATTTGCATTTACCACTCCAAATTAAACATTTTCACTTAAAATAGGCTGTATATGCTATACAGACATTGACACATTTGACGGAAAAAAAAACCTACGTGCATGCGCGAGGTTCGGCGCCATTTTTCAATCACAATTCACAGCTTTGTTATGAAGTGTGTTTGTTATTTTATGACCACGTATGTCTGTATTTTACTCACAAGTGTGTTGAAAAACGTCGTATGTAACTCGTGAGCGTTGCTAATTACAGTCTCGGCTCATTATTAAGCCCTCGCCTGCGGCTCGGGCTCAAATCACAGCCTCGACTGTAATTAGCAACTTCGCTCACTTGTTACATAATATACATTTGGTGTCATTAAAAGGTTTACTTACTCGAAGAATAAATCCTAAGTTCTTATAAGCTTTATTTACTATATGTGTAATGTGTTCGTTAAATGTTAACTTGTCATCTAGGATAATACCCAAGTCTTTGACCTGCTGTACTTTATTTATTTTTATGTCAGCAATTTTATAGTCGTAGTTAATAGGTATTTTCTTTCTTGTAAAACTCATCACCATACACTTACCTATATTTATATCTATTTTGTTATCTTTGTAATAATTATTTAAGCTCTCTTGATCATTTTGTAGATTAAAACAATCTGCGATTGAGTTAATTTTGATATAAATTTTTGTGTCGTCAGCGTACATTAAAAATTTTGAAAAATTAAAACATTTGGGTATATCGTATAAGTACGCGGCGTATAAAAGGGGAGAGAGCGTGGATCCTTGGGGCACACCAGAAGGAACATTGATGTAATTCGAACGGTGCCCACCCACTACAACAGCTTGGCAACGATTTCGGAGATAGAACTCTAGCCATCGCAATAGGTTGCCGCATATACCCAGTTCCTGAAGTTTGCGAATTAGGATGGCATGGTCCACACCGTCAAAGGCTTTTTCAAAGTCTGTGTAGATGACATCGATCTGTGAACCAGCATCCATACTTTGTAGTACATCGTTGGTGAATACGGCAAGGTTTGTAGCAGTAGATCTTCCCTTTATAAAGCCATGTTGATTAGGTGGAATACTTCGATAAAGAAAAGCGTATAGGTGGTGATGAACTGTTATCTCCATAAATTTACCCAAAGTATTTAATCTAGAGATGGGGCGGTAGTTCTCAATAGCGGATTTTAAGCCTTTTTTATGGATCGGTATTATAAGTGCTGTTTTCCAGATTTGTGGAAAAAACCCTTCACGAAAACAACGATTAAATAATATAGTAATGGGCATAGTAAGAGATTCCGTACAGTTAATATAAAATATTGGCGGGATTCTATCGCTACCGGCACACTTATGTGGGTTAGCTGATTTAAGTAACTTGAAAATAAAATCCGCTTCTATAGTAATTGAGTTTAAGGTATCTGAATTGATCACTTCGAGGGTTTGAGCTGTGGTATGCGGACTAGACGAGGACGAGCTAAAATTTTTTCCAAAACAATCATTGAATGAAGAACAGATTTCTTTAGGGTCCGTAATGGATTCACCATTATAAGTTAGGAAAGCCAGAATGGTTCTTTTTTCTTGATTTAACATAAGACCACAGTAACTTTGGGTTAGATGTAATGTTTTGCTGGGAATATCCTATAAAGGTTTTAAAACAAGTACCTATCCTGAAGTTTTTTAACCTGGACACGTAAACAGGAAAATAATTGATAATCTTGTTTGTTTCCATACTTTTTCCAGTTGGAGTGAGCTTTGGATTTTTCTTTTATTAGTTTTATTAATTCCCGGCTGTACCAAACCGGATAGGCATGATTGTTTGATTTAGTAACTTGGGGTACGTATTTAATTTTGTATAAAAGTTATTCACAGCGGCCTCAACGTTACAAGAAACTAACAAATCTCTCCAAGGAAGGTTAATTAAAAAATTATTAATTTCTGAGTAATTAGCTTTGTAAAATAAAAGTTTAGTTTGAGGTGGCTGTTTTAAAGGGGGTAACAAAATGTCTGTTGCATCCATAGTTATTGTAGGATGATAGGTATCTTCTTTGACTAGTACTGAATTTGACCTTTGCAAACCTAACGAAAAGTTTGCAAAGATTAAGTCTAAAGTATTTTGATGAGAGTTAACGACTGTGTTGTATTGTTTTAAACCGATGTAACTAGTTAGGTTGATTAATTGAGAAGCACAATTTTGTATGTCGGTTGACCCTTTCTTTAAGATTATAGGGTGACCTAATGTCCATTGAATGCAAGGCAGATTAAAATCACCGGTTAAAATAATTTTATCGTGCGGATTTTCGTCCGTAATAATCGTTAATAATTCACTAAGTTGCTGTATGCGTTTAGGAATATTTCTATCGGGTGGCAGATAAACGACTCCGATATGCAAGTCATATGCTCGTATTACAGAACGAGACTTGATACTCGTTTCACGTAAGCGTTGTTCACCAGCTGATTCTTGACTTGAGCTTTAGTCTTATTACAAAACAATTATCAAAACCAGATTACCTGAAACTAGTTTCAAATATCTGACTCAGTTGATACTGGGTTTTCTTTGAAATAAATTTGTTTCCCATTACATTTAATAACAAAAACTAATGGTCTGTTACGTTATACGCAACGTTTAGATTATAATGTCTTATAAATTGCGTTAAATTCTATATTATATATGACAAAATTGCCAATGTTTTGAATTATTTATCTGTTTTTCGATAGAAGCAGTACGGTTAAATTATAACTGTCGCTTCTTTTTACTATGAAAATATATTTATAAATATCACTCAAAAATAATACGAAACATAAAAGCTAAATGTAATGTTGCCAACTACTAAGTAAAGTCACTTAAAATTATAAATTCCAATATAGTTTTTATTTACGAAAAGCAAGTTCAAACTTGTTTTATTAAAAAATTCAAGTTGTTATAAAAATATTATCGTAATGGTCAATATCACTGAAAGGATCTATTGTAGTTAATACAGATCACTATTAAAGAAGGCACGAATCGCGTACCTATCTAGTTTTTCTCTAAGCCACAGTTCACAACATCAAAAACTTATTTTGAAGTACGCTCAAGTATGGTAGACAGCACACTCAAGTGAATACAGTTGTGAAACTAGTTTCAATCATTGGCATATGCATAAGTAAAGTTCTATAATAAGCGTGAACACAGTTCAAATCATTTAGTACTCAAGTGATATCTGGTCATTGAATCTAGTATTAGGCAACGTTTTGTAATAAAGAAAGTCGTTGATACTAGTTTCAAAACTAGTATCAATACATGAGTACTGTTCTGTAATACGACCAATAGTGAGCTGAGCGGGGGGTGCGAGGAACCGGCGAGGGGGCAGCGAGCGCTTGACGCGGCACAGTCACCCAGACACATTCGAGGTCGTCGCGTTGCCACTCGGGACGCGCGCGCGCACAAAGTTGCGCTGCACTTAGTATCATGACACCGCCGCCGCGCACATCGCCGCCGCCGCCGCCGCCTCCACCTCCGCCCGTACCACGTCGAACGTCTCTGTACAGAGAATAACCTACGCATCACAAACCAGTGTGCTATTATGAAAGTCTATAGTTTTTGTACGCAGCCCGCGCACGTTCTGGTATATAAGTTTAAGTCCTGTTAACACTGTGGATGTATATAACAATAGCCCTTGTTAAAGTATGTCATATACGAAGATATTGAACATATTGAACTCAATAAAATTACAATGTCAAGGAAAGAAGCTATAATAATGAAGTATTGCTGAACTAAATGTGAATATAAGTTATAACAATTAAATCTGTTCTTCAGTTTGCTGTTTATGATAATAAGACCTATGTTTAAAGTGTGTATATTGTATAGTGAATATAATGAGAGGTGTGAAGAGTGGTTAATTTGTGATTGTGATTTATGAGTAACTAGCTGCTGCCCGCGACGTCGTCTGCGTGAACGCTATGCAGCACCAAACGCACCTATGTACGATTATAACACTGCTAGCGTGATAATATGTAGCCTATATGTTGACCCGACTTCTTAACTATCTTCATGCCAAATTTGAAGTAAATCCATGCAGTACTTTTTGAGTTTATCCCGGAAAGACAAACAGACAAACAGACAAAATATATTTATATTTTTTTTCACTTCGCCTCCCAACCCGAGATCCTTTGTGGTGATGTGTCGCTTCCGTGCTGCCGCGATGATGCTATCCTTGGTAGCGCGCTGCCTGAGGCGGGCTACGATGGCGCGGCTGGTGCTGGCGCTGGCTCGCTCGCTGCCGCTGGCCTGTCCCTGGCGGCGGCGCGCCTGTACTCGATGCGCGAACTCAATTTGAGTAGGTTCAAGTATGACTCCGATTTGAGCTGCAAGTTTCACCACAATTTCTTTTGTACATTCATTGATATGTTCAGGCATTCCCACTATCTCTATGTTTTGAGCGCGGGCCCATTGTTCGTTACGGGCATGTGTGTCCTCGAGTCCTTTTGTCCGTGATTTTAAGGTGTTAACCTCCTCCCGAAGCATTTTGTTTTCTTCACTAAGTTGCGCTAAGTTTGAAAAAATCATCACACTGCCCACTTAGATATTTGACTGATGTTTCGAGACCCATGATACGATCCCCAAGCGTACGGAATTGAATGTCCATTGCTTCCTTTAGTTCTTTGGCCAAATTTTTGTTGGTGTCAGCGGTACCTGGGCACGGTTCTTGATCCTCCTGGGGGGTTGAAACGGTCTGGGTGCCTCGTCTTGCGGTGACGTTATTGTGATCATTTTCGAGTGCCGGTACACTTGCCTTTACTGGTGTGTCTGAATTATCCCCATGTCTAGGCTGCTTGCTGGTACATAACGGGCATAACCAAAGTTGAGTCTTCCTGTAGGCTTCCGGCAATAAATTAACACATGCGAAGTGATATGTTCTGGCGCATGACTCACGCGAACAAACCGATTTTTCGGCAACTTTAAGAGATTTTTTACATCCACTACATGAAACCATTTTGTTGTATTAGGAGTTATTTCACAGAAAGTTAAAATTGATTTATGGCAGTGTCTTGTATTTTTAATTTTATATTTTTTAAAAGATCACTTTCGAGGTAAATATAGTATTAGCAATCAATATATACATTCGCTCTCGACGGCGGTTGACCGTTATACGTGTGTAGAACAAATTTTCACTAATGGAGAAATTTGAACAACGTGCTGTGATTAAATATTTGGTTAAAAAAAGATTAACACCAAAGGAGATCCATGATGACATGCAAACAACATTAGGGGAATCTGCCCCGTCTTATACCACTGTGAAAAAATGGGTTGCAGAATTTAAACGTGGACGAGAGAACATCGAAGATGACCCTCGCTCCGGCAGGCCAATGACGTCTACGACCGAAGAAAACATCAATAAAGTGTGTGATCTCATATTGAAAGACCGTAGATTGACTATCAGAGAAATTGCAGACACTATAGGCATCTCATATGAACGAACGCAAAACATCATTGTCCATGAACTCGGCTTTTCTAAGGTTTCGGCTAGGTGGGTCCCCAGATTGCTTTCAGTAGAGCAAAAGCGAATTCGACTCACGATTTCTCGCGACTGTTTGGAGATGTTCGAGGCTGATCCACAAGGTTTTCTTGACAGATTTGTGACAATGGATGAAACCTGGGTTCACCACTATACCCCAGAATCAAAACAACAATCCAAACAATGGAAAAAATCAGGTGAACCAACTCCGAAAAAAGCAAAGGCAATTCTGTCGGCTGGCAAGGTGATGGCATCGGTTTTTTGGGATGCTAAAGGTACCGATACACGGTGACACCGACACCGACACTAGTGTCGACACAAGTGTCAGACGCGTCCACACGGTGAGCAATTTTTAGTGTCGACACTAGTTCTGAGATCGAGTGTCGCGGTCGAAGTGTATTGGCCGTCTACACGGAGCGATGCGCAATTCAGTGTCAGACATTCCATCGCCATGAATCGATATTTACGGACTTAGTTGAAATTAAGAAATGAATATCTACTATTAATTTTACATAACCGGGAATCGAACCTGGTCAAAATATCGTTTGCATTTATGAAAAGGCACATTTTATTTAAAATATGACATCAGTTGCAAAAAATGTATTCCATTTTCAAATTTCAAATGAAATGGCACGCCCGCTGAATAAATGCGTTCTTATTAACCGACTTTTAAAAAGGAGGTTATCAATTGCACCCGTAGGTATCTGTACCTATGTATGCTTAGATCTTTAAAATTATGCAACGGATTTTGATGCGGTTTTTTTAATGGATAGACTGATTCTTAAGGAAGGTTATTATGTATAAAACATGCATAATATAGTAGAGAAACACTGATATTAGATGTTTTTAATGTGATGTCGTAAATAAGCACGTTCTTTTGCGCTTATATTGCAAACGCTGGCTGAACCCTACGATGTACTACAGTATTGTCCACCTTAAAAAGTTCAACCAAAAAGTTCGCGATGGTATATGTCTATCTCTTAGGGATAACCCACCATAACCATTTTTATCCTTTACTAAAAAATGGTTATTTACGAAGTGATTTTAAACAATACAGCATTCATTCTTATCCAATTAAGTACCTTTAATAAATTGTGCATTTATTATAGATCAATAAGCTTTTTACAGCATGTAATTTAAGTGAATATTTCCGAAGATATTACAAATTTAAAATGCACGCGCGTGCCGCCGTCATGTTGCTCTAGCTAAAAGTTTCGCGTACGACCGAAAACCGCGACACTGCTCTCAGACACTGCGCACGTCGCGTCTACACGGCAGCTAGAGCGACACCAAGCTAGAGCGCCCCTAGAGCTGCAACTGAGTGTCGCGGCACATGACACACACGGACACTCGGTGTATACACTGAGTGTCAAGTGTCAGGTGTCGTCGTGTATCCGTAGCTTAAGGGTGTCATTATGGTGGACTACCTTCCAAAAGGCGAAACAATAAACTCTGCGTACTATAGCACCCTTCTGCGCCGTTTACGTGAAGAAATTAAACAGAAACGCCCAGGATTACTGAGAAAGAAAGTGTTGTTTCACCAGGACAACGCCCGAGTCCACACGTCTGTCGAGTCTATGGCTCAAATTCGTGATTGTGGTTTCGAATTGTTGCCACATCCAGCTTATTCTCCTGATTTAGCACCTTCGGACTTTCATCTGCTTCCAAACCTGAAAAAACACCTCGGTGGGCAGAAATTATTAACGAATATTTTGAAGACCTTGAGGAATCTTTTTTTAAAACAGGTATGGAAGCTCTAGAAAGCAGATGGAAGAAGTGCATAGAGCTAAATGGAGATTACGTCGAAAAATAAAAATATTTTTGTATGTACTTTATTCTGTTTTCTTGACTAGGCCGCGAACTTTTCAATCCACCCTCGTAAATATGGTAAAATAATGAATATGATGTTGATGTGATTACTAGAAATGAACATTATTATACATTAAATTAAAATAAATAAAATAGAATTTCAATTGGAATTAGAACATAATAATGTAATAATGGAAACTATTGAAGAGCTTTACTAAGGACATTTCTATTTCTGTACAAGCCTATATCCAAAATGTTATTTTCATGTTTATATTCTATAGATTGTAAGAAATGTGTGCATGCTGTATAACAGTGAAATATGAGACCTTTATATAAGCCGACCATCAAAATGTAAACCATATTTGACGCAATAAAATGATTTGATTTGAATAGGTAGAAACGTAGACATAGATATAGAGGTAAAAAGAAAATAGGAGTAGAGATAGACGTAGCGATAGAGGTGAGAGAGAATGTGGATGGAGATAGAAGTGGAGAATGACAGGACAGAGACACGGACTTGGACACGGACAAGGAGATAGGGAAGTCAATGTAAAAGTCAAAAACTAACATTGTCATAATGTCATCAGCAAAACGACCTGGCTCTGCCGCTAGCAGCAACCATTCACGAGACGGAGATGGAGACGATATCGAAAAATCAAAATTCAAAATCAATTTACTGCAGCAAATATGGTAACAATTTGGTGGAATACAATTATTTGGGCACATATTAACTGTTAAATGATGACTATATGATGCTGAGACTAGCTGGGTCAAGCTAGTCTCGGCCACAGAAGCCGAGGACTCACATTCTTAATCATTACCTTTCAAACAGTCATTAGTTCTTTCTAACAAAAAAAAACGCCCACACCTTGGCTTCCTCTCTCAAACTCTTCTACTCTACTACAGACCAATAAGCACAGACAGTCGGCCATGCGTGGACATTCCACAACCATGTTGTTGAATAATTATGGATGACCATATTTAGTGTTGCAAATAAAATCATCAAGTGTAATAAAAGATTTCATAATTTGCCATTGCTTAAGATTACATTTGAATTTATTTAATGGCAATGATTTTATTTTTGTATTTCATTCAAAATGTTAATAGACATAGCGAGGCTGTTTCTGCTACATATTTCGCTCAACAAATAGCATCCACGGCTCAAATAGCAAAAATGTTGGGAATCATCTCGAAGGTCCAGTGCTACTTCGGCTGTATAGTAGCTCTCTACTTAACAGAAACTCTCAGTAGCTCTCTACTTAAAGTACACTAGATGCATATAAAGCTTACCTTTTTTTATAAATGCTACTGAAAACTAATAAAAAAGAAAGAAAATATTGCCGTGAATAGCAGTGTGCGTTTTGCCTAAGTTTTGTTGAACCCAGAAACAAACTTTTTTGAGTCTGTGAATTGCGTCATGGCAACGCTAGCTTTGACATTGATTACGACAGTGACAATAGTGTCAAGCAAATGGATCAACAAAATAGCGAGAGTGCGTGCTGGCTGTTTTATCCATAATTATTTCAAATATTAGTTTAGTTTTAATTTAAAAATGCCGTATTGGTATTACGATAAAAAAGACTTACAAAACACTCCATCGTTTCGTGATGGAATTCCTAATGAAACAGAAAACCGATACCGGAAAGAAGGTGCTAGGTTTATCATTGATACGGGCTCAAAAATGGACCTAGGTTATAACACGGTAGCTACTGGTGTTGTGTATTTTCATCGGTTTTATATGTTTCATTCATTCCGGACTTTCCCTAGATATATAACGGCTTGTTGTTGTTTATTTTTGGCGGGCAAAGTGGAAGAAACGCCGAAAAAGTGTAAGGATATAATAAAAGTAGCTAAGTCTTTACTCACAGAACAGAAATTCGGTACTTTTGGTGATGATCCAAAAGAAGAGGTGATGACCCTGGAGCGCATCTTGCTCCAGACAATCAAATTCGATTTACAAGTAGAACATCCCTATGGATACTTACTGAAGTATGCTAAATGTTTAAAAGGGGATAAGGCAAAGCTGCAGAAGATGGTTCAAATGGCTTGGACATTTGTAAATGACAGGTGAGCATACACATTTGGTATTTAGAAAAAGACTTGAAATTTTGCATCTCATTTTTATTTGTATCATACTGTTTAAATTGAAAGCTATCTATATCGATGGAAACCAATTAGTTTTTTATGTTTCTAAACTTAATTATTCCAGATAAAGGTAATAACATAATGTATATAATGGTTTAGGTGATAACCCCTGTCTTAAATTGTAAGTATATGAAACATGTTTCATTATAAATGAAATCTTACTCGACTATATTGAATTTCCAGCCTTTGCACAACATTATGTCTGCAATGGGAACCTGAGGTGATAGCTGTGGCCTTAATGTTTCTTGCTGGCAAGTTGTCTAAGTTTGAGGTGGTGGACTGGAATGGACGAACCCCCAAACACACAGCTTGGTGGGATATGTTTGTGGAAGATATTACTATGGAATTATTAGAGGATATTTGTCATCAGGTAAGTTTATGTCGATGTTACACCCATTACTTCATGTTTTCTCTATAAAGTATAAGAATATTGTAGTGAAGAAGTAATTTACTTTGTTTGACACAAAAGCAACATAAATAATTTTGCTAAACATACTTCAATTATTGGTTTCAATGCTAAAAACATGTACAAAAGTAATATTATGAATGTGCTATGTGCAAAGACATGCAACAAAACAATCAAATTTGGTCTTTCTTGCAGGTATTATGAAACACAATCTATTAGCATTTCATGTTTATTTCATCAATAATAAGAATTAATTATATATGATATATTTTATTGATTATTTGGCTTTGAATGACTTTCTAACCTGGCCCTGAAGGTATACAATTTGTTTCTCCATTGGCGAGTTCAATAGCCAAAATGATACATAATGGATTGCCGATCCCGCAATCCATGACACAGAATCGTGGATCATACTAGGCTGATCCAGTTTTGAAAACTTGCAATACTGAACCTCATTCTAAGCGATCCGTGACTTTCAGTTCAGTTGAACTCTTGCCAGATATGGAGGCACACATACAATTTGAGTTCCACACAATCATCCACTCTGCCCACGCCACTCTCCTGAGGCGCATTTGATCATCTATAAAAAACCGACAACAACCGGAGCTCCAATCCGTGCTCTAGGGTCGCGCGCGGCACGTCCACACCGCCCGCACATTTGGATCGCGGTGTTGCCGCGCGCAATTGAAGTGCGGTGGATCGTCGTTTGTAGACCCGCGTACTAACCATAACCATTTAGTATTTTCGGTTTCGTTTATTATGCAAAAGTTGGAGATAATCATTGAAATAAACATGTTATTTTCTTGTAACAGTTTTATAAATATTTCATAGAAGATTTAATATACTTCATATAATCAATTACCATTACTGTAATGTTTTAAATCTTTCTTTGGTAAACTTAGATTATACAATAACAATTTATATGAACTACAACTTACCTCACAAAGTTCACTGACCATAATGTTTATCAAACACAAATAATAAATTTGTAAGTTAATCACACCACATAATCTTATTTGCAGGTTCTGGATCTCTACTCTCCACCTTCACAACTGTCTGGTGTGGAGTCGCCACCGCTGCCGCCAGCTCCGAAGACTCCAAAAAACGACAAGAAGCCCTCCATTACACCGCCCACTTCTTCATCTCCCATCGCCCCTGTCAGTAAGGGGCCTGTAACTCCACTCAAGAATGGTGCACCTCAAGAACTGCCTAAATTGGAGCCACCACCACGTTTTGGAGGGTTTCCTGGATACATTCCTCCCCCGTATCCGCCTGTCTATGCGGCTCCGCCACCAAGCATTCCTCCGCCTCCGAGGTTGCCGATACCTCCGGGGCCGCCTCCTGCTTTAGTTTACTCCGAGCTTCCACCTGCCCCGCCTCGGTACCCTCCGGTTAATGTTCCTCCCCCTCATTACTTTCCACCGATCCCCCCTCGCGGGCCGCATCCCCCCGGGCCGCCGCCGAGGCCGTATTATCCACCACCTTAACATAAGTGTTCTTACTGTAAGATAATAGGCTATATTATTATAATTTTTTACCGAAATACAATTCATAGATTGGAATTACTTTGTTTTACTGAGAACACACTATAGTTTGAATTAAAACGGTATGATGTTGAGCGTATCCAATACAATAGTGGATTGTTTGATTGAAATTTTGATTGTGTAATTCAGGGTTCAAATCAAGAAATGTTCCAACTTTTAAAACTTTATCTTACGGACACTGTGTTAGTTATAGTGAAAATTAATTACTAAACATAAACAAGCAGATACTTCCTGTTTAGTCTGTATTACACTATTAATGAACAGCTTTTAATATCAAGCAGATTCATCCAATATCTAATGTGCGATCACACTTTTAGTAGAATATTGTTTAGGATAAATGACTAAGTATATTCAATGGGTACAATGTAAAAGACATGACTCAAGTCAATAATAATTAGATTTATTTCGTTCACACCACTGCCAACAAATAAAAACAGTAAATTTAGTACAAAATTAATAAGATAAGAAATACTGAAAATACATCAAAAATGCAAACACAGTGCTCAATAAAAACGTTGTGCAACAAATGCTACACGCAAAAATAAGACGTACAATGTAGCTGCCTTCAGACTAGATAATACAAATAATACATAAATTAATATGGTTTTATTTATTTGAACACATCTTGTAAAATAAACAATATTTCATCATGATTCTAATCCGATTATTGAAAAGTAAAAAATATTCACAAATTCTATAAAAACTATACACAGGTCTCTTAAAACTATTATAGCACTTTAATAAGTAACAAATATAATATGACGTATAGGTAAATACCTAACTACTTTTACCAAGTTATAATGCATAATCATTTTTCTTTTACCTTACATACAATACATACAAAATCAATACTAATTATTGTTTAGGCACTTCAAGTTCATCAGATCGACATAATCTCCAATTTTAAGGCACATTATTTCACTTATTAATACTTTATAGAAAACTTTATATAATTTAATTTAATACTTAGTGACACTAATTGCTTATTAATAACTCCCTTATTCATATAACATTTAATAACTTATTTGAGCAACTGTTATCAATCTCCTCAAAATATATCTTATTACAAGTTTACATTGTTTATATGAATCAGGGAATTTCATATTTAACTTGTTACTAGGTTCGCAGTCCAATATTGAAACAAAAAGCTATGGTGAAACTATTCAACATAACTTTTAGTTTATAATTAGTATAAATACATATAAATAATGATTAGTTTGAGCATTTTAAGTTTTGGATGGCATTCAATTAAATATCACATTCACTCATTCCAGATCAGTACAAGGAACGTCCATTAATGTGATGTTCAATAGTTAAATTATAGGTATAAAAAACAATTTCTCAATATACAATATATAGTTATAAAACCACAGATCTTAGAAAACTTAATTTATGATAAGTAGTTGGCACCAGATATCATTATATTTTTCTTGTGCCATGCTTTTTAAAATCTTCTCATTTAGTTTATGATTACCAAACTTTAAATTTAATCCAACAGTACCAACCTGTTACCATATAGATGTAATAGATCACTTGATATTACGATGAAGAAAGTTAATATAATATGGAAAATTAAATTTTATTAGGCTTACAATATCATGGAACACATGCAATGGGCCGTATTCGACATTGCATTTTCTTATTTTTAAGTCTCTCCAGAGTCAAATTTTACGACGTGAAACATGACAGCCTCATACAAAAACTATTTTATTCTCTTTCAGTCACATCATTAGGAAACACTTAGAATAAGAGAACTCAATGTCGAATCGGGCCTCTTGTGTACTTTTAAATTGGCAACATTCAAAAACTAAAACCAATTGAGTGTGGTCCGAAAACTACAGCCAATTTCTATTCAACCACTATAGCAGAATGCAATTGTTCATATTTATTTATTTTAAAGGATTTCCTAAGCACATGGCAGTCATGTGAGCATTCATATTGTTGTAGGATTTCTAAACTCAAAGCAGTCATATAATTATATTTAATTTAGATTCATTCAAATTCATTCAGAAAAATGTCTGAACTAAACTGATACATAGGATATTTTTTTCTGTATTTACTGTCTGTTTAAAAGATATACAGGGTGACTGGTGACAAATTTTATATACTGAAGGAGAACACTCTGTACTCGATTCTGGTCATAATTATGTAATAAAAATAGGTGCTAAATTTGTCACTAGAATTCCCTAAATAAATAAAGTATTGTTACTATTTACTTTACTTACTTTAGTCAGGCGCGGATCGCTGCCAACGCTAGTGTAACCATGCGTTGCGTAATCTATTATTTAACTTTCGGTTAAATTTACTCAGTAAATAATTAAAATTTATTATTTTATTATATTTTTTCTCTACACATATGATCTCAAACTATGACGTCCTCGAATTTCAAAAGTGACCCGCCGCGTATAATCTCAGTAAAATACTCTGTAAAATAGGTTAACATACCCCGTTGTATAACGCTACTATCGTTTATCAGTTTACGTATTTTGCAACAAGGCTAAAAAAGATGGACGGACTCGAGGAACCCGTGCAACAGAGCTATTACTCTAACCATATGATTGCATGTAAATACAAAACTTGTGAGCGAAATAAGATAACCACTACATTGTATGGTAACCATCAATTTTCTTTAAGTGTGTTTAAATCAGGAGCAGTATTTGAAACCATTCACTATTCTGACTCGAGTGCACTTATACACACTCTAATTCCGCTGTACATTGTCTTCTTAACACAAGTCTTCTCTGGGGCTATACAGTTAGCGATGACCTTCATGTAAAGCATTCATCATCATCAATTTTAACTCCAGTTTGTTAAA
Organism: Stenoptilia bipunctidactyla; assembly: GCA_944452665.1. Lineage (NCBI taxonomy): Eukaryota > Metazoa > Arthropoda > Insecta > Lepidoptera > Pterophoridae > Stenoptilia > Stenoptilia bipunctidactyla. The sequence goes on from OX101736.1 coordinate 24,603,221, forward strand.
ATCCCGTTGCCATGACAACAGACTATTTATAGGTCTACTATATAAGTCGCGATTGTTTGAGGTAGTGCAGTAATACTTCGTGCAGGAATTTGTATTGTTGGACGTTTTCGATGAGATTCGCGCGTTGCTGATGCAGTAGGCTTACGGTGCGGGGGATATCTAGCTCCTGGAAAACAAAATGTATTTGTTAACATAATACGACCAAGTTATTCTAAAGGGTGTCAAAGAAATCATGACTGGACCGTTCAAAACAAACAGTGTGCTTGGAACTTTGATACCTACTCAAGTTTGACTGGACAATTTAATAAAAATTGGCAAATTGAAAGTATTTGCGAACTGATGGTTGAGTCGTGTTTTATTAAGATGATATGCCACACGATGATAACCTACTCGCGTGATATTCGCGAAGACTATTAGGATCGTATCGTATCATTTACTTACGAATCTGCGATTAAAAATACTGATATAAGTGTCCTAATCGACATTCGCGGCACTTAACCGCTCATCTGCCGAAGTAATTATCAGTGAAATATCCTCAAAAAAGTCAAAAGAATCTTTATTTCGTAAGTATTTAAATACATTTCAAATAAGTCAAACAATTTACAAATTGAACTGAATCCACCACAACTTCGGTAAGTCGATCTGTTGAGAAGAAGTGGCAAGAAACTCAACAGCAATCATCTTTTATAAATACACAATAACAATTTACAACCAGGGAATCCCATCTTCTTGCATCCGGATATCTTATAGTAAAACTTTTTATAATAACACTTATCCTTAGATCTATCGAAGAGTTAATCTTAAATATTTTGGAATTTTATTATAAAAGCGTATACATTGACTCATGAACGAGTTGGTGATCTTCTGGAGTCTACTATTATATTTATACATTAGGCAATCAAGTACTAGACAGAAACGTAGACACAGATATAGAGGTAAAGATAGATGTAGCGATAGAGGTGAGAGAGAATATAGATAATGTGGATGGAGATGATAGTCGTGGACAGAGACGGGACACAAACACGGACGTGGACATGGAGATGGGGAAGTCAGAGTCAAATTCAAAAAAGTGGCATAGTCATAAAGTTTTCAGCAAACGACCTGGTACCGCCAGCAGCACCCGTTCACGAGTATAACACAAGCACCAGCCATCACCCTCCTCAACCATATTTTAGGGAAGAGGGTGACCCGATACCCGACGCTACCGCTAGCCATGCCGCCTGAGGGAGCATGACGTTCTAGCTGTTGTATGGATAAGAAGGAGGTCCATATATTCAGATATTGTATAAACACAATTTTTGTTTAATAGTTTCTTTAAATTTATCAAGTGGTAAGTCTTGAATATTTGTGGGAACCTTATTATAAAAACGTATAAATAAGTTAAGTGACTTTATGAAGTCTACTATCATAGCCCGCTAGCTTGTACTTATTTCTAGTATTACCATTATGTAAGTCACTTTTTCTATGGAACATGTTTAAGTTCTTTTTTACGAACATAAGATTTTCAAAGATATATTGTAAGGCAAACGTAAGAATATTTATTTCTTCTAACTTATTTCTAAGTGTCGCCCTGGAATTAAGTTTGTAGATTGAGCGAATAGCCCGTTTCTGCAGCACAAAGATGGTTTTAATATCGGCAGCATTTCCCCACAGGAGAATGCCGTATGTCATTAAGCTATGAAAGTAACCAAAATAAACCAATCGCGCAGTAGCTTCATTAGAGATATTTCGCATCTTTTTACGGCATATGCTGCAGAACTAAGTCTCTTCGCCAACCTTTCTATATGTTGTCCCTATTGTAGTCGTGCATCTAGGGTTATGCCAAGGATCACTGTTGAATTTACAGGGCTCAATTCTTGTGCTTTTACAATTTAGTTAGTATTTACATGCCGGACATTAGGCAATGAGAATTTTAAAAGTTTAGTTTTATTTTCATTGAGTAGTATTGGCTGAAAACCATTTCTCCACAGTTTCAATACAATAGTTTACTTCAAAGCAATGCTTCAATTGCCTACTCACTTTAAATAGAAAAGAGGTACACGCTCAACTGCCGAAGCACTGAAAATCGTGCGAGTTACTAGGGAGTAGGGACACTGTTTGTTTAAATTTTAACCAATAAATAATCACAACAAAGTTCGTGTTTTATATGTTTTAATCATTGAATTCGATGTATAACCGAGCTAAAATGATTTATTGAAGTTTATTGAATGATCAGAGAATCAACAGGAAACCGTTCAATTGTTTTATGCGATTTTTTCTAAGTGAATTGTAAACTTCATTTCAGGATTTAGAAGTGAAATTTCACTAAAAAAGTAATGTTTTATATGTCAGTAAGTTGCTCTGTAAATAAAACTGAATAATTGAAAGCATAAGAAATGTGCTTTATTTTATTGGTGATAAACACGCTATTACTTCATTTACCAGTCAAAAGTAAATATGATAACAGCGTTAAAGCAGTAAATCATTATGTAAGAAGTTACAGTGTCTATCTAACGTCCAAATAAGTCGTCGCTTACATGTCCACCATACGTAATTTTTTTTCAATAGGTAATCAGTTTATTCCAAACCCTATCAAGAACGCTCTGAAATCGCGCAAAATCATGGCTGACTGGAGTACGAATCTTTGCGCGAGAGGTTAATTGTCATACGATGGTCGAATCATGACATTTGCGTAGAAGTGTTCTATTACAGTGCTATCTAAAAGAGGCAGACACCTTATACATACACATCTCTAACTTCTTCTTAATCTTAAATTGTTTACATGAACTACGTTTATATTAATGTACTCCAAAGACACAACACTCCTACCAATAAATACTCTCTCATTCACATACACGAATACACACACAAATACACATACACTTATTCAATCTACACATACACATATCTACAAACTTCTTCACGCCTACTTTCTTATAAACTGTTTATATTTTATCTGATACTAGCGACCCGCCCCGGCTTCGCACGGGTGCAATGCTGATACACGCTCTTGCCGCACCGGGCGGCCCGCCGGTACCGCCGCAAACGCTACGTCCCGCAATTTTTAAATCTGTAATATCTTCGAAAATATTCTCTTAAATCATACTGTGTAAAGGGCCATATAGATCTATATTAAATGAACAATGTATTCAAGGTATTTAATTGGTTAAGGATTAATGCTGTATTGGTTAAAATCGCTTCAAAAATTTGCCATTATTTGTCGTAAAAAGTAAATGACAAAAAAAGTTATTGTGGGTTATCCATAAGAGATTGACATATACCATCACGGACTTTTCTGTAGACCTTTTCAATGTGTACAATACTTAGTACATTATTTTGATAAAACTCGTAGGGTTCAGCCTGCGTTTGCAATGTAAGCGGAAAAAATGAAATTATTTACGACATCACATTAGAAACCTCGAAAATAACAGTACTTCTCCACTATTTAATGGATGTTATTATACATATAAACCTTCCTCTTGAATCACTCTATCTATTAAAAAAAACCGCATCAAAATCCGTTGCGTAGTTTCATAGATTTAAGCATACAAAGGGACATAGGGACAGAGAAAGCGACTTTGTTTTATACTATGTAGTGATGTTTTCTTTCTTTTAATAAATTGTTTAAAACTAAAATAAAAACGTAAAAATACAGTTGCTATACGCAAAGTACTCATCCTAAGTTCACAGGACTTTGCCCTTTATTAGGGAGTAGTGCACTCAGTAAAGACTGTTTAATCTATAGGTATTTAAGACGAGCGTTTGCCCGCGACTTCGTACACGCATAAACTAAAATGTCCTATTTTCCGTTCCCGTGAGAATTCCGGGAATTCCTTCCATTATACAAAGAGACACTTATTGAGGAACCTTTATACCAAGTATCACATCCGTGCACTCAAAGAATAAGATTTTATCATACAAACTAAAACATCATATATTTCCCGTTCCCGTGGGAATTTCGGGAATTCCTTTCATAACACAATCAGTTTCTTTTTGAAGAACTTTTATGCCAAGTATCATATCCGTGCACTCAAGGAATAAGATTTTTCATACAAACTAAAAAGTCCTATATTTCCCGTTCCCGTGGGAATTTCGGGAATTCCTTCCTTAGTGCACCCCTACATCTCCTAAAAAATGTATGTTCAAAATTTCAGCTCTCTACGCCCAGTAGTTACGGCTGTACGATGTCTGTCAGTCACTCAGTACCTCAGTCACTCAGTCAGTAACGGAACAGTTTTATATATATTGATTGATAAATAACTAGAACCTGTATCGACATAGCTACCTGATTAGTATCCAGTGTGTGCAGCAGCAGGTCAGTAGCGAGCGCGACGCCGCTGGCGCCGGTGCCGCGCTCGCAGCAGAACATGAGCGGCGAGTTGCGCGCGTCCAGCGGACCCACTGCCTCGTTCTCACTCGCGAGCCGCAGGGCGTTCACTTCCGAGATGAACTCTAAAGGAAACAGGCATAGGTTCAAGTTTAAATGAAAGTCAAAATATTCCTTATTTCGTATTTACACGTACAAATCAAGTGTTACAAACCTCTCAAAAATAACTTTAATTGATTCCGAACTCTAAGTCCTCAATATTAAGTTAAAAATTGGTTGGGGAAATTTTACAGGTAGCTCTTGAGCTGCTGCCTTTCTTATTATAAAAATCCTTTGTATATATTATTTTTTGTAGCCAGAATTATAAAGTTCGTTTCACAATTTGTCCCAAATGGAAATCGAATCCGGGATCTTCATGGCTCCAAGGTGAATACGTTTAAATCGTTGCTATGAACGTTTCAATCTTTAGCCTATGAATGTGTCTTGTATACGTGATTTAAACATTTCATTATACGTACTACAATTACACACTACAATTTAAAAGTTTACACTAAAATCCTAGGTGGTAATCCCATACACATCTCATGGAACTTACTGATTCGGTATTGTATAGTGTAGTGTACAGCTGTGGAGGAATCCGCCGAGAGTTGTAGGTACAGTCGGATTAGTCGCGTTGTACGACGCGCTTATTTAGGCGCCGTAGAGTTTAAATAAGCCGGTTCTACGCGACAAAACTTGTAAAATTCTGTTTAGAATCTCTTTAATTCCTCCTTCTTTCATCAGCCGGTAGATGCCCTCTGCTGACAATGTCCTCCACGTCGATCGATCTCGCACCACCTTTATTCTATGTTACCAGTAGTTACCTTGAACTTAGGGCACGTTTTAAGAACAGGCGGCGCGTCGCGCGGGCCGCGTTCCGTTTTTATTATATAGCCTACTTTATTATGAAGTCGTCCGCTGGCTAACAGCCCATTCACACATGGTCCGTTTTACTGGATATGTTTAATCGTATAAGTTTTTTTTATGCTGGACTGGGAGCGAAAGAAAAACATAGAATGTGCCAGCCGCTTCTCTTCTCGGGCATACTGTAAGTCAGTTAAGGGACCATAACACATGGGAGTCTTTTTTGTGGGCGATAGGCTGACACCCTGTCACTGCAATAGTCTCTCTCCACTATTATAATGCCTCCAAATTTGTCAAACGTCACATCAGATTGTTTTATTACCTCTGGTGTTCTGCCAGTCCTATACGGGATACAGGCGTTAAGTTATGTATGTCGTGTATGTTTTTTTTTTCATCGATGGCGTATGGAGTTGTATGAGCGACTTCACATATGGCACAGTATCCAGTAAAACGGATTATCTGTTAACGAGCTGTAAAAGTAAAGCCGGCGATGTAGCAAAAACGACGGAACGCGGCAACTTTGCTTAAACGTGCCCTTCTTCTTTCATGTAAACCGAACTGTTAAGATGGAATTGTTCCCGTAGCTAGATGGAACTGCACGCTGAGCCGGCACTCACCGAGCCAGTGCGCGGCGGGCGGCGGCCAGCGGCACTGCACGTGCGCCAGGCTGCGCGCGGCGTGCGCGCGCCGCACGCGCACGCGCCACGCGCCGCCCCACGCGCTCGCCGCGCGCGCGCCGCACTCCACCGTTATCTGCACCACCACACACATCAAGCTTAATATAAACTATAGTTGAATTGTTTTCGAATGATTTTCGTGACAATTCTCATTTTCCATTACGCGCAAACTATTTACAACTAATCTATACTAATATTATAAAGAGGAAACCTTTGTATTTTTGTATGTTTGTATTGAATAGGCTCAAAAACTACAGGACCGATCTCAAAATTTCTTTTACCATTACTTAGAGGGATTCTTCCGAATCCGTATAGGCTACTTTTTATCCCGAAAATCCCGCGGGAATCGAAATTGCGCGGGTAAAACCGCGCGCAACAGCTAGTAACATATAAATTGGCGCGTTAAGAAAATAAAAACTATGTCAATAAAATTGTTTATTTTAAAATTATTAATTGAACTATTAATAAACTGTAATTGTTATTATTAACTGTACCTAAATAAATTTTGTAAATGTCATAAAAATATTCATCTTAAATGGACAGATTCAAAGAAACGGAACGTTCAATTGATAGTGATTGATACTACTGAATCGACATTGAATCGATGAATATGAGCGGCCATCTTGTAATCGAAAGTTTGTATAAATTTTTTTCACCAACTGATTCGATACGTCAAAGCCATCGAATGGAAGATCGAACAATTTCATTACGGCAACGTCACATAGATTGTCAATTTCGAACTGTCACAAAAACCACTAGAAAAGAATTCAACTATAGCTACAATGATAAGACGACCACTTTGGCGATGAGGTAAACCTGTCTGCCTCAGACGCCAGTGGCTGCGGGTACGATTACCGCACGGAACAAGAAAAAAATGTAACCAAGAGGACTGGGCGTTTTTCTATACAGGGTTCACTTGTAGTCAACGGCCAAATATTTTTACACAATAAGTATCATTTATAGAAACGATTTTTGCGAAAAAAAAGTATTTCTTTTTTTCATAAAGAAATAAATATATCCACTAACATATTAAGTACCTAAACCATGGTCACTCTAAATTACCTTTAAAATAAAGGCAACTACGCGCTACTACAAAACACCTTGTAGTACTACGCTTCGTAGTAGGTATGTTCATCAACAGCGACTATTTTTTTTAAAGTTTGTAGTTCCATATTTCTACTTTTTTGTAGTGAGCGACGCTAAAATAAATATGCAGATATGTTTATATCATATCAAAGAAATTAACAATAAAATTTGGCTGGTGACTACAAATCAACCCTGTATATGTATTTTATATTCCTAGGTTCCCCCCTAGTCCGCTACAAGGTATCCCATAACACAAGCTAGCTTACTTTGGGGCCATGTAATTGGTGTGATTGTCTGGGGATTTTTTTTATTAGAAGTATTTAAAAATCTTCTATTCTAATATTTATTATTGTAATTATTATAATTAACTGTTAATAACTTAAGTGCACGCGCCGCGTTTGTGTGATGAACACAGATATTAGTCGTCAAGTCATGGATGTTTATATGTTTATTTAAGTTTATTCCAATAAAAAAATATGTATTTATTCAAAATGTATGTTTATATATTTCTTAATTATATCAGTTATCTAGTATCCATAACACAAGTTTTTTAAGAAACTTAATTTGGGCAGGATAATGTTGTGTGTCAGAAATATTTATTTATTTAGATTGAGATGAAACACGAGTGTGGTGAAAAAAAAAACAGTTTTTTTCTTTTAATTGGTATTAACAGCGCTTAACAGCTAAAAGAGATACCTACCTAATTTCAATTTCATAATTAATAACCCAAACTGAAGAACTTTGTTTTATGGATACCATACAAAACTTTTTTACAAAAGAATAAGGTAAAATAACTGTTGAGCGCAAATAAAGTGTTTTCGCGTTTAAAATACACTTTAAACTACTACGGTAGGTAATGTATTTATAATAAAAATAATTTATGTTTGCAATCTGATAGATATGTAATTATAGATAATATAAGTTAAAGTACTTATGTAGAGATCTGAAATTGTTGCGAGTCGTTTCGCGCAGGTTGTAATAATCCGATATTAATAAAGTGTCTGTAACATGGGATGTTTAACCGTAACATACGCGAGGAATGCAACGTAGCAGTATTAAATATAGCTAAGTTAAGGAAACGATTAATAAAGGGTCTTCTAACTTGAACTACCGAAAGAAAAACATGTGTCTTATTTAACAAATCCTGTCCAGCCTAAAAGATGTTGCAAATGTAAATGTAAATAATTTTTGTAAGTATGTAATACACCTTCGCGAAACATTTTGCAACTACTTCAGAGGGACTAGAGGTTTGGCGCGATCTATACCTGAACAAAGATAAGATCTATATCACAAACTACCACGTACCTTCCCATAAACAGCACTACTATTATCCGGCGGTAGATAGTGCGGCCGCTGCGAGCCCACACACGCCACCACCCTCGCCCCGTGCTGCCACGCCGCCTCCCACACGCCCGCGCAGCCCGCGCCGCAGGCCCCGCCCCCCGCGCCGCAAGCCCCGCCCCCCGCGCTGCCGGCCCCTCCCCCCGCCCCCACCACGCCGCAAGTCGGCTGCCCCGACATGGACACTTTCATTACGATGTAGAAGCGCTGCGTGCTGCCTACTGTCATCTGGTTGGTGGAATTTTGGTATGTTAGTATTAGGTTATTATATCGTAGTTTCTAGTTATTATTACTAAAGTGTCAACACATTGAGGGAGGATGGACAAATGTTTGTTACTCCTTTTCGATATTACAGTGGATTGATTGTAGGTATAGTGCTTTGCGATTTTTCAAATATAAAATTCCTTATGCTCGGAAAAGAAGCCGAAATGTCGAGACAAAATTACGCGATGAAATCCGATTTAAAATCTATTCAGTCTAATCAAGTACGTAAATATTTATCCTGTAGCAATATCAAGATAAAAAGTATAAACTGATTTTCCAGGTTTTATTCATTTTAGAGCAAAAGAGTAGCAAAAATCCATCCATCCCGTATATTAAGTACAACATCATACAACAATTTGAAGAGAAGAATAAGCGCAATCTTGAAAAAGGCACACTTTCTAAATGTAGTACCTACCTATGATATTTGTGGGTCATACTCATAAGACACGTCAAACTTGAAAGATATTCATGCATATTGATAAAACAGTAATTATTCGTGTCTTATATTTATTTAGGATGATTCGGATTCGAACCCAGGACCTCTGGCATAGAAGGCAATGTATGTTACCGCTACACCAGCCGGTCGTCAAAATGTCATGGATGTTTATATGTTTATTTAAGTTAATTCTAATAAAAAATATGTATTTATTCAATATGTATGTTTATATATTTCTTAAGTATATCAGTTATCTAGTATCCATAACACAAGTTCTTTAATACTGAGGCCACACTACCTTACCGTCTACCCGGCTGTTACCGCAATAATTATGACATTAAATTACCGTTTAAATTACTGCATGAACTGGTGTGGTTACACTAGAGTTTACCTAGATATGTCAATAAATTTGGCGGAAAATATGACTTTTTCAAGATGGAGGTCGAAGCTGCAGCGGTGTTTATGTTATATGAGTGCCAATTATTTTTACATGAATCTTTTAAATTTCAACAAAGCTAAAAGAAGACAAAAAAGGGTATCCCAAAGAGACGGTTCAGATTGGAATAATTCTAAAAACTCGAACGCTTTTTCATTTGACCAATCCATGTCGGTCGATACGTGCGTCACCGATGAGCTCATATTGCACACTGGACAAACGGTAGTGTGGCCACAAACGCAATAATTACTGCGGTAATCTTCTTTGATGTGCGAAAAAAGACCGCCGCCGGAGCTATTGCCTACCGCCATTTGCACTATTGATTGGCATTGTAAAATTATGGCCGTAAATCGTGGTTACACCTAGGTGTTGTTTAAGTTATGGCAATAATTATTGGCACATCACGGTAGTGTAGCCTAAGCATAAGAAACTTAATTCGGGCTAGATAATGTTGTGTGAGTGTCAGAAATATCATAATATTATTATTATTATAGGTCTTATCCTAATTAGAACGACGCCGGACCTTTGACTAAAAGCCGTTACTTTAAATACCAAAAAATCACATAATATACATTCGTCTCTAATTCACTTACCGTGACATGCGAAGCGTTGATATATCCATAAGGGTTGGCGGGAGTCGGCGCCAACCTCACTCTGTTATCCTCATAGGGCAGGCTCGCGCCGCTGTGGCCGTTATACGCGGCGTGTTGAGGCAGCAACGCGGACTTCAGTTCGCCGCCATTTTCGCGGCCTTTCGGGATTTGTTCGAAGGCAAATGCTAGCTGGTCGTCCGACATTTTGCGTTCTAGCAGCTGGCACTGCAAGGTAATTGAAAAAACTGTTTAACGTGTCGATGTATTATTAAACAATTTATGTAATAAACAAAATAAAACAGCAACACAAATATTCTAACAAAGCACGTACACATCCACACACAAACCCACACCTTTACACAATCTCATTTTTTTTGTATGAAATGTACATAATAATTGTTCTTGGTTGTCTTTATTTTTGTTAGATTTTTTTTTTTCTTTAATATTTTTTCTCTATTATTGCTTCTTATTTCGAGAAGATTGGCAATGATTATTTGTTTTTTTTATCGGTTACCCATTAATTTTATACAAATTGTGGTAATGTTTAATTGGCCTTATGCTATACAAATTGTAACTTACATAATATTTAAGAAACGCTGTACATTACCTAAATAAATAAATAAATAAGTTCAAGGGTTGTAAAGATTTGGTTGTTTAAGATGGATTTTTAGAAAACTACGAAAAAAGGACTCCTTAAAACTTTAAACATTTAAAAAGGAAAAAGCAAATATTTATTTATATTATTGTAAGCACTGAAACATTTTGTTTACAAATAAGCGATCTTACCGCTAGGGATTTCTACCTTTTAGTTTGTTCATTATTAAAAATGTTCAACAAACTAAATATCAATTTTGAACATTTAATATTATTTAGCACGTAGGGTCGGCTTAGAATAGCCCTATCGACCCTGTAAAGGGCGCTCACTGCAAGTGGCCCACGGTCGATGGTTTGACCCACAGACATACATCTACATAGACAACGTACGTACTTCGTGTGTCCGAACCACGGAGGAAATATATAGAGGAGCTGCCCTATCCAGTTTTTTCTAGGGACTCAAGTGAAGCCTACGGGCGGGGTGCGGGAGGGGTAAGCGGTGGGTTATGGCCAATCATAGCCAAACAGGCGATAGCATTAGTCACCTAGTAGCGAGTAGTAAAAACCGGTTGAAACATAAGGTTTAAAATATTCATATGATCATCAAAAAAGTTCAGCTATACTTTACTAGGTGGCTCTAGTTTTTTAACGAAATTTCATACGTTCCAAATCTGTCAGAAAAAACCGCGATATAAAGGTATTTCTACTTGACGCTAGATAGCGCAACCTTTTTTCGCGGCATAAAAATCACCTAGGCAACAAATAACAATCTGGAATTTTGGACACAAATAATTGGAAATCAAACAATTTGTAAAAAATAATTATGAATGAAATTATCTTCGTGGTAAGTTAATTTTATTTAGATTGTCAATGTAATTCTTTTATAAAAGTATAGAAAACTAAATTTTACATCGAGAAACAATGGAGGATTTAAATTTTACTTAATATCTACGCGTGTACATACTTCACAGAAGTCAGTGACGAACTGACGCCAGTGCCTCTAGTGAGGAATAGCTTGAACTAAAGGCTGTGACGTCAGGACAACCCAAATTGAAGCTGTGCAACTTTGCTTGCAGCAGCTCTACTATATATCTGCTTTGTGGTCCGAACCCCAGACCAAGCGTCAAGGTTGGCCGCCGTTAGATTCAGTCGTACGTCTGTTATAAAATCGATATCACAAGTAGTAGCGATTTCATCGACGGCATCGGTGTCATTGAATCGGTTTGTATTTTATATATCAGCTGTGACGTCATAAAAGGTGTTAAAAAGTCGGCACGCTTGGTTCAATACAAATCGTAACACTTGTGTCATCTATGTAAATGTATGTCTGTGGTTTGACCCATTCAGAGTTCGCCAGGGAACACCCTTCATATAAAATCTGCCGCCATATATCACTCCTGCGTTGATGTGTTCCGACAATGTGATATGAAAAACCAGTTTGTGCTTAAACCTATTTATCATCAGCCATTTATGATGCCTGGAAGAGATCGCTCATGAGTGATAAGGCCGCCTAAATTGTGTTGAATCCAGTTTTCCTTCCATATACAATACGAGCGTTTGCCCGCGACTTCGTACACGCATAAACTCAAAAGTCCTATTTTCCGTTCCCGAGGGAATTCCGGGAATTTCTTCCATTATACAAACAGCCACTTATTGAGGAACCTTTATACCAAGTATCACATCCGTGCACTCAAAGAATAAGATTTTATCATACAAACTAAAACATCACATATTTCCCGTTCCCATTGGAATTTCGGGTATTCCTTTCATAACACAACCAGTCTCTTTTTGAAGAACTTTTATGCCAAGTATCATATCCATGCACTCAAGGAATAAGATTTTTCATACAAACTAAAAAGTCCAATAATTCCCGTTCCCCTAAAGAATGTATGTTCCAAATTTCAGCTCTCTACGCCCAGAAGTTACGGCTATACGTTGTCTGTCAGTCACTCAGTAACTCAGTCAGTAACGGAACAGTTTTATATATATTGATTTTAATATGTTTGTATCCTGTTGATTCTGTCAATAAAGTGTATTGTATTGTATCAGGTGAGAAGGAGGTCACACACAGATTATGCCACCGAATAAACAATGTGTATTGTCTACTAAACAAATATCACGTAAATTATTTACTTACCAAAGTTTCCTTGGTAATGCTCGGCGGTAAAGGCTGAAACTTGGGTAACCCAGTCGACCACCGATGTTTGTTCGCCGGCTGCGCCGCGCTAGCCTTAGCTCTATCCCTTCCTAACGTAGCACTCTTCACATCTTGCGTCTTTGTCCCGCGCCCCATGAACATACCCCATCGTCTTCGCTTCTTCTCTTTACTACTCACGCTACTGTTCTTAGTCGTGTTATTACTATCGAGTTCTATACTAGTGCTGTATGTAGAATTTATCACTGAATTCGACAAAGCACTGTCGACGCCACTACTTTGAGATAAATTGGCGTTTGAATCCGTATTACGAACGTCAGATATGTTTATCGATGTCACGTTATCGCTCGTTTTGATAGTGTTGTTATTTGATACTTTATGTGTCGATAAACTTTGGTAAGGCGTTTCATCGAAGTCTTTTTCTTCGGTTTTTAGAGATAGTTTATCTAAATTAACGTTGTCTAAATCGTTTTCTTGTTTATTTGAGGTGTTGAAGTCTTTGGGAACGCTGGATTCTCTGACGCCTTTGATTATTTGAGCGTTGACGTAGTGGCTATCGGGAGTTTGGAGGTTCATTGGCACTCGGTAATTTGGCACCGTTAGATTTGGTTTTGATAAGTTTCTATATGTAATGCTAGGGTTGTTAATGTTTCTTTCGTTTAATCGTGCTATTTCATCTGTGGTCGTTAGGCTCTGCGCTCTATCTCTCATGGTTACTTTTCCATGTTCGTTCTGCCACGGTAGCGGAACGTTTTCGTAAATCGGTTCATTGGTATCATTTAACTTGATCGGTTGTTGAGGTAGTACTAAATGTCTTTGATAAGGAAGTCTATGCATCGGCATCGAATACATAATATTCCCCCTTTCATCGTAAACCTTTTGTATGTTATCAGATATGTGATGCGGATCTAATATAATATGCGGGTTTGGATCTAATACTGAGGCTAAGTTGTTATAAGTTCCGTGGGTAGCCGGCATTACGGGTCGTCCATAGTTGAGTATGTTATGGTTTCCTGTGTTTAAATACCCTAAGTATTGTCTGTTTAAAGCTGTTCTAGTTGATACTAAGTCGGGACTAGATCCTGAGACGTGTGAGTTAATATAGCCTCGATGGTAGTTTAGGGCTTGGCTTGCGGCTGCAAGGTCTGGGGTTGAGTTAGACGCTAAACCATTTGACGGGTAAGGTGGAGGAGGTTTGTAAACGTTAACATATTGGAGCTGAGGGTTAAGTTCTGTTTGCACATTTGGGTTAACTGCGAATGGGTAGTTCGTACCCATGTATTTTAGGCCGAACGCGTAGTCATCAGTAGCTGAAAGTCCTTGGTTGGTCGGTACAGTGTGCCTAGTGACGTCTGGGTAGTGCACGCGGTGTATGTCGGGATGCGAACCGTAGACAAGAGGTTTAGCGGTTGTGTTGAGTATTTGGGAGTGAGCGTGGTTCTGGTATCGCATTTGTGCTTCTGCTCTTTGCTGTTGGTATTTCTGTTGGATCGCTGTTTCGTAGTCCGGCGCCGGCCGGTACGAAGGAAGGAGCGCTCTGAAAAATGCAATAGTAGTATTCTTAATTATGTTTCACGTTAAGTGATACCTCAAACGCTGTATTTGACGACCACTTTGGCGTTGGGGTAAACCTATCTGCCTCAGACGCCAGTGGTTGCGGGTTCGATCCCCGCACGGAACAAGGAAAAAAAAAAATGTTCCGTGTCTGGGTGTTTATCTATTTATGTATAAACTAGCTTTATCCCGCAACTTCGTATGCGCTTAACTACCCTTCTCGTGGAAATTTCAGAAACTATACAACCAGACACCCACTGAAAGAACCTTTATACCAAGTATCACACCCATGCACTCAAGGACTTTTTCAACACTAGCACTATTTCCCGTGCCCGTGGGAATTTTGGGAATTTTTTTCGTAGTACAACCAGTCACTCTTTGAAGAACCTTCATGCCAAGTATCACATCCGTACACTCAAGGAATAAGATTTTTCATACAAACTAAAAAGTCCAACCCCTTCCCGTGGGAATTTCGGGAATTTCTTCCATAATACAAACAGACACTTATTGAGGAACCTTTATATCAAGTATCATATCCCTGCATTCAAGGGATGGGATTTTTTCATACAAACTAAAACATCAGATATTTCCCGTTCCCGGTGGAATTTCGGTAATTCCTTTCATAACACAACCAGACACACATTGAAAAACCTTCACACCAAGTTTCACATCGGTGCACTCAAGGAATAAGATTTTTCATACAAACTAAAAAGTCCTATATTTCTCGTTCCCGTGGGAATTTCGGGAATTGTTTTTGTAGTACAACCAGTTACTTTTTGAAGAACCTTCATGCCAAGTATCACATCCGTACACTCAAGGAATAAGATTTTTCATACAAACTAAAAAGTCCTATATTTCCCGTTCCCGTGGGAATTTCGGTAATTCCTTCCTTAGTGCACCCCTACATCCCCTAAAAAATGTATGTTCCAAATTTCAGCTCTCTGCGCCCAGTAGTTACGGCTGTACGTTGTCTGTCAGTCACTCAGTACCTCAGTCACTCAGTCAGTAACGGAACAGTTTTATATACATTGATTATGATTATATTCTAGGTTCCCCCCTAGTTCGCTACATGGTATCCCATAACACAAGCTATGCTTACTTGGAGCGATGTAGTTGGTGTGATTGTCTGGGTATATTATTTTTACTTATTTATGAAAGTTGTATATTATTGCCTTACCGGTTGTGTGGCGATCTGTCATTGAGTTCCAAGCAGCTCGTTGAGTAGGCTCTGTGCGCGGGGGTCAAAGGTTCGAGTGCCGACGTCGACTCCCGTGTGTCGAGCTCGTCTCTACTGTCCGATAACCCGTGTTCCTGGGAATGAGATAGGTTATTTTATAGAATTTATATTATTTTATGATTATGTATGTAGCCCGAAATTCGCGAATACTTCGTCGCTCTGCACTTTCGATAACTACAGACTGACAACAAGGTCATGTACGCAGATTGAAATTTGATGAAACATCCTCACTTTCAGTGAAATGACGGCATAATCGTTAGGAAAGCTTACAGTACAGCTAATTATACAGGGTGGAATTTTTGATTGCCACCTGGAGGGAAAGTTTTCATTCTTATTGACCCTAACGATCGATGCAATAAAATTACAGGGTGTCATTTTTACAGATATTAGTCGGTTCGATCCCCGGGTGAAGCAAACGAATTTTCAGAAAATCTTTGAATGCGGTTTTATTTTTTTCCAAACAAAAGGAATGTTTCTTTACAGTAAAATTTGCTTTCTCTGTTATTTATAGTACTTTCCCTCCAGGTGGCATTCAAAAATTCCACCCTGTATATTAAATTGATAAATAAAGGCCACTTATGTTGATAAATAAAAAAAGAAGGTTAGGTAAATTAAGATCTAAATTCTCTTCTTAAGGTCCATAATTTGACCTCAAGTTTAGATTTCGTGACAGTATTTCAAGATAAATGCAAATCCATGCTTGAGGGAAGACTCAGGTTTCAGAATAAATAAATAAATATTTCTGACACTCGCACAACATTATCTAGCCCAAATTAAGTTTCTTGAAGAACTTGTGTAATGGGTACTAGATAAATGATATACTTACTTAAAAAATATATTGAATAAATACCTACATATTTTTTACTAGCTGCTGCCCGCGACGTCGTCTGCGTGAACGCTATGCAGCACCAAACGCACCTACGATTATAACACTGCTAGCGTGATAATATGTAGCCTATATGTTGACCCGACTTCTTAACTATCTTCATGCCAAATTTGAAGTAAATCCATGCAGTACTTTTTGAGTTTATCCCGGAAAGACAAACAGACAAAAATTCTAAAAACTATATTTTTTGTTTCTGTTTCGATTGTAAATCATACCCCAAGTATTCTTTTAAAAAAATATTCAATGTACAGTTTTGACTTTCCTACCATTTTATTATATGTATAGATTAGAATAAACTTAAATAAACATATAAACATCCATGACTTGAAGACTAATATCTGTGTTCATCACACAAATATCCGCCGCCGCCGGGATTCGAACCAAGGACCTCTGGCATAGAAGGCAAATTATGTTGCCGCCACACCAGCCGGTCGTCATCATATATAGAATCATTCTACAATACTTTTTTCCGAACATTCGTTTTTGTATTGAAAAAGTGGTAATGTGCGTAAAAGCCGTAAGCTCAGAGTTTGTGTAATAGGTACCTGTACGGAAACATATTTTTTAATACAGTTCTTTACCTTTTCCGCACTCGTGCGTTCTCTTTCCCAAATGTCAAAATAATGTCTATTAAAAAGAAAAAATCAACCACGAAGTTTTTACTAAAAAAAAACATCATAGAAGTTTTTACGATTCATGCAAATATTTCTGAAAAGAAGCTACTAATTTGTTTCGATATCAGATATAATGATTTGATGCAATGAGTTAGGTTAGGTTTCATTTCATTTTATCTCATTAAATTCATTTTCATTTCATGTCAATACAAAAAATCTACTAAAGACTTGGCTGTATGGGCATAGTTCCCTTTGCCTACCCAGAATGGGTAAACAAAACAAAAAAAAATCTCTGTTTATAATCATTCACGGCTGGCGCCATTTTGTATATTTTATAAAATTGCTTAATTTTTTCGCAACTGTATTAAAAATAGTCGTTCAGTACACGTGCGGAACCGTCATTGCAACTTGTTCCGACTGTCAACCCTCGCCTTCGGCTGCGCCTCGGCTCAGGTAGACATTTGTCGGAACTCTTTGCAATGACAGGCTTTCCGCACTCGTAATGAAATATACTATTCATGTTAGTCAGGTATGAGGTCGGAATATGAATACCTACGAATTATGTGAAAAAGTGTTATAATATATTTTATAACTATACTTGGGAAATTCTTTGCCAGAACCGTTTTTTTTTTTAATTTAATCGTTTCCATATCTTCAGTTCCGTTGGTAAAAATACAAAACACAAAAAAATCCCACTCATCATCAATTATCATAACACCTAGATCAATTAAACACGTAATAGTGGATATATTCGCGTGACTGCTTCCTGCCTCGCTCGCACGCGAGCTACAAGAAGCGCCTGCGTCTTTCACATAACTATAGGAACTAATTATAACAGTTGTGTGATTTATTAGATAGATCGATAGGAGTTTCATTCACGATGTTAATGTGACATACAGGGTTGATTTGTAGTCACAGGCCAAATTTTTTTACACAATAAGTATCATTTATAGAAACGATTTTTGCAAATACAAGTATTTTTTTACAAGGAAGTTAATTCATCCGCTAACATTTTAAGCAAGGCATGGTCACTCTAAATTACCATTAAAATAAAGATGACTACGCGCTACTCAACACATATTGTAGTACTACGTCGTAGTATTATCAAGGAAATGCTGCGTCGTAGTAGCTATGTTCATCAACAGCGACTATTTTTTTTAAAGTTTGTGGTCCCTTATTTCTAATTTAATGTACTGAGCGACGCTAAAATAAATATGCAGGTACGTTTATATCGTATCAAAGAAACTCACATTTACATTTGGCTGGTGACGAAAAATCAACCCTGTATAAGGCAGTTAATTCTTCTCGGATTAAGACAACTTTTATTTGAAGGGAGGTCGTAAGGTTGTTTCCACCGAGCGGTTCCTACAACTAGTACTCTTTTTACGACACGACTAATTAATGCAGGGGTGCTAAATAGTAATGGCTATGGTAGTGGTTCGAATTAGTGGTTGTATTATTTTCTATCATTCTTTAACTTTTGTTTAAGTTTTACGTTGCCGACTCGACGTCTAATACTGAAAATATTGTCTCTTCAATTTGACTAATTTTTTTCTTTACCTGGAACATAACTAAGCTTGCAAAGGTGGTTAAAATATGAAGGACGATAATACACATCCAGGTGCCACCTAACAGAAGACGCCTGTACGGGCCAGCCGTACGTTTCCGCCGAGCTTGCATTTTACGCGGCTCAGGCGTTTTTAGTTCAGTGCACAAGTTGTGTCCGCGGTGGTCACTCAAATCTATCAATCTTAATCTTAATTTTATTGCTATCAGTTTAAGTTTAATTGTGTACTCCTTAAGTGTTAATTAAAGACTAAATATCTACACCTATCTATTATTTTACTATTCTACTATCATCAAATACTGTACGGGTTCCGTTCGTCTCAGCCCATACATATTTGTGGTCCTTCGAGCCACTATCGTCACACTTACCTAAGTTTTTGTTGAGTTCAGTTATCCAAAACTACTATTTTTATATCAGTTTTTAAACCGTCATGGGCACTGAAATAACATGTTTCATTTTAGTATGGACGTCTGGCCAGCACCTGTGCCAAATAAAATAGTGGTAAAATACCATCATGAAAACACTGAAAATAACTGTGAATTAAATTGTTAGTTACTTTTCGTGTACCTACATAAAGAAAAACTACTTGAATCGACAATGACCACAGGTGACTGACGACTCCATATTTAAGTCATATTTTCACTGAAATGCCTATATTTTTGATTTCTGCCTGGACGTGAAAGATGATTTTAATAAAAAAAGTAGAAAAACAAACTTAATAATTAAAATATTGTATCTTTGTTCTCGATATTTGGGCTCTGCTACAAGCGCCATGACACGACGATAATATCGTATTTATAGCATCGCTAGTATTCTAAAGTTAATTCTAAACAATATCTTCTAATTCTATTTACTTTTACGTAACTTAAACATTAACCTAGTGAATACGACGTGAAAAACATTTTTCTTTTATATCACGCATTCAAATTTAACACATTTATCGGGGTTGCATTACGCAAGCTTTCGTAACTACTTATCGCATGTGGTGCGATCACTCGGAACCACTTGTATTTACATTTTATCTAGCAATTTATAACTTTGCCCTCTGCTGGGTTTATTGTCTCTTTATTAATATTATAGATATTTATTCAACTGATAACAATAGGAAATACTTTACTTACTTATAAATGTGACTGAATTCTTAGACGGTGAGTCAAAAAAGGGCTAAGTACCTTACTTCCATGCTGGACTGAGAGCGAAAGAAAAACATAGAATGTGCTAGCTGCTTCTCTTCCCGGGCTCTTTACTGTAAAGTCAGTAAAGGGACAGAGGTTTTATTGGAGGTATTTTTTTGGGCGTTAAGCCCCTCTCCACCATAATATCACCAAATTTGTTAAACGTGACATCAGATGGTTTTATAGCCTCTGCTGTTCTGCCTACCCCATAAGGAATACAGGCGTGAAGTTATTAAGTATGTACCTGTCATGCGATTCATTGAATGACAAAGTTACTTAATAATCGGTTTGGAAATATTATGAAATATTATAAAGCGTCAGGGATACTCACATTGTTGGACAAAGGCCACCTAGCGAGGGCCTGCCTACTGCGCTCCGTCTCCCAGTACGTGGCCGCTACTCAATATCCCTACCATCCCTACTGCTTCAACGGCCATCTGTTCTGCGACCTATGTACTCTGCACATTGCTACTACAGCTTTGCAATTTGGTGACTCTGATATCAAAAATTTCAAATTTAAACAAAAATTCAAAAAAAATCGGGAAATATTAGAGAGGTTTGTGACATCCGTCCATGCCTAAATAATGAAGCATTTGATAGCCCAACTGAGGAGGATATAGGTTATTCAGATATGAACAGTTAGACAGGTACAGCGTAAACCTGCTAGTTATGTTATAATGGCGAATATTAACTATTATTACAACCAATTATTGCCGACTAATATATTAATTTATAACACTATCATTCGAGTTCATCATGCGTAGAATGTTTTGCATAGTTTTATATTACAAAATCCATAATATCTGTGTAGTTACCTCACAGTGATCAGTCGCGAATTCGCGCGGGAAACGGCAAATATTTCTCTACTAAATGGATAATCGCTGTCCGAAGAAAATTGCATCCAATAAATTGCAATAATTCTCAGTTTTTTGTATGAAAAATTAATTAATTTATTTATTTAAGAAACCAGCAGCGTTTCAAACATGTTATCTTAAGACTAATTTATTACATATGAAGCTAATTATAGGATTCTCTTAATGATAAAATAATTATAATAGTATTAATAACACACCGTTGCACTTCTACGTAAAACAAAAATAAACACTTAACAGAAAACAATACACATAAATATTATATATCTTTCACGTTGTTACTATTTTATATATTATTTACATATTATTATAAGTATAGATTATATACTTATACGATACAATATTTCTTAATAGGTATATTACTTTTAAGAGACGAATAAATATATATAAAAAAAAAAAAACAGAAATATAAATTGATTCCATGTTGGAAAGCACGTAATTTGTAAAGCATGCTAAGTTAGTTACGGTGGAACGACACCTTAGAAAGCCGTGTTGTGTAGGAGGCAGTTGCTTACTTAACACGGAATAAATTTGTTCGTTTACTTACTGCCAAATATTTTACCAATAGTGTTCAACATGGAGATTCCTCGAAAATTCTCGATTTTAGTTTTAATCCCCTTTTTGTGAATAGGAACCCCTTCCCTTAAATATATATTAAATAATAAAGCAATGGGGGTGCTCATAGTTTCTGCGCAGTTCCTCCAAAATACGGGTGGGATGCCGTCACACCCAGCTCTTTTAGAACTATTTAGAAACTTAAGTTTTTTTTAACTGTGTCGACAGAGACTGAGTATGTGGATATGCTGTCTATGTCACTTAGACATAGACACCACCTAAACGCCTACAATTAAACAATTGATTGGCGCACGCACTGAAAGCGCCCTCGCTGCATCAGGTATACGATTAGCGTCGGGCGGAATCTATAATGCACACAGTCGCAGGTCTGCGGTGCCGGCGCCGGCGCCTAGCGCTCGCATCGCAATCGTCACCATTTCTAGGCACTGTGGCAGCTCCGACACTGATTGCAGTGTCGCTCCCAGCATACTACGCACTAAAATCACTACGCCGCCTTCCGTTTGTTTCCCAGTCAATGTAAGGTCTCGGTCGCAACGGAACACATCATACCTGTCGTCAGAGAATTCCCGGTCAAAGATACCGGAGTGAAGTCAGGTTTCTGCGATAATGATAATGTCATCATCGTGGCAAAGAATGCTCTGTTTTATTTGCAAGTATTTAGTATAATATTCATATCTATAAGTATTGTAAATATTAAATATATGTATATTTATGTAGGTTTAAAGATAATATGTGTGTATGTATATTTTAGATATGACATCTTATTTTTTATACCTTATTATTTATATATATTTTATTTTAAATAGTATTGTACGACATGACACCCTTTAACGCATATAAAATCCTCTGCCCTAAGGCTGTCTGGAAGAGATCGCTTTTTAGCGATAAGGCCACCGATTTGTACTTAAAGATTTGTTTCTCTAAATGCATTGTATATTTATAGTTGTGCATTGAAGAGTTTTTATTATTATTATTTATTAGTTATTATTATAATGATATAGTTGTAGGTGTTCTAGACTCAAAACAGATTAGATATATGTAATTTAAAAAATTGATGTTTGATTAAATCAACATCTAACAACTCAAAAAAAGTTCCCTGGTATGTCCCTCTTTCAAATTACAAGCCTTGTGGGAAATATTGCCTTTTTTCCGGTGATAACTAGATAAAACATATATAAATACTTTTAAAAAAGCATTAACACATTCATAATTATATTTTTATTATAAATATTAAATAGAAAAATCTATATGTGAAAGCTGTCCTTAATTTTTTTTAACAGTCCCCTGATAAAATTTTAATCCTAAATTTAAGTCAAATTTTGTATTGGCACGAAACTTTAAAATCGTGAAACGGAAAGCAATCAGAGGTAAGTTCGTTCAGGTGAATCGTTCAGCAGGCAATCGCCATTATGTTAGTGCTACTGCTGCATCTGCTGCTGTTGAACCACGTTAGGTAAAACAGTCCCCTGGTAAGCAGTAATTCCTCTTGAGTTTTAACTCCTAATATTTGTTCAAATAATTTGATTATTAAGTATAGTAATATACATCCAATTTTATACTGAAATATATGCTTTTATTCATAAAAACATTCCCCTGTGCATTTACAATAGTATCTGTCACGATTTTTAATAAAATCGTCTATAACTCCAAAACCAGGACGAAAATCAATTGACTTTTCAAATGTATATAATTTATTTAATATTGTCCTGCATTTTATGAACAAAAACTCTCATAATTTAATAAAATTTGCTTAGGAACAGTCTTGTATGGGTCATTTTCCAAATAGCAGAGAACCACCCGTATATATATTATCAAACTAGTCGGATTTCTATTTTCTGAGAGTAGTCGATTTAAGACAGATACTGTAGGGATACAGTTAATGGACATGTCATCTGCAATGTCTTTCAATTTAGGAAAGATCTATGATAAAGATGGATTGAGCGAAATTGTCTATTTGTTGCAATAGGTACTTTGATAGCATTTTTTATTGGCATAAGTTTTGAAATAAAGTCATATAGACGAATTGACGAATTCTCATAGTTAACGCTGCCAGATGTAAAGATTGTCAATATAGCGCCGGTGAAGAAACCAGATCTGTCTGTAAATGTTACAGGAACACACATTTAAAGCTATCAGTGCTAGTTTCCATTATAATTGATTTCCTTAAGTTCATTGGATGCCTTTCTTACATATAGTTGTTGAACTATACTTTTTCCCACGCTCATCTATTGTATTTACTATTCTAGTGTCTGTGACTACTATGTTTGTCTTTTTTAAGTTCCTATAAACACCCAAATTTTCAAATTTTATGCTTCCTAAACCTCAATACATACATACATAACGTCTCGCCTGTATCCCTTATGGGATAGACAGAACACCATCTGATGTCACGTTTGACAAATTTGGAGGTATAATAAAGATGGAGAGAGAATATTGTAGTGACAGGGGGTCAGCCTATCGCCCACAAAAACGCCTTTAATACCTCTGTCCCTTAACTGACTTTTACAGTATGCCCGGGAAGAGAAGCAGCTGGCACATTCTTAGATAAACCTCAATAATAGCTGTAATTTAATAAATAAATTTAAGAGAACGAAAAAAAAACTTAGAACTATTGTTTTGAATCCGACAAAACTAGATCGACAAAAATAATTACGGTTGGTAGACCAGCTCTTGAGGCAGTTTATAGTGTTTTTTTTTTTTTTTATATTGTAAGGATAGGACGTTTGTCTTCCATGCCACCTGATGGAAAGTGCGCACGAAGACTATGGTGTTACACGTCCATCCACGAGAAACCTATTCACTCGACACTTAAAAGTTCCAGGACTGTAGTGGTCAGGAAAAACAGACGCAGGCAGATTGTTCCACTCCTTGCCAATCCTTACCAAAAAGGAACTATCGAAGCGTTTTGTTCGACTTCTTGGTAAATCCACTATATAGGGATGGAAGTTCTGTCTGCGTCTGGTAGTCCGGTGGTAAAAAGGGGTGGGTTCAATTTGGTCAAAAAGAGCACTCGCACACTCACCAAAATGTAGCCGATAAAATACTGTCAAACAAGCAACCTTACGAAGATGCTCCAGCGTCTGCAATTTTTTATTCGTAAGGTTGTTGTTATTTATGATTTTACGGGCTCTTCGGTCAACAGAGTCTAGCGCTTCGAGCTGGTATTTGGCAGAACCATCCCAAAGGTGACTACAGTACTCCATGCACGACCTCACTTGGGCTGTGTATAAGTTGAGCAGCCGTTCAGGGCTGAAGTACCGCCGGACCTTCGAGATGATACCCAATTTTTTTGAAGCCGTTTTTGCCATAGACTCAATTTGTTGTCCGAAGTTTAATTTGGACGTTATAGTGACGCCCAAAAGCCCTAGTTGGTCGGTGATGGGAACAGATACATTCTGGAAAGTGGGCGTAAAATTAAAGGTGCTCTTTTTTGCGGAGAATAGACACGCTTGTGTTTTGGAGGCGTTGAATTTGACCAGGTTAGATTCGCCCCAATCGGTTGCAAGTTGCAGAGAGAACAGATCCCTGAGGTACCCCGGCATTAATTGCCATTAGGTCAGAGGAGTAGCCGTCTAAGACTACTCGAATCGACCGTTCCCTCAGAAAATCAGATATCCAGTCGCAGAGCCCGGTCGGTATGCCATATGCTGGAAGCTTGCTTAAGAGACCATCATGCCAGACCCTGTCAAAGGCTTTGGATATGTCTAAGGAAACAGCTATTGCTTCACCATGACCCTCCAAGGCCTCACTCCATAAGAGTGTGGCATACACGAGAAGATCGCCGGTCGAGCGTCCACTGCGGAAACCATATTGGCTATCGCTTAGGAGCTCGTTGGTCTCGAGGTATGCCAGGAGTCGATTGTTCAATACACGTTCCATGACTTTGCAAAGTATGGAAGTGATTGAGATTGGTCGATAGTTGACAGGATCAGCACGGCTTCCCTTCTTCGGTACTGGTTGTACGTTACCCAGCTTCCAGGATTTTGGGACTTTACCAGATTCCAAAGAAAGTCTACAGAGACGCGTCAAAACGGGAGACAACTCAGCTGCGCAGCGTTTCAACACCACTGCAGGAATACCATCTGGACCGCTAGCCTTATTCTCGTCTAGGTGCAGCAAGCATTTAAGAACCTCCTTTTGGCGAATATGAACGGTACTCATTGTAGGACCGAACTGAGGTAATTGGGGTGGGATTTTTCCTTGGCTATCTAGACGAGAATTTTCCGCAAAGATACTGGCAAATAAATCCGCCTTTTCCTTAGCGGTGTGGGCCAGAGAACCGTCAGGTTTCCGCAGTGGCGGCAGCGATGGGCGACAAAAGTTCGTTTCGACCGACTTGGCGAGGGACCAGAAAGCTTCACTTCCCGAGGGATATGATGCTATTCTGTCTCCAATACAGCCTATGTGGGCGAAACGAGCTCTTTTGATCACCTTCTTGCAGGACTTGGCGGCAGCATTGTACCTCTTCTTGTGTTCATGCGAATCCACGGCTTTGCTTCTGCGAGCGGTTGCCCAGGCTTTGTACGCTTCTCGCTTACGCTTTTCAGCGGAAAAGCATTCAGCACTAAACCATGGGCGAGCTTTGGTTTCAAGGGATAGATCAGCGTAGGGAATGAAGAACTCCATTGCTTGACCTATCACACTTGAGACTGCATCAGCGCAGCACGATGGATCGGTTGATGTAAAACAAGCTTGCCGCCACGGATAAGATGCGAAGAAATGTCGCATTTCATCCCAATCTGCCGACTTGTAGCGCCATACTCGCCTAGAACCACTTGGTCGGGTGTCAGGTGGCGAGTACTGCGATACAGATTTCACCAGACAGTGATCGGATGTCCCTAAGGGTGCAGTGACGGACACCGTATATCTGTCGGGATCGGTTGTCAGCAGAAGGTCCAGGCAGTAAGCAGTGTGGCCAGCAACGTCTGGGATGCGCGTAGGCTCGTCAACAAGCTGAGAGAGGCCATGAGTGAGCGAAAACTTAAAAGCCTCTCTACCAGCATGGTCAGTGTCCTGAAACGGGTATAACCACTGTCCGTGGTGTGCGTTAAAATCCCCCAGGAACACCAACTGCGCTGTGGGAAAACGTTGCTGAACCTTGTCCGCTGTACTGCTGAGATAGTCCATAAGCCTTGTTGTCTCCCGATCTCCGCTGTGTGACCGATAAATACCAGCGTATACCATTTGGTCTATGCCGGTATCTATGTGAACCCACATAACTGAAAGGTCCGGCACTTCTAAGTAACGGAGACGCTGACAACAGATCTTGTCACTGGCATACATGCACACCCCGGCGTGCGGGTGGAATTTGGACTCCAGAATGTAACCTGGGTAACAGAGGTATGCCGAGTCTGACGGATCACAGATCTGCGTCTCCGTTAGGAAGAGTAGGTGGGGTCTCTCCGTCTCGAGGTGGTGGTGGACATCATTGAGATTGGAGTGCACTCCTCGGATGTTACAGAAGTGCACTTTAAACGAGAGGAAGTGCAACCGCTGTGTTACCTTACTCTTGTTTTAAGAAATCCCTGTTCAAAACGCCTTAAACCACCGGCAACACTGTTTAAAACAAAGGTGACTTTTCTAGTTTACAACAGTGTGGGAGACTGCAACCAAATTTCTTAGTTGGCGTCCTTGGTTAAAACAGTGTGAATGAACCTCGGCCTTGGTTGTAAATAACAAAACTGACAGAACTTCGATCCGTATGCAGTAGATAATAAAATAAAATATTCCAAAAAGTCGAACTAAGCGCTTTGACAGTTCCTTTTGATACGGGTCGCCAAGGTTTGGAATGAACTGCCTGCGTCTATTTTCCCTGACCAGTAAAGTCCTGGCACCTTAAAGCGTCGCCGTGTGAATAGGTTTCTCGTGGATAAACTCGTACCACCTTAGTGTTCATGTTCACTTAAAACTGTCATGGAATACAAAATTTCATCCTGATATTTAAAAAAAACCTGCTTACCTGAAACGTAGGCTGATCGACTTTGACGGCAGTATCCCCTCGTCTCTTCATGAAGTATGTATGCTGCAGCACGCATAGTCGCCACACGTATTTCCCGTCTTCAGGAGATGGAAGCACGAATGTGGCAGAGTCTGAAGACTTCTGGCATTCTATCTTGAAGGTCAGTTTGTGGTTTATCACGTTGGTTATGTCCATCCATCTGCGGGTAGATTGTCTTTTATTTAGATTTTTTTTAAGTAGAGGATCCGAACGTCGTACGTTCGCCACACATCTGTGCTTTAAATTGAACAATGGTACATCAAATAAAATTTTCGACAACAAAGTGCTTTTGTGCGTTTATGTTTTACGAAAATAACCAGAAGCATCCTTATGGTGCATTCAAGAGCCACTGCAAAACAGCAGTGCGAGCACAGAACTTTATCGACTCGTAATGTTACGAATGTTCGTATAGTACGGAGACGGTTTGTTAGCAATAATTGAAATCTATCCATTGCCGCACGGCCAGCTTAAATAAATGTGGGCCTCGTTAATTTTGAATGTTTGTAAATATGTTGTACTCTTAAATAACTGTTAAATAATAAATTACAATGCTACTAAAAACTTGCTACAGACTCCATACTATACGAACATTTGTTAACATACGATTCGATAAAGTTCTGTACTCGCACCGCAGTTTTGCTTGGAAAAAAAATATTTTAGCCAATTAAGGGGGCATTTTCATTGGCGGCGTGCGGGAGATTTTTGAAATGTATGCAATATTATCATTACCCGAATACGGGGGCTCCCCGCATGCATTGTATCGACCGAGTTATCGACTGACGAATTTCATTGGTCGTTAAACCGCATGCGTAGAGCATTCGGGCTAACGACCGATTTATCAACTAATGAAAATGCGCCATAACATGAAATCATATTAATTAGGCGCAAGTTGCACCTTAACTTTCTCCATGAATCATTTTGTCCATTTTAGCCATTCCAGTTACCTTTCAAAAGGTATGAAAATCTAGTTTGTCGTCATTGAGTTTATCGCGTTTAGACAGAAAAACGCTTTGAGGGATTTTGATTTTAACCCTGTCTGGATACAACAGAATATTCAAAGACGAAGCCCTAAATATAGACTAAGAAACTACGATGAATGAAACAACGTTATTAGTGGTCGGAGAAAATAATGGGACAGTATGAATAACAGCACGCCATACGCATTACTTCGATGTTTGTCATAAACTATGGAAAAGAAGCCGAAATTACACAATAATTATTTTAGAAAAACATCTACATAAATAAAATAAGTTAGCATGTTTGTTCATTATGCGTTCCTGAACTACTGATCTGATTGTGATGTAACTTAGTTGCTTTTCGTGTGCCCGCGAAGATTTCTGAACCGAAACATTGCAGTCAACGCATGCCGGGTATACTATTTAATAAAAGTTTATTTTATATGTATTTCATCGCATAAACTTTAGTTACATCTGAATAAGGATTTAAGTAAGAAATATATTTATTTCGGGATCAACAGTTATACGGGTAAAACCTAATTAATTATATGTAGGTTATAATTTTATGGACGTTTTCACATTTTATACGTTAAGTAGAAACGCCCTAGTAAGGTATGGTTGTTATAGATAATACATATCGATAACAACAGAGTTGGGGCATGATAGATAATTACGCGATTAGATCCAGGCACTAGTTAACTTTATTTATTTCATTAAATGTTTTGTCATTCATTACGCAATATTTTTTTAATCACTGACGTATCCAGTTTGTCGTTAATTTCACCTGATGGGTTTAAAATAAAAGTATGCAACCTTAGGCAGCAACTATCAAAATTGCTGCAAGATTAAAATTCACGCAGGTAGAACCGCACGCGGCTGCCAGCTTATACTAATGTTATAAATACGATTGTCTTCCCCGCACAATGCAATTATTTGTGTGCATTAGTCTAGTTGTAAGTAGTATTATACAGAACACAGCAGATCAAAAATTGTAATTGAATCTAAACTCTTTTCCCTCGACATTAAGTCAAAAATTGTTTGGGGAAAGATAGGCTTGAAGTAAAATGGGGCGGCGCGGGACCGAGGGACGTGGAGAACTTTGGGGGAGGCATCTGTCCAGCAGTGGACATCACCAAGCTGAAGATCACGATGATAGTCATAACAATAAACCAAAAGAAACGTATCAACCCGCGTAAAAAAAAACATAGCTGATATTAAAAATCGAAGAGCTTCAATGTCTGCAGTTTGTGAGCATTCCATGGACAAGCCCAACCACTATTTAAGGTTTGACTCTGTGAAAATTTTATCTAGAGAGAAACATTACATTCCTAGAATGATCAGAGAAGCGATTGAAATTAAAAAACACCCTCATTTCAATAGAGAAGATGGTTGGAAACCCCATCCTGAAAAACATTAAATCTAACATCCTGCAAGCTGCACGACCTAAAACTCAAGATACTGTCAGCTCGTTTTGTGTCAATCCAGAACGCTACGCTCGAAGACTGAGAAACAGATGGAGAAACAGATTCTATCTATCAACGCTTGACACCTCAGTCGCTCGTGACCACGGGGTCTGCAAAGACACCGAAACGTCGAGTTAAAATTTAAAATGTAAATATACGCGATAAATCCGCTTAAAAAGTGTTTTATTTAATAGTATGAATCGCGAAGACTTAAGACAATATTAAGCTATATTCTTTCAAGAGCGTCTACAGTTGAGTAACAGCCACTTACCTGTAAAAATGCGGCGTATCGCTAGTCTCCGTGAGCACGGTGATACCGGTCAGCGAGATGGCGACAGTCACCTCACCCTGCGTGGCCTGATCCCTCGCGGAGAACAGCTCCTGGCCGTAGCCGCGAAGCTGCTGGCAGGTCGAGATGAAGCCTTCTTCGGCTAGAGCCTGGGGGACCGAGGAAAGGAGTTTATTTAATGTCAGATAAGGCGTGTGAGACTGACTGAGGAGGAGGACTGAGGAGATAAGATCTTTTTTGTTTCGAAACGGGATATTTCCAGTACCATCATGATCATGGCTCTTGCTTGCAACAGTGCCGAAATATCAAGAACTCAAAATTGTTAAAAAAAATTGTTAATATCCCGTTTTTAGAGTTAATGTAAATGGTAAAACTTTCAACATAAAACACTTTTTAAACAGATTTAAAAAGTGAAATGCTAGCAAATATCATAATATTTCAAATAAGACCACTCTTGTGTATCGGGGCGACATGAAAATGTGAAAAAAAATGAGTTTCAGTGAACTAGTAGAAATACGAGATATTAAATTTTAAAATGGCTGTCAGAGGGGTGAGGGGTCCATCCCCCCATTGTATGGTATTTTGTCGAAAAAATTTAACATACTATACATGGGTAAAGTATCGGAAATCCGATACCTAACACACTGTATGTATTTATATTCAAGGTTCCCTCCTAGTTCGCTACATGGTATCCCATAACACAAGCTCTGCTTAGTTTGGGGCCATGTGGTTGGTGTGATTGTCTAAGGCTTTTATTATTTATTAATTCCGCGACTCCAAATCACTAGTGATGCAGGATTTTCGTGCGTTGGTTCACCGCCTTCAAACCTCAAAAAGTGTTCCGTATTTATTGTATGCCTTACAAAAAAATTAAACACATAAAAAAAATGTATATACAACTAGCTTTATCCCGCAACTTCGTATGCGCTTAACTACCCTTCTCGTGGAAATTTCAGAAACTATACAACCAGACACCCACTGAAAGAACTTTTATACCAAGTGTCACACCCATGCACTCAAGGAATAAGTTTTTTTCATACAAACTAAAAATCAAATATTTCCCGTGCCCGTGGGAATTTTGAGATTTGTTTTCGTAGCACAAACAGTCACTCTTTGAAGAACCTTCATGCCAAGTACCTACCTATCACATCCGTACACTCAAGGAATAAGATTTTTCATATAAACTAAAAAGTCCAACCCCTTCCCGTGGGAATTTCGGGAATTCCCTCCATAATAAAAACAGACACTTATTGAGGAACCTTTATATCAAGTATCACATCCGTGCACTCAAGGGATGGGATTTTTTCATACAAACTAAAACATCATACTTATATTTCCCGTTCCCGTGGGAATTTCGGGAATTCCTTTCATAACATAACCAGACACACATTGAAAAACCTTTACACTAAGTTTCACATCGGTGCACTGAAGGAATAAGATTTTTCATACAAACTAAAAAGTCCTATATTCCCCGTTCCCGTGGGAATTTCGGGAATTCCTTCCTTAGTGCACCCCTACATCCCCTAAAGAATGTATGTTCCAAATTTCAGCTCTCTACGCCCAGTAGTTACGGCTGTACGTTGTCTGTCAGTCACTCAGTACCTCAGTCACCAGTACCTCAGTCACTCAGTCAGTAACGGAACAGTTTTATATATATTGATGATTGATGATTGGCGGCCTTATCGCTGGGCGCATCGAATCCTATTTCTAAAAAACAGCAAATAATTGAATGGCAGACTTTTAGAAATATCGAACATGCTTAAACATCAGTTCTACAAAATAAGGTAAGATTTGTAGTATTATTATTTGGTAGGTATATCTAAAACTACTCGCTTTTGTCACTTTTGTCACTCGACCACCACCGGTCCATTCCAGCCTTTCAAGGTGTTTTACCAATGTGACTGGGGTCCAATGTGACTCGGCCTTCACGAGGTTCTCGTCAAGTGGGATAGTTATGTAAACCAAAAACACCTAAGACGACGATCGGTCCATTAACACGATATTAGATTTATTCCCTAGAGTGGTCTTGTCCCTGTCTCCTGGTAATGAGCCGATGCCAGTAGGGCTTGGCGCTGCCGTTTTCAAGAACGAGCTCTAACGTGTTTCTGATAGATGACACGATATTTCAGAGCGAGCTATTGATGGAGGGTCTTGGCTGCTTGGTTGTGTCTGTGCAAGAACCGAACAAACTTAAACTACATGTCTGAGGGACTCTACAGGTTGGCGGTACGCTCAACATACGTCCACTGTGCCGTCCCTTATAATGTACTTCCTGTGACTTAATGTTCGTTCACTATTCTTTCAACAGTAATGAAGGCTATGCCTAATAGTTTTAGAGGACAATTTTAATAAGTTTGCTTATAAATATTCATCACCATTAGTTTTCTGACAAAGAAAGACCTTTTGAGGGCGTTTCCTAACAATAATTATGAAGTTGCCGAGGGACCCAGTTGTGGAATATATGCCGGGGTGTTTGTCACTGCCCTCATTTTTGTTAACAATTATACAATGAAAAATAGTCTGATTGCGAGATCTGTTCCACCCCAACGGATCACGCTCCAAAAAGGTAGGTAGTATAATCTAATCACGTTATCAGATTCGCCTAATTTAAAATTCAACCATACAACGAAAGTTTGTAATCGATAAATTACTTCAAACAAGGCACAAATAATTATACTTATTGAAAGTAATATGAAGTATAAAATTTAAAAAAATATTTAGTAGGTACAATAACGTAAAATAAAAATATACAATTTAACAAAAATAATCAAATGTCCAGGACCTCATTCGAGATACCAAATGAATAAAACCTATTCCGCCTAGAAAATGTTTGAAGTAAAAAACATTATTTTTATTTCAATGTTGTTTATTTAAGTTTATTTAAAAAAAATGTATTTATTCAATATGTATGTACAACCAAGTAAGTATTTCGTTTTTTTTTCGCCCAGTATCACCTTTGTTTACAAAAAAACTCTTCAATTGTGAAACGGGGT
The DNA here is from genome assembly GCA_944452665.1 of Stenoptilia bipunctidactyla. Classification (NCBI taxonomy): domain Eukaryota; kingdom Metazoa; phylum Arthropoda; class Insecta; order Lepidoptera; family Pterophoridae; genus Stenoptilia; species Stenoptilia bipunctidactyla. The sequence continues at coordinate 24,636,192 of OX101736.1, forward strand.
GTAGTTGGGAACTGTGCCATAATCAATAATGTGACTTAATTCAAAATTAAAAAAAAAATTCAATAAATTTTATGCATCTTAGGAATTTCACAAAACACTTGATGAAGTCAGTCATCACATACTTCGGCTTTAACTAGTTGTTGATAGTTGTTAAATAAGATATTACAGTAGACCAAGAGACAAAAAAAGCCGATGGAAAAAAAACTCTTGGCACTCTTTTTCAGTCAGAATTATCAAATCAATACAAATACTTAGGTACAGTACAAATTGACCGTGACATGAAAAAAAACAAACACAAGACAGCTAATTGTGAGAGCCAATGTCATGCCACAACCAAATTGCTTACATAGCAGGTGCAATGAGCTATGGATGCACAATACGAACATGACATACTGGGACCAGAGTATTGAAACAAGAATGGAATAAAATAGTCAAGTATCATTAGCAAGGCTTTCAGAAGTATGGTTTAAGAAATCTGTATGTAGGTTAGATTTGCATGCCTTTCCGAAGCTCGTAATCAAACAAATTGGTACCTACATACGTGCATCATTACAATGCGTAATGACAACCACTAACTGTGAATCATTGTAGTCAACCATTGCAAGTAGCAACACCCAGGCAGTGCGGAAACAATGCTTGAACCAGTTATTGACACAATACCCGCCCAGTTTTTACAAACACATCGGGAAGTAAATCCGTAATTGTTTGCAGGTTGTATGTATTCCAATGTAACCTAATTAAGTTGGTGGCTTAATGGTTTAGCATTGATTAATTTAACGTTTTAGTTTCTTTGTTAAGATCTCGTTTGAATAGACTTTGTTTTGTTCCGGTTAAAAGGAACGGACAGACAATCACCGGAGAAATAATAGACGCAAAGTCAACTCCAACCGGTAATAAAAACAGCTTTCTGCATTTGCTGCAATTCGGCAAAGTTTTCAGATAATCCAGCGCCACAAAGATTTTTTTCAACTGACTTTGCAATAAATAACGTAAAATGACTATCATTTCTATCAACTTCTAGTTTTTTCAAAGTCGAAAATATTAAGCAGTCGCATACAAAGGCATAAGATAGGTATTAGATTAGTAGGAATTAAACTCAAAAGTATCGATAGAGATTGTTATTATAATGATTTAACTCCATTTACGAAAAGTTCGTTAGGTACCATTACCAGCCTCAACATATGTCACCAGATAAGATAACAAATGAGTAAGTGAGAAAAAAGTCTCAAATGGTTTTTACTCTTCCTATTTATGACAATAGGCTCGTAAGTCCTTAATCAGCCAGAATCTATGGAACTTATGGTACTTCGCTCCTTTGCTAATTCAAAATTATGAATGGGATTACCAAGTTGTACCTACGCACAGTCTAAGGAAAAAGTAGATACTGGATAAATTTAATTATGAAATAGGTACCTACCTAGTCACTGAGTCAATTTAGCATCAGACAATCAAGAAATTGCATACTTAAAATTAAATAAAATTATTTATAGGGCAATTATTGATCAATTATCAATTAAGTAATCAGAATTATGATTGATTATTGTGTCAAACAACATAACATTACACAACACATACACAGATGCTAGTTTAATCTAATATCTCTGTAATGGGATGTTACTATTATATTTAGCAAAACAATAGCCAGATTCCCACAAGTGAAACTTACACTTCCCGCAGTAAACTAGATGCTAATCTCATTGTTTGTAAGATGAGAGGCTGAGGTGGCTTGGTTTACTAACTTTTGGCTATTAAACATACAAACAGAACACTGATAACTTGTTTATTTGTAAATATTTCCTACTAGCTGCTTCGCACTCTTTTGCTCACGCAATTTCGAACACTGCAGTAATATCGGGATAAAAAGTATCTTATGTGCTATACCAGACACTATGCCGAATTTCATCCAAATCTGTTGAGCCATTCAGCTGTGACTGAGGAACAAACATACAAACGTCCATGCATTCCAACTTTCACATTTATATAATATTAAGTAATAAGAATAGATGTAAATAATTGAGTAAGTATTGGACTAAGATTCCATAGGTTTGTAAAATGAATGAGCTTTGTTAAACCTGATATTGATGATGATTATGAGATCATTATTCATACATCATTCATAAAATACTAATAAAAATTACAATAACTGAATAATGAGTAATATCTGTTAGTTTTTGTAGAGAATTTTTCTCTAAAATGTAGTATACAAACTATGGACATAATATGATAATATGTATATATCTTTATTTCAAACATTGAAAGGTTTACAGATATTGGTACATATAAATTTAAATTGTAATCAACATATTAAAAACAAAATTTCTGTAAACAAGTCTGAGAGGAATACTCTGGACCTCTGAAATAGGTAAAACCTGTGACACAGAGGTCATATATAGCTTTAATGGAAATTTCAAGTAAAAAAGAAAACCATTATGAATATACATGCTGCATAGAAATATTTTGTAGATAGAGTTATGTTTGTACACATAAAAGTATACTCATGTACCTGACTAATTGTAGATGTATTCACAGTATGACATTAGAATCCTTTAATCAATATTTCGCTTCACTTATCAGTTTGTTATGCTCTTAATATTTTGTTTTATATTGTTGTGTATATTAAAATGGTTTGGACAAAAGTATGACAATGAAATTAAGAAGTGAGTTACACAATTGAGATTTTTAAGGTTAAATTCTATACAAGCTGATGATCTAACATTTTGTTCATATTCTATAATTAATAAGGTACTATAAAGATAAAATGCTAAGATAATTAAAAGTTTCCACAAAAGATATTCAGCGAAATCCTTAAGAGATGATTCATTGAAAAATCAAACATAATTTTATTGAAGTCGGAATTAAGCAATGCACACAATTTATAGAATATCCAAGCCATGGCAGTGTCATTAGAATAACATTTGAATAATGTATCAACTTAGTGTATGAATAACTTGTTAAAAATAGCCTGCTGGCTGCCACAGTGCATACAAATTGCAGTGTATCTTTGTTCATTGATAAATAGTGTTGGAGGTTTTTAATTTCAGCACAGAGTTTTAAAGCATTGTCAAACAGATTTAAAAAGTAAATTGATCTTTATATGTGAATGACAATGTCCTTATATACGATGTCAAATTGTTTTCATAGTCTTGTAGAAGCAATGTTTGTAAGACTTTATTTTGTAAGTGAATTTTATATAGAAAATTCAATGTGTGTAGAATATGTAATAAAACCATATTTAAATTAAAATCCTGCACCCTTTGATTTATTTATGAAGAGATTCCCCTCTCGGTGGCTAGACCTCATGAACAAATAGAACAACAACTGTATTTATTTCATAAATGCTATGTTTAGTAGTTTATTTATAAGCTTCTGATATAATTGTTAATAGATATAACAGCTATTATGATTATTCAACATACCAGATTTTAATTAAATTAAAATATGAATGAAAAGCTCACCTGAGACATGTTATGCAAAGCCATATGTTGTTGTATCACAGCAGCAGTAAGCCACTCTAAGCGACCAGTCTCTGCCAATGTACTGCCGTCAATGATCTGTCCATTATCAACCATCTGCTTAGGGAACATTAGTAAGTTCTTTAAATATTCCACAGTATGGCGCTCCCGGTCATGGTTCCCATACTCTGCCTGCCGACTATATGATGCCAACAAGACAGCTTGCTGGCAGTCACAGATCATACGGCCCTCTACCAAGTCATTCTTTAATTGTAAGAAGTAGTGGTAGCGGGTCACTTCATCTGATATCAGGTTCATCCCAGCTGTAATATAATACATAACTCGAAGGTACAACTGATGAGCTGTTGCATACTTCTCCAATTGTCGTTTTAGGGGACGATCTAGTTGCACCCATCTTGGTTGGTGGTTATGATTCAAATACCTCAACCCAAAAAACTCCGGCTGATTAATAGTTTGCCTTTGACACACATTATCAAGGCATTCTTGACCAGTGCTATCAACAGATAGAGTACAATCCGCAACACCACCGTCAAGTAGCTCTACACTTATCACAAACAAACTTTTAGATGCGACGTTATACTGTCGTGTCTTCTTCAGCTTAAATTTAAAAGGCATTTTAGCGAGTTACCCGGCACTGATTTGCAATAACATCACACACGAAACAAACGTTACGTGCCGTATATGTACACTGAATAGAACTTAGGGCAAGAAGCCCGTTATCAAGCCTTATACTATTTAATGAAAACTTCACTACAAAGATAGCTGGAAATAAACCGGAAGATTGTTCAAAAATAAGCACTGAGAGTGATGACGTTTAAGTAATAAAATAAGAAGATAAATTTTGCAAAGTAAACACATTACAATAGTAAAAAATATACATTTCGCTGTCTGCTGTCTCTAAATCTGACAGTTACAGTAGTCAGTGTAGCCAAATCTGCTGTATAATAAACTCCCAAGCTGGTAATACGTAACCTGTAGGAAAAAATAAATAGCCTGCTTTTAAGCGCTATATTTTCCGTTATTAATGGAATAAACTCAAACTGTTGTCTAAATATGAAAAGGTTGCTAGGAGGAGATGCTCCGATGATAAGGCCACGATTTATGCTCTGTACTTGTACACAATCGAAAAAAAAACGTACGCACAGTGCAAAATTATGGTAAGTACTACAAGACAAGCTAACGCAATCTCTTTTTTTATAAACCGACAACTTAATTACGTTTTGGATAAAATGATTACTGCCCCAATGCCCGACGATGTTCTTACATAACCTACTTCTAATGGGGTAGACAACGGCCAACTTTTTCACTAGAGGCGCTGATTACGCTTGTCCCATAACAACTGTCAAATACTGTATTAAAAGTTAGTTTGAAAAAGTGATTTTTATCAAAAAATTAAAAATGCATAATTTTGTAGTCATAACTTTTATAGAAAATTTATACCACAGTTTCTTTGAGAATATACACATGCGAAGGTTGCAGATGTATTGTACGTACTTGATTTAAACTTTTATGTAAATGTACATAGTACGGTCCACGTTTTGTTATGGAAAAACAAAATATTCTATAGATTTACCACAAAAAAGAACACTGAACAAGCGATTTCGATAACTACTTGTTAATTTAACAGTTTGTTATGGGCCATGCGTATGAAGTGACATCTATTTAGAGCTTTTCGTTTTCTTCTCCATTCTTTGCTAATCCGTGCAAGAATGTAGCTCTCGTGGTTTCCCGCGGGAAAGTGAGATTTTTACAGTTCTGATCAGTCTTTGAAAGCAGAATATTTTATACTACAGGCAAGGACGAAATTTTCATATAATGTAGGTATAAATTTTGTTTAAGCATTTATGTTTTAAGGAGACTGGGATTTTTCCATGTACATTTAGTCACTATAATTCAAAGGATGGTAAAGCAAATAATTTTACATCTATTCAGAAAACTCTCTTTTCTGTTGTGCAAATAAAATTAAAAAAAATTAAGATAATTCGTACCCAAACTATTTTCCGGTCAATACTGTAACAAAGCAGGAAACCTTTAAGTTTGATAGGTATCATATAGGTATATTGGTGCCAACTCAGGCCTACATTTCGAATTTTGTCGCTTTGATTATACCTCAAACCAGATTGATTGTCAATGTTGAGTTTTCAGTTATGAATTAAAAATGGGTTTCATTTTAGAGTCTGGCTAACGAAAGTAGACAATGGGGGTTTTTTTTGCAAACTTTTCAACCGACTTGCAAAAAAGGAAGAGGTTCTCAATTCGTCTGTATGTTTTTTTTGTGTCTTTGCAACACGATGTTTCAGACAATTATGGATTGATTTTGAAAATTGTAGTTTCATATTATAGAGGATTCTTCATAGTTGGTTCCATATAAATTTCAACGAAATCGGTTCAGTACCCCATTGAAAATTTCAAACTTTTATAAATAAAATATGTATGATTTCGGAGAATGTATACGTCGATGACATTCTCAACTCAGTAAAAGTTTGACATGAAGTCGGTTTTTTTAATGCTCTGCATTCGTTGATTATTATATTGGTTTTGGTAATTGATATTTTGGAATTTTCATATTTGAAATGAATAATAAAAATTAAAATTTGATAGTTTCATATCCAATGTAGGAAACAGCGATACCAGTGACTGACGATTCATTCCATATAGAATTGCTGGTTTCAGATTTTGATTACAATGAATAAAAATAATTATTGTATTTTATTGTTTTATTTTTAAGCCTGGTTAATACTAGTTGCATCATTTTAATTATATACTTCTAATCAAAAAGTAGGTATTTTATATATTTTTTTAAAATATTAATCAAGTATCATGTTTGTTTAATGATTTAATCCATATGTGTCGTACTATAGTCGGGATTACCATGATGAGATTTTTTTAAATTCGCCGATTTTTTCATTCTCTACTTTTATTAGCCAGACTTTATTCAATAACTATGATTGGCTGTTAGATTCAAAAGGCGATCAAGTTATTAATATGATGAAACATCTGTAGAAAGGGAAGGGTTGGCAAGTAAAATTATAGAAAAAATGGCTCTTCCAAATATAAACTAAAAAGTTTAAGTTATCGCCAAGGCTTGGAATGCACTGCCTGCGTCTATTTTCCCTGACCAGTATAGTCCTAGTACTTTTAAGCGTCGAGTGAATAGGTACCACCTTAGTTAGTCTTCATGTTCACTTAACATCAGGTGTCATGGAAGACAAGCGTCCCATCCATATTTTATAAAAAAAAAAGTTAAATGATGTTTTGTTGTGTCTAAAGAGTTTCATTATATACAGTTCGATTTGGATTCAGAAGGCGATACTCTGAAGGCCGGACATCTCAGAGTCAATCGTAGGCCTCATGATATGGACTACAAAGCAGCGATCACTCCCGATGGCCGTGATCTTATTGTTCTAGTTGTATTCAAAATTTAAGTTCTTAGATAACATGCGTAGCGGCGCATGAATAGACCAATTATTGTGCTCGAAATCTCCACTGCTGCGCTTCAAAAGAAACAGAACAAGCATAGTGATTGGTCTATTCAGGCGCCAAAAAGCGCCTTTTCGCGTCAGTGGAAACAAACGCCTCCCTCAACGTTCTACAAATTATTTTATACATAAATAAACGAATTGTTTTCATAACTTTTAATAAAAAATGATTTAATATTTTTTAAAAATTTTTTACATTATCCACTAAAACCAAATCAGTAATTATATTAAACTATCCCATTCTGCTTTCCAAATAGAACAATTTAAAGTGGTGACAAATAAAAATAATAAGATTATTGCTATCTTAGAGTTGTTATCATGACATGTGCAAAATCCAACAAATCCAGATGGAACATTAACGATACATTTTAATATTCGATAAGTACATCATTAATTTTAATTAAACATTCAGTCTAAGGGTTGTAGTTATGTTTAAAAAATAATAAGCATTAAAAAAAGATAATGTTAAAAAAGTAAACTTTATTAAAGCTTTAACTTGATAAAAATATCATCGATTTAAATAACGCCAACTACTATCACCATATAAATGTATATAACAAATTAACGTAATAAAAAATAGTTTATGCCGTCACTGTTTTCTGTGCGATCTCAGTCTTAACCCAATCTTTAGGTTCTTTAAGCACCGCCATAAGTTTTGCTTCTAGAGAGTCCGGTTTAGGCTCGTTCATATACTCCCATTTCTGAAAATGATCAAAAAATATTTTTTTTAAATGTGTGATTTATTTTGCGTTTTTTTTTTAATCTGATAAGACGCGCGAGTCTAAATGGAGTAACGTTTTAAAAACCAAAGTACTAAAACATAATACTACGAAGATGAAGTATGTTGGGGGTCAAACTTCTTATGTTGAGAAGGGCAAAAAATCAACGAACTGATCAAGTACTCAGATTTACCTACTTATATTAAAGAACTTAGCTTTTTTAAAGTCTTTAGGATCTTAAACGAACCAATATTCTGAAGTTTTCATTAAATCCAAAAATGGTGTCTGAATATGTATATCTTTTCAAACAACTCGCTATGGCAGTGTTATCCATAGCAAGCTATCCGAACAAAAATATACGTGTTTTAGAAAAACTGCCAATATAAGTTTTTAATTGCACTATATATCTTATTTATTTTCTAAACACAAAAGTTTGTAAAGATGGACGGATGTTTACAGTAAAAGTAAAAGTAGATGTACGAAAGAGACAAGCAGGGAGCATAAGATTCAATCCGGTGGCCAGAACATTAATACTTACAGCGTTCAACGGCAAAGACATGAGAATGGATTCGTATCGCGCTTCAGGTGTATGCAGGCCGAACTTCGTGCCTCTGTCGTAGATCAGGTTAAATTCAACGTATCGGCCGCGACGCAATAGTTGCCATTGTCGCTCGTGGTAGCCATATGCATCATCTTTATGTTTCTGAACTGTGAATAATAAATAATTTGTAAGGTATAGATTAATTTAATTTAGGCTTGTCAGTATTTTCAGTTTCTTTTACACAATAAATTGTTTCTGTGTGTCATTATTTAAAATACAATGTTATTTATTTTCATTGAGATCTACAGATTATTTAAAACCTATGCAATAGTTCATTATGTTGAAGTTTGAAACCTGTTTACAAAAAACTCACCGAGAGGTAAATAGCTTGGTATAACGGCTTCAGCACAGGAGGTTACGAATTTAAACGCAGACTCTTGATCCGGATAATCGACGTCATCGAAGAATATTCCACCGATACCTCGTCGCTCACCTCGGTGAGTAATTGTGAAGTAATCATCGCACCATTTCTTGAATCTGAAAGAAAAATTACTATAGTAGTAGAAAGTGTATTATTTTTTTATTTGGCAATATTCAGGTTGATTGAATGGGTAACGCTACAAATACAAGAACTTTTAGCTAAACCAATATTTTTCAAAAGTTTATATAAATTTATAGTTAACAGTGTTGAGAAAATTTAATTAATGTTATTTTATAAATAAGATAGGCTTAAGGACCTGTATCCATGCCGTTAATAAATTAAAAAAAAAAAAAAAATTGAATGGGTAAGGGAACTGTCAAATTAGTTCGCTGTAGAGGGTGCTGCAAAATAAAAATAGTAGCTTTATAAAATATTTGAAAATGGAATTTTAGAAATTTTACACGGAAATATATATTTTTTTGCAATGAAAGGGCGCGAACTGCTAATAATAAACTTGTAAGTACTGTTAATTATTTTCAAAATAGATAGATTTGAAAATGTTTGACATAAGCAACTACTGAACAAATTTTGCCGCCCTCTGGCCTAGCTTGAAATTTTTTCTCTACAATTTTTGAGTATTTGATTAAACCATAATGTTTTGTGAATCTTACTCATATTATAAATGTGAAAGTTTGGATGTAGGTATGGATATTTGTTTGTTCCTCAATCACGGGAGAACGTCTTAACGGATTTGGATGAAATTTGGCAAAGTGATAGTGTACAGTCTGGAATAGCACGTAGGAAATACCCGCGCAACAACTTCACAGGGGACTAGATGTTTGACTCGATATCTACGTTGTCTTGTATCTACACAAGATTATTCGCTGTGTTGAGGGCTCGGTGGCGCTGTGTATATCTCAATCAAACTATTATTACAATATTATGAAATGATAAGATACAAGGTTTTTTACTTACTTTTCATAGTAACCGCTGTTATGCTTGTCGCAGGCTTGCTTGAGTGTTGTGTGGAAATGTTCGGCATCACTTTCATCTAAATAGTACGGAGTCAAGTCAGTCCCGCCGCCGAACCACCACTGAACACCTACAATCATAAATTACAGGACAAAAATAAATGAACATTCAATTGAACATTAAAATATTAATTTGTCCACCATGATAGTGATTTATGGCAGCACATTCCATTCATTTTTCCATACAAAGTTCGAACTCCTATATCCCCACAATTCGTTGCCAAATACCTAGGTAGGTACCTGCCAAACAATAGATAAGTATAATACCTATCGATTTGCTTTGTCGATAATGAAACTTATTCATCATCATCACAACTCCGTGTAATGATGATGAATAAGTCTATGAGTCTCTGCTCTGGGTGACGAGGAGGTTTAGCCCGTAATCCATCAAGCTGGCCCAGTGCTGGTTGATGGATGTCTCAATTTTCAGGGCGCCGAAATGGCTTCTGACAAACCCTAACGACTACTGTATACAAGTCGGTATCCCGGGACCGAAGGCTTAAAGTGCCCTCTGAAGCACGGAAACTTATCGGGATTCAGCATACAATATGACTTTGATAATTACGTATTTTCAATGCCAATTTCACAATAAAATAATTCGAAAAACCGAGTTCGAAATATCAACTCCACTTAGATACAGTCAGAGCAGACTCTCAAATAAATTATCAAAACTTTTAATTCTTAGGCAATGAAAGTTGATTTTCGGTTTTCCACCGCGAGCAGGGCGGACCCATTAAGGACTCCGTTCAACTCGCAAGAGTAATGCCCACCTTCCACTGTGTAAGTGAAATAAGCGAAAAATAGTTGACGGGATCGGAATTTGAAATGATAAATAGTGTTTGTCTTCCACTAAGAAAGAGTTTCTAAAATAATTTATTTCGCCTTCCACTGACGAGGTAAACTAGGCGGAGCAGGTAGCGGGAAATGAAAGACTACTCCGTTCATTTTCTGCCTAGTTCTCCCTCCATCCAGCGAGGTTGTGCGCCCTTTGTTGTTGGACTGGGTGGCGAGACGTTATGATTCCTTTCGAAACTAGATTTCAAGCTCTGTTTTACTCTCAGTGGAAGTAATTGTAAGAAATACCGAATACGACCGGCTGGTGTAGCGGTAACATACATTACCTTCTATGCCAGAGGTCCTGGGTTCGAATCCCGGCGGCGGCTGATATTTGTGTGATGAACACAGATATTAGTCGTCAAGTCATGGATGTTTATATGTTTATTTAAGTTTATTCTAATAAAAAAATATGTACTTATTCCATATGTTTGTTTATATATTTCTTAAGTATATCAGTTATCTAGTATCCATAACACAAGTTCTTTAAGAAACTTAATTTGGGCTAGATAATGTTGTGCGAGTGTCAGAAATATTTATACATATATTAATGTAAATTTATAATTAAACTATTTCGGCGACTTTCGTACGGAGTCCGTGAGAAACTCGCTCAACTCGCTAACCTCTTATGTGACTCTTTCAACTCGCTCACTCCGCTCCACTCGTCACCGTTTTGGTGGAAGCACATGTATGAAAAACATCGTTACGACTATAGCGGATTCCGTAATGGGTCCGTTCCGCTCGCAGTGGAAGGCTGTCATTAATTGCATACTTGCCATTCCACCAAAAAATTGTCGAGCGGAAAGGCGACAAGTAGATATGCAATTTACCTTGCCAGTTAAACGGAGTCCTCAATGGGTCCGCTCTTTTGTCATGAACAACTGTGCTTGTTTGCATTGCTGATCTATTGCTTTCAAGTCCTTATCAAAACTTTGGCAAAAGGAACCACAAACCAAAAAGTGATCCTATAATAAAACACTTTTTACCCGGATTTATCGCGTATGGTTTTTTTAACATAGTTTATTATACGACCGGCTGGTGTAGTGTAATGGTAACATACATTGCCTTTTATGCCAGAGGTCCTGGGTTCGAACCCGGAGGCGGCGGATATTTGTGTGATGAACACATATATAAGTCGTCAAGTCATGGATGTTTATATGTTTATTTAAGTTTATATTCTAATCAAAAATATGTATTTATTTAATATGTATGTTTAATCTATATTTTTTAAGTATATCAGTTCCCAAGTTCTTTAAGGAACTTGATTTGGGCTAGATAATTTTGTGTGAGTGTCAGAAATATTTATTTATTATTATTTACTAGCTGACCCGGCAAACGTTGTTTTGCCATATAAATTAAAAAAAAAAATAGATGTTGGCCGATTCTCATAGATACCGGATAAGCACAAAAAATTCATCAAAATCGGTCAAGCCGTTTCGGAGGAGTATGGCAACGAAAACTGTGACACGAGAATTTTATATATTAGATTATGAATCGTGAAAACAAACTTAAGCTAAAGGCATCTTATGCATATACATAATTAAGTTTACGAAAAGCGCTTTCATCAAACTGAAATCATCAAAGTGGTTTATTTTTCACGAAATTAATGCGAAACAAACAGGGACGAATTGAGATCCGGTTGAGTTATAAGATGACGTAGTAGCAGCTAAGTGGTTTGATGTAATAATATAATTTTTTCCTCACAAATGTTCCAAATAAATAAGCACACCCAACAAAAATAAATATAAAATCTCTCAGAACTACGTATTTATTAATCTTAGGTTAGGTCTTCGTTACTAAGATCATAGAACATCTTAATCTGCATAGAAAAAGTAAACAATAATAATGAATAATCAACGAATGCAGAGCATTAAAAATACCGACTTCACGTCTGAGCCTGAAAATTTGCCTGAGTTGAGAGTGTCATCAACATAAACATTCTCCGAAATCATACATATTTTTCAAAAGTTTGAAATTTTCAATGAAGTACTCAACCGATTTCTATGAAATTTAAATGGGACCAGCTATGTAAAAACCTCTATCATATGAAACAACAATTTTAAAATTCAATTCATAATTGTCCGAAATATCGTGTAACAAAGACACAAAAAAAAACAATTGAGAACCTCCTCCTTTTTCGGAAGTCGGTTGAAAAGGGCACACAATTTATTTTGTTTTTAGTTATTGTTTTGTTTTTGTGAAATTAAGGTGTAGTAACTTTGTTTAGTAGGGGGTTATGTATTTAAATAACTGAAAAATAATTGAGCTTTTTAAATGAAAAAACTAAAAAATATGGTTATGTATTTATTTTATGAAATAATTTTATTTCTGCATCGACTTTAAAATATTGATAATAGATCTAGATATTAAATATCTAGATTTAGATATTTAATACAATAAACAACTGTTTGAAGCACCAAAGAATTCAAGACGGACTCAATAAAACAATTTAAGTGACAGGTTTTTGAATGTGTGGACGGTGAATGTATTCTTTTCATACAAAAGAATACATTCACCGTCCACACATTTTACGGTACTTAGGTACCTAACTTAATACCTACATTGATGAAGTGCGGTTTACGGTGCTGCTTCCTTCAACCAAAGTTTTGGCAAGGATTCGAAAACGTAAGTTAAGTCAGTTTTTAATGCATTCATTTGTTTAATGCACTGTTCTTTTCCGCTCCACTACGTACCAATATATATAAGTACCCCTAAGCCATGTAAAATCTAAACAACTCACCATTTTTATCCGTGACTTCGAAGTATCTATAATTGAAGTGTATCGTAGGAACCATCGGGTTGCGCGGGTGGATGACTGCGCTCACCCCGCACGCGAAGAATGGTAAACTGGCGTTCTCTAGGTTCTTGCCTCTGTCCAGGTAAAATCAAAATTTGTAACTTCATAGAAAACTAAAAACATAATGAAAGATTTAATACATTTTCCACCTGATTTAATCGAGACAAGACAGTGTGAAAATATACGGAGACCTTCGATCTGGGAGATCTGGGTTTGAGTTCTAGCCGGGATCGATTTTATTTAGTACCAGTAGTTCCTGACATTAGCATGTTCAACTAAACAAACAAATAAACTTGAGCTTTTTGCCAATCAATCTGCCTGCGTCTGTTTTTCCTGACCACTACAGTACTGGAACTTTTAAGTGTCGTGTGAATAGGTTTCTAGTGGATGGACGTATAACACCATAGTCTTCATGCGTACTTTCCATCAGGTGGCATGGAAGAAATACTAAATATGAAACTACGCCGAATAATGAGCCAGAAATACTTAAAAAAACATTATTCGAACCAATAACAATGAAATCCACTACGTCGCCACTCTATACTAACGCAAAAACTGTAAAAAACACATTGGGCCAGACAACACACATTGTGAAGCCTAACGAACCGGCACCTCCTATACAATCCATTAGTAAAACAACTGAAGTATTAATTTTGGGAGATCAACAAGCTGTGGGAATCTCTAGCGCTCTTAATACTTTATTTCTTGGTTCACGCTTTAAATGTAACATAACCTCTTTTGTTAAGCCTGGTGCGGATTGTTCCACTGTTCTCAAAACAAATTATTTACATTTAGGTCAAAATGACATACTTATTTTATTTTTAGGTTCAAATGAAAAAAATCCTACCAAAATGCTATGTGAACTTAGTATTGCACTGAAAACCATGTCAAATACCCAGGTTTTCCTGGTCTCAAACCTTCATAATCCCTATTTAAATACTTCGGCAATAAATCACAATCTAAAAACTATAAGCTCCCTTTTCAATAATTGTAAATTCATTAATTTAAAGAAAAATGGAGATTACAATATAACCTTTAAGTCAATATGTGATAAATTAAAAATTGAAATCGAATCGCAAGAATACACAAAAACATTTATAAAAAATTTCAGAAAAACCTGGCTAGATCACAAGAGCAAAACTAATTTCAATAACACTGGACAATGCCAACACTCATCTAACAGCCAGCGTCCCCAGGTAACAAAGGGCACAATCCCATACTATTTTAAAAAATATGACAATAATAAAACATATATCAATCAAAACTTGACCAACTCAAGAGAGCAAAAAAAAAGCACAATTTTACATTACTTCAAAAAAGTTAACAAAGAAAATAAAAGTTTTTTTCGAAACTAGCCCAAACCATAATTTCAGATTACTACACCAAAATATCGCGAGTATTTTAAGGAAAAAAGATGACCTAGAGCTTTTTCTAAATGACTTAAAAAATAAAAAAACTAATATTGATGTACTTTGTTTGACTGAAACCTTTATAAAACGCGGGAACGAAGTAAATGTTGTTCTAAACAATTATAAATTGGCAGCACATTGGTCCAGAGATGACAAAAAAAGAGGAGGTTCATGCATTTTAATTAATAACTTATATAAATATAAGACGTTAGGAATCACGGAAAGCCTCTCAGAAAAAGAAAATTTTGAATGTTGCGGTATCGAAATTCTTAGTCCGAAAATATTTATTATATGCATCTATCGCACCCCAAATTCTAAAATAGCAATATTTTTTGAAAAAATTAATCAACTTCTAACAAAAATAAATAAAAAAGGTCGAAAAATTATTGTTTGCGGTGATTGGAATATAGATTTATTGACCAAAAATAAAAATAGCAGCACCTTACGAGGAATTTTAGAAAATCACAACATGAACATAAATATAAACACACCTACAAGAAAAAAGGCATGCTTAGACATTTTTTCATGTAATATTCCCAATGCAAAAGGTTGCACTAAGCCTGTATCGTTTTCTGACCATGACACATGCCAAATATTATCTCTTTATGCAGGGGAATTTAACAAATTAAAGTATTGGTTTGAATATAAAAGAGATTTTAGCAATGAAAACAAAACAAAGTTCTGTAACTATATAAAAAGCTTAACTTTCAACGAAGTGCTATCTTATTCTGACTGTGAAAAAGCATTTAATGAATTTCATGATTTAATCACTATGCTATTCAATCAGTGTTTTCCAAAAATAAAAGTAAAGGTTAGCATACAAAAGAAAAAAATGACATGGATTTCAAAAAGTCTAAGAAAATGTAGTATAACAAAACGTAAACTATATCATAAATATATAAATTCCACTAAAATCAACAAAATTAAATACCGTCAAGATTATCTTACTTACTCAAAAGTTTTACAGAAGTGTATTTTTACATCAAAAAAATTGCAACATGCCAAAATCATAGCAAAATCAAATAATAAATGCAGAGCTGCATGGCAAATAATTCAGCAAAACATAAATAAATCACCTTTTAATAACGAAATAAAATTTATCAAATCTAAAAATATAATTATTGATAATTTTAATGACATAGCCAAAAAATTTAACAAATACTTTATTGACATATCTAAAAATAATGACTCTAATATTAAGAACACAAACACATACAATTTGACAAAGAGCATGTTCTTGACACCAGTCACACACGAAGAAGTGAAACAAATTATAATGTCCTTAAAAAACACTAACTCAGTAGGCTATGATGAGGTCACTACAGAACTACTTAAATCCTGCTCTCAAGAATTAGCTGTTCCTCTCTGCCATATCCTAAATCTATCTTTCGAACAAGGTAAATTTCCAACAAGGTTAAAGCTTTCCATTGTTAAACCGTTGTTCAAATCTGGTGATCCCTCTGAGCTTAACAATTATAGGCCCATAACTCTTATACCTATTATCTCAAAAATCTTTGAAAAGGTTATGGCGAAAAAGCTAGTATCATTTATGAGTGAAAATGACATTATAAAAAATGAGCAATACGGCTTTCAACGGGGTAAATCTACAACCTTAGCATGTTTTTCACTCATTAAATACATAACTGAATGCCTTAATGAAAAACTACCTGTAGTAGCTCTATTCCTCGACATGTCGAAGGCATTTGACCTTGTGAGTCATTCACTTCTATTATCAAAATTGTACAATTACGGTGTAAGAGGAGTTGCATATGACTGGTTTAAAAGCTACTTAGAAAATCGACAACAAAGTACACACATTTCTAAAATAGACATAAACAGTCAAACTAAAATCACTGCATGCTCACCTTATTCAAAAATCCTTAACGGCGTCCCACAGGGAAGTATATTGGGACCTATTCTATTTTTATTGTATATAAATGACTTACCTGACATAACTAAGAATAAATGCTTTCTATTTGCTGACGATACTACTATAGTATTTAAGGGTGACAAAAATAAAAATAATAATGACTTACAACAAGAAATCAATAACACAATAACAACCATAATCAGATGGATGGAAAATAATAATCTAAAAATTAATATAAATAAAACAACAGCTATAAATTTTCGGTCATCAAATTCCAAAAAAATAAATCTTAATATGAAATATGACAATAATCAAATAAATTTGGTAGAGAATACAAAGTTTTTAGGCATCACGCTAGATGAACATATAAATTGGAAACTACACGTTGACAGTGTGTGCAAAAAAATAAACAAATTTGTATTTGCTTTATACAGACTTCGAAAAATAGCATCTGTCGAACAAGCTCTGACTGCCTATCATGGGTACATTGGATCAATCCTTCGCTACGGTTTGATAAACTGGGGCAACAGTGTAGAAGTAGAAAGAGTATTTAAAGCACAAAAACAATGCATTAGAGCCATTGCTGGCATTAAATATGATGAAAGTTGTAAACCCTATTTCAAGAAATTTAAAATTCTTCCATTGCCATGTTTATACATAGCAGAAATATGCAATTTTGTTAGAAATAATAAGAATTTTTTCACAAGTAACTTTGAAATAAACCAGGGAATAAGGAATAGCCGCAAAGATAAATTGATCATTCCAAGATGTAAATTAACTCTTTTTCAAAAAAATGCCTTTTATATGTCAATTAAATTATATAATAAATTGCCACATAGTATTAGGGAACTACCTAATTTCCAAAATAAATTTAAAAATGAACTCCTAAAGTGGTTACTTGAAATGAATTTTTACTCTGTCACAGAATTTTTAGCCTTTAAAACATGACATTAATTACGTACCATTCCTGGTTTTTATTTTTATTTTGTAAGTGTTTGTTATAACTAATATGTAAGTGAGTATTATCGTTCTCTAAATTGACATCTTCATTTAAAAATCAATTAATATGAATTATTATTATCTACTTATACTATTTTATCTCCCAACTTGACATGATTATTGACATTGTAAAAAACATGTTTTAATATTGTGAATTTCGTCTAATACTTGAATACCTACCTACTTAGATTACGAAAAAGTTTGCACACCCACATAAAAAGGGTAGATACAATTGAGACCTAATGAACTACAACAAAACCTGTAACCAACATTGTATTTTGGCCAATAAATGATTTGATTTGATTTGATTTGATACGTCCTATCCTTAAAATATAAAAAAAAACATCTATAATGAAACCTGTGGGATTGGATACTCAAGGATTTCTTTGTTTTAATCTGAACAATTTAAACACTAGTGTGCAATCTTATCTATACCTAGTGACACTTGAAAAAACACTGATTTTGGAAGAAACAAAGTTTTAATTAATTGTCTAATTAGGTTTGTAGTTTATTATACAGGGTTGTTTTGTAGTCACCAGCCAAAAAATGCTACTTTCTTTAATACGATATAAACATACCTGCATATTTATTTTAGTATCGCTCAGTACAAAAATTAAGACATGGCATCAAAAACTTTTTTATAAATAGTATCTGCTGATGAACATAGCTACTACGACGCGGAATTTCACTGATAATACTACGACTTAGTACTACAAGACTGTTCGTAGTAGCGCGCAGTCGTCTTTATTTTAATGGTATTCATTCGCAATTTAAAGTGACCATGCTTTGCTTAATGTGTTAGGGAATGTATTAATTTCCATGAACACAGTAGTGTTCCCGCCACAGGCACACCACCACCCGTTAGATATCTATTGTATTAAGATTATGTAACCATTAAGTTTACTCAGTAAATATTTAATATTTATTTTATTTTTTCTCTTCATGTATGATCTCAAACTACCACATCCTCAAATTTCGAAAGTGACCCACCAGTCACCCTGTATAAATTTGGCCAGTGACTAATAAACAATCCTGTATAGATTAATATACTTATAATAAGGAGGCGCGTCACACACTACATGCTTGGTGGTAGGATCCCTTCTGGGTCCGCCTGGCTAGCGACCACCCTTTATATAAAGTCTGCCGCCAAATGTTACCGCTCCGGCGGTAATGTGTTCCGGCAATATTGTATAAAGAGCCAGTTCCTTCCTAAACCCGTGTGCTTTCATCTTCGACCTCATCGTCACTTACCATCAGGTGAGATTGAGGTCAAACGCGGGTTTAGCCACTTATAAAAAAAAAAAAACATCATGCCACTGGGAAAAGACATAAATAACATTACATGGAATTTAATTACATTACAACACTCATCTGTATTACCAACCTAGTCCTCATCTGCTGCACAGCCTGAGGTGGCAAAATCCCTGATACCACAGATATGTTGACTCCAGCCTTCTCAAAAACTCTACCATCCTGCAGCACACAAGTTATGCCACCTCCACCTTCCTTGCGAGTCCAGCGGTCTACTCGGAACTTTGATTCCTGAGGATAGATAAATAAATATGTACTAATAATTACTTACATCACATTAAATTTCGATTGGGCTTTAATTATCTGAAAATTAATCTATCTATTGCCACAGAATGAATAAATAATAAAAGTAGCAAACTAATATTGAGATTTTAGTGTTTGCATTTTAAAATCTAATTTTATGTGCTCTATTATTTTCTGAAAATTATAACTTTCATCCTGCAGATAAAATCAATCATAATTTTAAATTACTTATATATTTTTTTAATTCACAATAAATTCAGGACCCATTCCCCAGATACAGCTAAGTAGTCGCAAATTATCAATAATTACAATTACATAGTTGAGCGCATCTCACCTCTCGCAAGTGTCTTAAGTCTTATAGCTTGATAAAAATTTGGTATTGTCCTTAACACCTAAATTTAACTTTTGCACTATGGAAGTCATTAAATACTCTTAAAGTATATTGTATTATTTTATTTTATCAGCTAGGTTTTACTTTATTGTTAATAATTCACAAACTTTATGTATAATTCTACTACTCTTTTCACTGTTGCTTTATCACCTTCACAAAATTCAGAACATATATTTTAGTTTTTATTAAAAAAAAAAAAATTCATAATACTGAAACCTGTACCACAACAAAACAAATAAAAACATTTGACCGTTTCTTAACTTCTTTCAGAAAACATAAGGTTGGACAGATAAGTGGTTGTTACTGCATCTCTGTTATCTTATAAAAAGATTGTTACTCCATTATAAATAAAACATGCTGAACTCTTAAAATTTGTCATAAAAAAACGTTAAGCAATGCAGGTTTTAAGAACTGGAAAATTACATTAAAATTTCAATAAGCAACAATAAATGTGCAAATCTTTGCATACCGGAGCTGGTAAATAAACATCATTATCATAGTCATAATCATCTGCAGTTTTTTCATCATCCCATTCCTATAACAAAGAAAAAGAAAGAAAGCAATGAAGTTAAACAGCATGAGTCAAAATTCAGACTTGTCACATAAGCGTGCAAATTGAAATACTATTATATCAAGTAACCTTATCTTCTTCTTTTTCCAATGCTTTACAGAAATCAGACTGTATCCTCATAATGAGGAGTTCCATTTGTGTCTTCATGTCATTCTGTGTGTTTTGCAACTTCTCAACTGGAGTTATTGGTGCAGCCATATAATCCTTAATTTGCATGATTTCTTTCATTTCTACTTTGCTGTTTTTATACTGGCTGTATGCAGCATAGCCAGTGCCCATTAGTGCGGCACAATAGATCCTAAAAGACACAATAATAAGTGATAATTACATGTTAAGATATTGTACACACAAAGACCTAAAGTACCTACAACTGCTTAACAAGTGAGTTCGTGAATTGTAATCAGTTAGTATAAAGTTATCTATTGTATATCTCTACCGTAAGTGATTTGGGCGGCTAGAAAATAGCAAAATTACATAATTATAATTTTTACGTGCCTGTTCATTGTAAGAAACTTTAACAAATAATAGGTAAAAATGTTAAATAAATACCTATATACCACACATTTGTCTTTCTTACCTTAAGGACCGGTTTTTGTATTTGTTATAAGTCCCTAAATAACTCAAAGTACCGAAACTCCTTGCCATTATTTTTAGCGTCATTATTAATCGATTTCTTCTGCTTTTAAATGTAGAAATAACAATACTTGTAAACTTTGAATTGTTTGAATATTTAATTGGGAACTGACGGTCGTCGATCAGCTGGCAATCTGGCATATAAGAAAGCAAGTAGCGTTCCAAACCTTAAGCGAGGCAAAAGTCGTACCCAATGCAAAAGAGTGTTGTACTTAAGCCAATCTTTCTGGTATGTTTTAAGGTATTGTCTGCTATGTTCCTATAATAATTTGCGTATGTGTGGATGGAGATATCCCAAGTGCATTATAAATAGTCTATATCAGTTTGATTATAATTATTATCATATGGCTTAGAACAATGCTCACAGGAACTGACACATGACAGAAAAACTGAACTTGTCTTGTCAAATTACCAAAACTGGCAGCAGATGTGATTATTAAACGACTTTGACACATTGATAGTATTCCCAACTTTCTTTTAAGTAGCCTACAAATCTTTGTTCATAGTTTTTTTAATACTATTTCTTTTTATGAATTCAATATTTTTGATAGAACATTAATACAAAAGAAACCTAGGGCGCAATATACAATTAATGCTGGGGGTTAAGTATTATTTAAAAATCATGTTACCTACACGTGATTTACAGTAATTATCACAATATCTATTAAAATATGTTTTCCTTTGGCTCCAAATAGTTCGACCAATTTTGGACTGCCTCATAATCTAATTCAATTATTTTTCTTCTAATTGCAGTAATACTAATTACACCTAGTAAGTATCACTCCCAATTCCAACTTGCTTTATAATTCTTCAAGATAAGGTCCGTGTGACCAGGCGCAGTCACAGACTGAAATGGGGGGGGGGGGTCACAGCTGAATTTTGGGGGGGTCACAACCATTTTTTTATCACTACTATCTTTTTCCAGCTTTTTTACTTTTAAGGGGTTCATCTTTTCATGATTTTGGGAGGTGTCATGTACGAGTGTCATGTCCCTCCAGGGACCACACCTGCATGTGCCTTTAGTAATATCTATGTATAGGGGATAGTCAAAGGGTTAACTTAATCTACCTGATGTTTAATGAACACGAGGCTTTCAATTCAACTGGATGGGCTTATGAAGAGACTTTTTACTTAGCTTTTTCAAATCTTCCTTGAACTCATCATCACAGCTGAAGAATTACCAAATTACTTCTAATACTTAAATAAGTAAAGCAGGTACATCAAATAGGTAAGTTACTATTTATGATATTTATAGCGTGTTCATAAGAGATTTTACTTCGAGATATATTTATTCTGAGATGTTTTAAATGATATCGATATTAATAATTATATTTTTAAATATTCTAATCGTTTTTTTTGCAGCCTGGACAAAAGTAATTTTCTTCAATTAATTACAAGTTCTCTTTGCTTCTTCATTTGTTCTTATCTAAATTCTTATCATTCATGAACTTATCTCACAATAACTAAAAACAGCAAGAACCCACTAAACAGGAAACATTATGAATGACTGCCACGGAATGTCAACAAGTGTCACGTTGTTTAGATTTTATACGCCATCTACAGGTAAACATGTGAAAAAAAACAATATCAGCTGAGCTGTGATGGTGGGTATCTGGTTAGTGGGCCGCACCTACATGCGCAGTTATTCGGTCCTCTCTTTTCCGAACACGGAGTGAGCATCGATCGGTCGCACGGCAGTAGCAAGCGCTCGGCGATTGCGAGAGCGTGTGTGCGGTACGAAGTGCGCGTGTGTGACTGGGTGTCCCGGTTATTGATCTGTCACGGGAGCCGCATTGGCGTACATTCCGGAGGCGGTGGCCCGCCTAGTTCGCGGCGACCAGCGGCGTCGGCGGCGGCACGACGGCCTGCGCAGTAGCGGCGCTCAGAGCGCGGGAGAGACGTATCGTCCATCCGCCAAAACCGGCTCGCGCTCCGCGGAGTAGGCACGGCTGTGATGTAGCCGGGGCCGGCGCGGCCTTCGGACAAAGGATCCGCGTCGACGCGCTTATTCACGATGAAGAAGTTCACGTTCAAGAGCGTCCTCGACGGGTTCCGCACCCCGGTGCAGGCTCCTCCACGCACCGAGCAAGAGATTCAGGAGACATTGCGGCCTGAGCATTTCCAAGTTAAAAAGGTGAGTGTTGTTGATAGCCACGTGAAGCTGCAGTGCTGAGGGGCACGTTCGCTGCGGGCGAGCGCGCGGGCCGCAGTAACTCGCGTGTTGTTGACATTGCAGCGGACACGCGGCGCGTGCCATAACAATCTCCCGCATTGATAAGCGACACGGCCACGGCGCGATTATTCTTTGTAGTGGCTTCTTATTCAGTAAATAAACAACGACTGCGGAGAAATCTCCGTGAGGAACAGCGCGGCTTGCCAACTTGAGTGTACGATATTGTTTACGTTTGCAGTGCGCTCAGTTGTCGACGTAACTTCCGAAATAGATAAACATTGTAACTTTATGAATTTTTATACTACATGTTGTTATCGTCGGAGCTAGTTTTTAGTATGCGGGTGTTCAGTATTGTGCCTCTATTTCTATTTAGGTACTGAAGATAGCTTTAAATTCAATAGTAGATATTTTCATTTTAGCGTAAATAATGGTATCTGGGTACGTACATCGCAAAATAAGTGTTAAAACCAAGTAGAACTCTAATTGCACAACTATTCACTACACCAACTCTACATATAATACTTAATAAAAACATTGAATTCATGTAAAATGATAGAACAAAAAAGGTATGCGTTTTGGGTTAAGTTGTACGAAAATTGCGTCACCGCGTAACCTTGACCAATTTTGTATGAAACCATAGGTAATCTGTGTATGGCGACCGGTCGCGAGCGGCCGCTGTATTGTTGCTGCTCGTTTTATTTTCGCTTTGTGCGAAAAATTAGCTTTTTTATAACTGATCCACAGCACATGTCAGGCAGCACGATCCAATCATATTGAACAGATAACCAGATTAGATAAAGATTGCACTTAATATTGCCTTTACCCCGCGCGATAGTGGTATCTTTTTCATCAAACATGTAAATATGAAGGAACAATAGCCGATATAATAACTGCTCTATGAAAGTTCTACAGAGAAAATAAGTCATAAATGCATTAATGATGGATCGTGAAAGCAGAGCGGCAAAAGTTCGGCAACACTGAGCGCCCAAGTTTGTACAACACCGCCCGTTTAACTTTTTGTATTAAAAGTTCGGGCTGTGTAAACTAAATTGTATAATTTAGAATATTAAATTACCAAAACGAGATATAATAACTTTCCAACTTAAACTTACAAATAGATTTAATGATGATTGAGTAAACCATACGATAACTTTTAAAGTTATTGGATCACATTTTCCTGTATTATACCGCAGTTTAATAAAGTTAAAACACTGGGTGAAACTTTTAGTTATTTAAAGACTCTTGCCGTCGTACCTACTTAGCGTAACAACAAAAAGCTTTCCAAACTTGGGGGTTCCAATCTTTATCTTCGAATAAAGTGGATAGTCCGAAGTTTTAGCTAAATTGGATTCCGTAGCTACCAGGTGGTTTATGGGAAATTGTCTAAATGGAGTAAAACTTACATGGGGGTTATAAATTAAGTTTGAAACCTTTAGATGGAAAAGAGAATCGTTTTAAACTGATTGATTTTTTGTAACATCGCTTAAATATTCAAGTCGCGACTCAGATGTTGTCCCAAGCGCGAATCTTTGCGAATATTGATGAACAAAGGCGAGCTATCTCCTGGATCTATCCTCTGATCCTAAACTTCGCTCCCTGGAATAGTTCAATTTAAAAAGTGACTCCAGAGACGACGTGTTTGAAATCCTGTATCTTTCTCAACGGGGGACTGACCTTTGATCGTTTTCTATCTCAGTACTGCGTTTTTTAAATGTATAATGAAGGTTTTATTTAGTTTGAATGGAAAGTAAGAAGTGGTTGTATTATCTTTAGTCTACTTACATTTTATTCGTAGAAGAATACTAGCGACACGCCGCGCCGCCACAGCTTTGTGGCTCGGATAGTTGAGTGACTCTCCCATTTTAAAATCGTCATCATATTCAAATCAAACAATTATTAGTATTGTCTTTGTCTTATGGTAAAAAAATCCGAAGGTATTCAAAATCGATCAGTTGTTATTGCTCTAAACGCGGTAAAACAGACGGCAGACGAGTTTGAAAAAATGTAGAGATATTAATTATTACTTTAAATTCTCATGCGGCTAATTAAATAACTGCATAGTATCATAATAATCGATGTTTTAATCGATTCAACTACTCAAGAAGTAGATGAATCTAAACTTGTGTTAATGGGAAAAAGATCGGGTCATTAATGTAATGGTCATTGAGTATAACTGAAATTACATGTCTTAACACGCGAGTTTGATTCGCGTAATCACTTCCTGTTCTATACATGCTATGAAGCTTAGGAGGATATTTAAAGTAAATTGACACGTTTTAAAACATAAGGTATATTCTACAGTGGAGGATACAGTGTTTCCAAAGTTATTGGTGTGCGAAACACTTCTACCAAAACTCTACCTTTCCTTTCGACTTCATTGCTTTCAAGACAATAAAGCAAATAAACTAGGTGATACAAAGCAACAAAGTAAAAAAAACGATATCAACGTTTCTAAAATTGCTAATTCATATAAAGAAAACGTTACTTAAGTTGATTCGGAATACTTCAATACAAACAATGCTAGTATTTACTTTTCCTAAAAAAGGTGTGTTTGAGTTCAGTTGCCTGAAAGAAATCATCTTTAAGTGATAAGGCTGCCATTTAGTGTAAAAAATATAATCAGGATAAAGACATCAATATTTAAATGCTTTTATTCATAACGATGAACAAAAAAAAAAGAATTCTATTCATTCAACCTGTAGTGTAGAGGAATACTAAAATACCAAAGAAAATACTTGACGGCGGAACGCGAGCGAGCCAACACATTACCCTTTAGTAGATTCCTCATTAACATGTAATGACCTATTATTACAAGAGCCAGATTAGAGAATATTATTTTTCCATCCAACAACGAAAGAAAACAGCAATAACTATGATAGTAGGTATTATAATAATTATCACTAATTATTATTACAGTAAAACATGACGTTAGGCGCTAGTCCGTGACCTTTTAATTTCACTAGACTACAAAATTGCAGAGTGTTCACAAATTCTGAAACTCAAATTCCCTCAGTTTAGCAAATATTCTTGCAAATGCTTAATTAAGTTAGTGTTTCTGAGATTCTTGAGATTTTTCAAATCTGTTATTAAATTCATTGCTTTATTAAAACAGCTTCAAAGTTTTGGCATTTTTGCGTGGAAATATTAACTTAAAATTAAATCAAGTCTGTCATAGGGGATAATTTAATCAAATAGTTTCATTAGAAACTTCAAAAGGATGAGGCAAATGAGGGTTCGTGTGTCACTGGTTCCGTAGCAAGGCACAAAAACTCTATTTTCCAGCAACTAACGACTGGAAAAAGATAACTAATTACTTAGTGACTTTGTCTTTGGCGGTAGTTAGTTAGTTTGTTTAATCAAGCTGAAACGAGCTCCATTTACTGTTATCGCGTTTTTTTTTTGAAATGTTATTCTGTTTTGTAGGCACGGAGATCACTTACATTGTATTGACGGCTTCAGTTGCGTATTGATGTCCTAAATTTGATTATCAGTCAGATCCGTTCAAAATTAACTTTCTCGAGTGGACTCTAGCTTTAAAATAATTTGTATCAGTAGTTGGTGTTCGGTTTAGGCTAAAAGAATAATGATGATATTTAAAAAAAATCACGGGTTTCTTACTTACTAGGATTTTATAATTATTTGTAAGCTCGTAGATAGTATTAATCAATTCATTTATTTTTCCACAAGTGACTAAAGCCCCATTTGACCTCAATCTCACCTGATGGTAAGTGACCTCATCGTCACTTGAATATGAAAGCACTTGCGAACTGGCGCATTGGTGATATTTTATAGGCAGACTTTATATGCGGGGTGGTGGCTAGTCAGGTCAACCCTAAGCGGTCTTCCTTTCAGAACCTACCTAGGGTTCTAATTTCATTTCGTTTTTTAAAACCGAAGAAGTAGGTAGGTATATTGAAGGATATTGGGCGATCATCATCTTCGTGAGCCGAGAGACGCACACTGCTGGACAGAGGCCTCCGCAAGTACCTACTCTCCACGTCGCGCAACCCTCATCTACCATTTGACGTTCATTGAGCGTTTTTTGTAAACCTAAAATGAATAAAACTTTCGAATTTTGAACCTTTTTAGACGTATACGTAAACTGTAAATAAAATAGGATAAACGTACCAACATTTTATTTTATTTTTAAGGAAAACTTACAGCTAAATTCATCTAATTAAATACAAAAATGAATACATATGAGCTACTTACAAGTTTTCACATTTGTGTAGTACATAATCAGTCAGTCAATCAAACAGCCGTATTTTCATCATACTCTTAATCGGAACCCAAGAACGAACCATTCATTTTGCTCGGTATGACGTGTTCAAACAATATTACATTTAATCTCGCTCACAAGTTCAAAGATTCAGATCTAATTGTATTACTCCGGTCTGATATGCTCTGTTATTTATTAAGTTCATTCACCGGCGCACGCGCCACTTTGTCTAATTATCGCCAGCTTGTAATAATTGTGAGAATTGAATTCAGTTACTCGACACGTTCAGATAAATTTTAATATTACTACATAAATATAATTATGATATGCTTTTTATACTTCTATTCATACTGTGTTTGTATTTGGGTAGCCATGATTTAAAACACTTTCAAATTCATGATGAACTTCATATATTTTCATAAAAAATTCATCACGTACATTTCTTTCTATATTTACGGTCTGACATGCGATGAAATTGAGATATTGAAATGTAAAATTTGCAAATGTTACTGAAAACTTATTCAACACGTTTGCATTTAAACTTAGCTTATCGATTTGCAGATTAAAGTTGAACAGTTTGCCCAGTTCACTGGAAACTAAGTTATATAAGTTACAGGTTTTATCTGATTCTGTTTATTTTTATACCATGACCGTAGGTCAAATACCTAGTTTGTGAAATATAGGCGTTGTTTCTATATCCTAGATCATAATTGAAGTTATACCTAACATAACATTGACAGATGCACATCAAAGGTTTTGATAATTGCGAATCAGTCGGTCGGTAATAATGGCGTCGCATTGTGACGTCATAATCATCGGTGATCCATGAATCATGATCGAACGGAAATCGGCGATCGAGTTGGAGGCGTGCCGGTCGCTAATTCTCCAACAACGCTTACAGACAGAATTCGCTAATGATGATTAGTCAGGCGCTAATTTAGTTGGATCAGGAGATCGTGGCGACCTATAAACTGAAATGTTTTGGGAGACGGGATAGTGAATTCAAAATAATAGATTTTTTGGAAAAGTGTCAAGTTTCTGCACTACAAGACTGTTTTATTATGCAGTTTGAAAATAAATTGAGATATAATCCGGACTTGGCCAAACATGCTTTCGTCAAGGCACAGTACAGAGATTCTTGATTAAGCTTTACGTTAATGTGCGAATTGTTTAGACTTACAAATTTAATAATACATCTTTTCATGGGTCTCAGTCGAGGCGCAAGTATTTTTCGGTCGCTAATTTATAAGACCGATTTGTTATTCAAACGTAAAAATAGTTTTTTGACACAAAACATATTTTTGTTGAACGCTTCGTAATCAATTTACAAAGTATTTTATTTGTTTATATAAAAAAGTATATTTGCTGGAAGTAAACATAAAGTCGGCAAATGTAATTTAAACGCTGAAGGCGGGCAGCCCTATCACATGTGAACGGACCGCGGCGCTGCTGTAGGCATTTATTTCAAAGATGCGGCCGAAGCTGCAGTTTTATTACTGTAGATATCTGTACTGTGGTCAAGGTATGATACCTACCATAATACATTTTGAATTGACGTGAAAAAAAGAACTTTTTAATACAGTTGCTCAAAAAGTGGCGTATTGCAGGGACGTTTAGCGTTCGGGATGTGGGCTATTTCACACTTGTACTTTTTCTTTACCTTTTCCGCACTCGTGCGTTCTCTTTCCCAAATGTCAAAATAATGTCTATTAAAAAGAAAAAATCAACCACGAAGTTTTTACTAAAAAAAAATTCATAGAAGTTTTTACGATTCATGCAAATATTTCTAAAACGAAGCTACTAATTTGTTTCAATATCAGATATAATGATTTGATGCAATGAGTTAGGTTAGGTTTCATTTCATTTTATCTCATTAAATTCATTTTCATTTCAATCAATACAAAAAATCTACTAAAGACTTGGCTGTATGGGCATAGTTCCCTTTGCCTACCCAGAATGGGTAAACAAAAAAAAATCTCTGTTTATAATCTTTCACGGCTGGCGCCATTTTGAATATTTTATAAAATTGCTTAATTTTTTCGCAACTGTATTAAAAATAGTCGTTCAGTACACGTGCGGAACCGTCATTGCAACTCGTTCCGACTGTCAACCCTCGCCTTCGGCTGCGCCTCGGCTCGTGTAGACATTTGTCGGAACTCTTTGCAATGACAGGCTTTCCGCACTCGTAAACAAATATACTATTACGTACTTACCTACAGAATTAAAACTGACACCGCTGCCGGGAAATTATTACACATGTGATTTCACAATGAGGAAATCTGTGTTGTTTATAATTTTTTTAAATGTTTTGTTACGATTTTCCTCTTAAACAATGAGTTATACAGAAACGGTAATAACATATTACCTCGTAACATATATTTTAATCCACTTAAATTTAATTCCTCCGAGATTATTAATCCTAACTAGAAGATACATGGTTGCTTTTTTTGAGAATAAATATACTTTCAATAAATATCGTTAAACGATAAGGATATATGGCCACCTGATAATATACATACATATTACCTACCTTTTCCAAATCTATAGGAAAAATAAATTGCATTTTATTAGTTCGAAGTCCTGGCTCTTTCCTATATAAGCCGTGGATCGTTGAACTACTCGATTTCGCTTTGCATTGCTCAGAAGAATATCACACGCTTTAGAGAAAACTTTATTGCAAGAAGGAATTCATATTTTTATTGCAAGAATGTAGTTTATCTCATATTCAATTTAAATAACGACCTTGAGTGAGCCATTCCGAGGATATTTCCTAGAGCTTTGTTACCGCTATATAGGTTCTTATATTGCCTGAATACGTAGGTACTGTAATATATTCAGAATACGATGTCATATAAGGAAATAAGGGGGAAAACGGCCAAAGTAAATCCGCATGATGGTCACGTTTTGAAGCTGCACTACATGAGCGGGTGGACAAACACTGCAGCAACTATTCAGTTATTGAATTTAAATGTTTATATAACATCTTAGCTTGCTACGCCGCGCCGTGTCCCTGGTAGCCTTTAAAGAAGATTTAAGGAATGGCAGAATAAATGTTATTGTAGAGTTTTAAAATGTTTTGGTGTCGCTTTGCTTCACAATAACTACTTTCTTTGACAGTATATTGACAAAAATCATTTTGATAGTATAAAGTTAGTTGAATTAACTGGACACTAGCTGTTTCCTACGGCTACTCCCGTGTTAATTCCTAGCCCACAATTATTTGAAGACGCTAATATTCTATGCGTAATTCCAGGCTTTTCAAAACCTTCAAAATTCATCTTTGGAACATCTATTCCTTTCCGTTTCGCGTGTAAGACACATCACTCATCGTAACTAACTTCACGTTTGTTATACTTATTAGTAGGGTTTTATCCATATCCTATTTTAAACAGCTACATTTCAATTTTCAATATCGGGGCCTCGATTAGTTAGCGCAGCGCCGCAAGGTCGCTCGGCCCGATAACTGCCTGCAGATTGTGTTAGACTGCGCTCTCTGCCCAATAAAATGTATTAATATTTTATGTATGATCTGATATAGTTGTGGACATTGCCCGATATATAAACTAAAAAAATGTATATTGTTCAAATATCATTACTGTCACAAATGCTATTTTGTTCTCACTAGATATATAATTAACTGTCATGTTATTTGTTTTAAATTGATATTAATGAGAAATAATAAGTCCAGGTACAGAATATATTTTTTGGCCACGTGATCAAGCTTCTATTTTCATAACTTAGCCACGAATTACTTCTAATTGCGAAAAATGTGTCTTGAAGCAATTTTTACTATAATTATACCATAATAATTTATTCTAAGTAATATATTCATTAACATTGCGATGAAAAATATTATGCGACAAGAAGGGCCCGGAAGACGTAGTCGGTACGGTTAGGCGCGATGCAGTTAGGTTTCATATAGTCATACCGTGCGCGAGCCGCGCGCGCGATGCGAGCGGTGCCGCGGCAGCGGCCGGCGGAGTGCCATAAACCTTAGAGCTTTTTTAAATAACCCCGACGTGGTTTGTGGCACGGATTGTGGCTGACATATTAATTTAGAAGGAAACTTAGATTCTTAGAGGGGAATAATGCTATTTATTTCATTTCATTTATTATCACACACACACATATACAAGAGTAATCTTATAACAATAACAAATACATAAAACTAACAACACTAAATATTAAGCACTATTATTACAGAGAAAAAAAATGTCATAAACAGTAAAAGGCTCAGCTTGTGCTGCTAAGACTGTAAGCCTCAGCAGCGCTGATTTTCAGCCTTCACTTTGCTCTCAGACAAACAAATACATAAAAACATGTAGAATTCGACAACATAAGTATTTAAATGAAAAAATGTAATAGATAAATAAATTACGAATTAATAAAAATAAAACACATACTTAGAAGTTTAACACAATGCAGGATATAAAAAAATTGAAAACTATTTCATTTTAAAATTTAATTTACTAACACAACTAATTATCTAAATTAATTTATAGTTTTGAACATAACAAAACTAGTTAAATGATTAGATTATTAAAAAAGATTATCACTATGCAAGGTATAGGCATTACACAAATTTAGTAGGTTATCCGTAACTGTTTCTCTTTATTATCAAAGTATTTATCTAAATATTTATGGCTAATTTCTGAGACTTTAAATGGTGAACCTTACAGCTAGCTTTAAACAGATTACAAGACATGATATTTCGAATTGGTGGTGGAAGATCATTCCATATTTTAGAAGCCGCTAATTGACACTAATTGAATTTTAATCTCCGCAGTGGAATTGTATTAATTCAGAAGGCAATCACAACGAATAATATATTAAATATCGTTTGAAACTCTAAGTAGGTATAGTTAATTTTATTAGTGCTTTATTTTTTTAAGGTATTAATAATTTGGCTTCAAATCCTAATAATCGTATTTAAATAGGCTAAATCGGAAACTCCAATAATTTCTTTTAAAAAATGCATTGACAATGCCAGAACCAATCCATAAAAAAAATATGTTACAGGCAAAAACAAAAAAATGTAATCAATATTTAAAAATGAAAGAGAAAGCTGAACGTTCTGATTGATCGTAATGGAACTAATGGTCGGCGGCGATGAGGGTTAATGAAATACTTTGACTTTTGACGTTGTTAGCAAGGCAGGGCTTTGCCCAAAATGGATCTCGGAATCGAATATTTGAGGAGTTAGATTTGATATGAAGTGATATGAGAATCTCTTTTACATTTATTTTATTTTATTAAGATTCTAAGTAGGTAAGTATTTTATATTTCGTTTTTATCAGCGGAAAGACTCACGCAGGATCCTGTGACCTTCCCCAATTAGAGAATAACCTTGACCGGATCCTTGGTTCTTTTTGTGAGAAGTCTGTAGTCTTCCAGCACTTGAGAACTTTATTGCGCCCTGCCTACTCTCACTTCAATTTTTCAAACCTTTTGACTATGTCGGTAGGTTTGGTTCTCCAGGGAATCCCTCCTAGGATAATATTGTCTAAAGTTTTCACGATTCATAATTTAAATAAAACTACTTTTTAACCCGATTAGTCGCGTATAATTTATATTTTACATTTTATCTCGACGTTTCGGTGTGCAAAAGAAACGAGCGCTCGTGACCACGGGGTCGATTAATCCGGTTAAAAAGTAGTTTTATTTAAATCTCTCCTAGGTTCTGATTATATTGTGAATGAGACAAGCATGCGGCTTGTAAGCGAAATTTTGCTCATCTCATACGCCTTTGAATGACTTTTATTAAAATTTAGCAACCAAGGCTAAAAGGCTGTAAATAAACTGCTTCAAAAATTTACATTTAAGTTATGTATTTGTAACTTCACGCCTGAATCCCTTATGGGGTAGGCAGAACCCCAGATACCCCAGATGATGGAGGGAGACTATTGCAGTGACAGGGGGGCAGCGTGCCCACAAAAACGTCCATGAAAAAACGTCTGTCTCTTAACTGCCTTCTTTTTTTTTGAAACAGCTGTACATCCTACGTTTTTCTTTCGCTCCCAGTCCATTTCATTTACAAAATATGAGTAACTACGTTACACAAAATCAATTCCGAATCTTGTTAAAAGTAAAACAGCACCAGTGCCGAAGTAATCCTCTTATTCCAACTGTTTTGCTTCAAACAAATGTTCAGTCTCGGTGTTCCCGAGCAAAAGACTTCAGTGTTTCCACTGCTAAAATATGAACCTACAAATAAAACACAAGTTTAATCTTTTTACAGACGAAAGTTCGCGCGGATAGAACAAAAAAGCTTTTAGGTTTTACAGAGCCTTTTAAAAGAAACAAAAAACTTGCGGATTATTGTGTTTCAGAAAATCTGTTTGCGGTTTTATCGCCGAATACTTTGGCATTAGTGCAATTAATTGAAGATGATTTTTTATTGAATTAAAAGCCGAAAAGCGATGGTTTTAACCAAGGAGACGGTGGTTTGTGGTAACATGGAAATTTTGATTAGGGCATTTAGCTATTGTTGTAGCGTGGTCTGCCGGAGTATTGTCATGGAAATTCCCTTTGTTCCAGGAATTTGAATAGTTCGTTTTGCTTTTGTCTTTGAAATAGGCTGTTACAAACAATTGCGGTTAAATTAGGATCATGATTTTAACAAGGTCAGATTTAAGATCAGTGGTAGCATTGCGTGTGTTTACTAATGCCAGGAGCCTATTAAATTGATATCCAACATACTTTTTGTCGATTTGAATATCTTTACTGATTTTAAAAGAGGATCACAAGGCCAAACACTCAAATTAATCCATGCCTTATGACTATTCTCAATCTATACTTCTGTGACTTTTGCTTCAGCTTATAAAAGTAAAAAAACCTTTACTTTGCAAATGAAAATTTATACTTAAAAAAGTTAACAGTATTTGAACACGGTTTCTGCTTCTGAGAAAAAGTACCTAGCAGCAAACTTCTTTTAGTGAACACCCAAGGGTTTTGTCTTCCTTGGAAGGACTTCTACGTTTACCTTTAGCTTCTAGCATACTCTAACCTACTTCTTAACGTTAAAACATCCCGAGAGTCCTGTTGATTGCACTCTATTTTTTATATACCAACTTTATGAACAATGAAACAAAATTGTATGCAGTTTGAATATTAAATTTATATTTCATAGGTCATTTTCCTTTTGAAATCGTGACTACTGTAGCAGCATTTCAAACTTAACTTTGTCTTGATATTTTAAAACATTTCCTTTCCTACAGTTTTCCATTGTTTCTCCAAATAGCAAATGAAATAATCGCCCCATCTAGCTGTCTATAGAAACACCTTTGTTACAAGATTTCCACCATCTTGCGTACATTTCCCTCGCACCGTAGTTAAGTCATACATTGTTCCACGGGTACCAACCTACCTAACAATGCCATCTATTTCTTCACGTGTCGATCCATCTATTCAGAAAGACACTGGCCTCTTACAAAGCAAATGTAGACAATAGTTGGTCTCTATACTCTACATAATAGGCACCGCAAATACGTTTGAGCGGGAATTACTTTCGCCGCGACCCATATTGTGTCCCTTTCCAGCACAAGGGGTGAGAACGAGACCTAATTTCGTTTTAAGGCCGGAACACACGAGGCGGCTGGACCGCATACAGCTGAAGCGTTTCCGAAGGCTCGATGTCACTTGCAAGGTTCCGGTTGCAAATGGATTAGGTGGATTGGAATATAAAAAATAAAATGTTATAGGTAACGGTCGTGTGAGAAGTGCGAGTAGTTTAGTCCCGTTCTATTTTTGGACTTTTTTCACGTTCCAGAACTTTTTAGTTTTAATACTCTGTGGTAGTTAGTAGTTAGTGGCTCTTTACTAAACTGTGTTCGGACTCAAACATTAATGAATTTTTTTTTATATCGGAATGCCTGCCTGTGCAAGTACAAAATTGTGACGTCATTAAGTGGCCATTCGATGGTCTTATGACAAATTAAAAAAAAACATTTCATTACCTAATATAAAATCATTACTGTGTTTGATCACGATTTGTTTTATTATCCATCTGTTAGGAAAATATTTTTTCAACACACTTGCTCGTAAAGTGTAAACTATAAACTGGGCTATAAGTCACGCGTGCATTAATATATTATACCCTAGTGCATAATATAATGAATCCTACAAAGTTGAATTGTAACTTTGTGCAAATAACATGCGAGAAAACAGAGCATATTTTATTGGTCCGGGTTATACACTAAATATTTTCAGAAACAACAAAGAGGTTTTATACCACTTCAAATCCATATACATTTTTAAATGTTTGCGCCTTATATTAGTAAAATAAATTTGTATATTAAACAAATTATTCACAATTTACAATCATTTGTCATAAAATATTAAAATATTTGCATTTACCACTCCAAATTAAACATTTTCACTTAAAATAGGCTGTATATGCTATACAGACATTGACACATTTGACGGAAAAAAAAACCTACGCGCATGCGCGAGGTTCGGCGCCATTTTTCAATCACAATTCACAGCTTTGTTATCAAGTGTGTTTGTTATTTTATGATCCCGTATGTCTGTCTTTTACTCACAAGTGTGTTGAAAAACGTCGTATGTAACTCGTGAGCGTTGCTAATTACAGTCTCGGCTCATTATTAAGCCCTCGCCTGCGGCTCGGGCTCAAATCACAGCCTTGGCTGTAATTAGCAACTTCGCTCACTTGTTACATAATATACTAATAATTGTGGCATCGCATTGGTTCGTCAAATTGGAATCAAAAGTGGTTTGCGAGCGAAAACAATACACACAATACGATGCTGGTTTAATTTTCATAAAAGTAGAAGTTTAAACGTTAATTACAGTTAATTTACATTTGCACTGAATACAGCTTAAGATTTCGTAGTTTTTTTACATTTCTTGCATTTAAACGGCAGGGATTTCTATGAATAGTAAAAAAGAAAGTGTGAGTAGTGTGAGCTTGATGTTTCTTTTCGTTTCGCTAATAAAATAAAAAAAATTACGTTGCAAATAGATGTAAATTTTGCGTAAGTTTATTTTTATTACAAGATCTATTATAAAAATTACTTAGGTCTACATACTGTTAACCTCTGCGGATACCAGACATAGGTACTAAGTAGTTGTTATTGATAATAGCTCCTAACTTAGTTAACTTGACAGTCAAAGGTGGTATTAGTGCGGCAGTTCAACACAAAACTCTTTAGAGATTCTAACGATTTTTTTGTGTCTTTGTTACTTGATATTTCGGATAATTATGAATTGATTTTGAAAATTATTGTTTCATATGATAGAGGATACTTCAAAGTTTCCATTTAAATTTCATCGAAATCGGTTGAGTAATTCATTGAGAATTTCAATCTTGTGAAATAAATATGTATGATTTCGGAGAATATTTACGTTGATGACACTCTCAAGTCAGGCAGAGTTTTGACGTGAAGTCGGTTTTTCTAATGCTCTGCATTCGTTGATTATTGCTAGATATAAAGCTTCGATGCACGGGCAGAAGACCAACTGCACGTCACTTAAAAAAAATACAACGTTTATTGCCAAAAAAAATAAATTGTTACAGAATAGAAAGTATGTTTAAATTATTATCATACAAAAATGAAACTTAAAATTAACTTAGTTTGTGGATCACCCCTTCATAACACTTCGTTGAGTCATAGCGTGAAATATCACTGTCAATTGAAAATGTTACGGTGAATATTTAATTCAACAATTCTTCTAATACATATTATAAAGCGAAAGATTGTGAGGTCGGATGGATTCTGAAAAGCTGACAGATTTAGCTGAAATTTTGCACACAGGGAGAGTAAAACCTGGTTTAACACATATAGTTTTTATCGTAAAATACCTCACAGTAGGGAGAGAACCAGGTGAAGCCCCGGGAACAGCTGGTTTTATGTTTTTTTTATTAGAAACTAAACTCGTGGTTGACCTCAATCTCACCTGAAGCCATCAGTGAAGATGAGGTCGAAGCTGTCAGCACACAAGCTTTGGATAGAACTGGCTCTTCATAAAATACTGCCGCTTGAGCGGTTGGCAATATTTCGCGGCAGATTTTATATGATTACAGTAGAATCCGTTTATTATGACTCCGCTTATATTGACCAACCGCTTATTATGACGTGTTTACACGGTGAAGTTTGGTTTTCATATAAATTATATAACTAAGTCGGATATAATGACTTCGCTTTTAGTGACATATCGTTTATTGCGACCCTTTTTTATCAAATTTTGTCCGCTTATTGTGACCGACCGTATGATTTCTAACATCTTTGGCAGTGTTCGGGAGAGTCACGTTATACCCAAAGACTTTCGGCGCGTGAGAGGCTTTTTTGATTTGAGTCTCAGAGCCTATATTTACTTATTGAGTCTACTTATTAATATCTACTTTGATTTATCTCTATTTTATTCCTTTCTATTAAAATGAATCATATAAGTACTAACTTAAACAATTTATTTATTATTGCAGTATCTACCTATGCTTTGTATGACGTCCGTATAGTATGACTTGTTTCTTATTTCCCTTCGATGTCATTATAAACGGATTCCATTGTATTTTCATTAGGCTTACAAAAAACGCCGCAAGTTTTTTAATAATTTAATTAACGCATCACCTCTTAATCCACATTATTCCCAAGAACATTTGTTGTACGACTTTTTTCGAATCTTGATAAATGACACAAAAATAAAAACAAAAATTTTTTTGCTCCATACTCTACATTTTGTAAGAAGTACCTATTATTATTATGAAGCGATATTTTACTGCGCAAGGTGTGTGGTATACCTAAGCTCAGAGTAAATAGAGTTACGCCTCTAAACAGAGGCTATAAATTTTTTTTGTATTGGAAAACTAAAATTTTAAAAAGTTGTAGAATAAATGTTTTTGGGATTGATGTGGAGAGCAAGCCTGCAAAAGGTGACGCGCTGATTAAAATTAACCCTGTATTTTATTATAATAGCTACCTTCAGTAATAACTTACAGTAAAACATCAAATTAAGATTTTATTCACGTGTTTGCTCGAGGACAATTTACTACCACGCTAAGTCAGTCCAGTCCAGAAAAAAAAACAAAAGTTATTGCCATATCTAAAAAATACTAATTGCCAGCTCGGTGTTCCCGAGTTTATCTACCAGATTTACCGTCCCCTTAAAACCAGCTTACAATGAATAAAGTTTTATTAGAGTTAGTAAGTTACGAGCCTGCCTTTGAAATATTGCTAGTATAAGTAATATCTTCCAAGAAAGTATGACGCTGCGAAGCTAGGCGGGTTTCAATTAGAAATTGTAGTAAAAGAAGGATAATACAGAAATGGCGTAATTTTTTTAGAAATTTTCGATGCATCAGAGCTGTAGTATTGTGGTCTTTGTAACACTATCTTTAATGAAATTCAGAGCCTTGTGGTAGATCAGTGGTAGTAGCCCTCGAGGATGCTTTTCATCATCATCACAACTCTTTTTTAATGAGCCCATTGCAGGGTATGAGTCTCTCCCCTGGGTGATGAGGAGGTTTAGGCCATAATCCACCAAGCTGGCCCAGTGCTGGTTGGTGGATGTCAGAATTTTCAGGGTGCCGATACGGCTTCTGACAAACTCTAACGACTACTGTATACAAGTATACCGGACTGACTGTTTAACGTGCCCTCCGAAGCACGGAAGTTGCCGTGAGAAATGAATGGTCGGCGATCACCCATCCAAGTTGAATGTTTTTTGTTGAAGCAAAATATGTGTCTATGGTGGTTTATATTAAGGGTTGTAATAATTTACTCTATGATCCTTTTTAGACTAGCGACCAACTTCGCTCTAACTTTCTCAGATCACTACAGCCCTTATTATCTAACTACTTATGTTTCGATCTAAAGTCACGATACCACGTCGTTAGCTGTCATCAAGTAATTGGTATAAGGAAATGAAATTTTCATTTTCTATCCTTTTTCAACCGACTTCATAAAAAGGAGGAGGTTCTCAATTCGTCACGTATGATTTTAATGATTCTTGTTTCATATGATAGAGGATACTTCACATTTGGTCCTATATAAATTTCGTCGAAGTCGATTGAGTACTTCATGAAAAAAAATGTAAATATATGTATGAATTTGGAGATAGTTTACCTTGACGACCTACTTCAGCCAAAGTTTTGACGTGAAGCCGGTTTTTCAATGCTCTGCATTCGTTGATTATTTAATAGGCGATTAAGCCCGCGATTGATCAATCCGGTGGTAAGTGTAGAGAAGGTCGAAGATCCAAGCACATGAGTCACTCTAGTATTCATCAAAATTGTATATTTTATATGTATAAGAGATATTTACAGTTTCCTTTCACTTATCCACCTCCGAGAAAGAGATAGAGAATTATAGAGTCGTTAAATATTATTTACCTCAATTAGCAACCTTCTTAAGTGGAGCTAAGTGTAACTTAAGGGTTTGGAACGTTTTAAATGAAAAAGCGTACTTTTAAAGTAGGCTGTATTTATTCAGGCCGTTTTAAAGGCGGGTTTTAATTACCCGCCATTTTGTTATTTCTCTGAGACACAAATAAATATCTAGCAATGCAAGCGTGGACGTAGACTTATTACAGTTATTTGTAATGCTTAAAAAGAAACAAAGGATTGCTGTTAAAAAGTAAGAGCTCATTAACATAGAACTTGGAGGTTTTATGAGATGTAAGTCGTTAATAAAAGTCGTTAATTTACCCCGGTTGCTTCAGTTGAATTAGGTAATTTAGATTTTTTGCATGCTTGACTGTTGCTAGGTTTAAATAAAGATGATTTTGATTGGAATAATGTATAATCTGTGTGTTTAATCAAACATACGAATTCCAGAGGTTTTATTGGAGGTTTTTTTTGTGGGTAATAGGCTGGCCCCTTTTCACTGCAATAGTCTCCCTCCACAATTATTTGTGATCAACGTGACATCAGATGGTTTTATAACCTCTGTCTCGAGTTCTGCATATCCCAAAATACATACATGCGTGAAGTTATGTATGTATGTATGAATTCCTCACTTTAACATTTACTTACAGAGTTTCATAACTTGATTCTATTTGTGAATGGTATCTATCAAGTAAATCTATTAAGTAAATAGAAACTAAAAATAAATTCCATGAAAACAAAAGTAGTCTAAATAGCAACCTATCAACTAAAGCTATCAATAAAATCGTCTTTGATCTATTCAATCTACAAGCGGAACCCATCAACCCACTGTTATAACATGAATAATAACACGATACCACAAAAAATGGTCCCTCCCAACTCGCAAAATTATGTACATCAATTTACTACCGAAATATACGCGATTCATACAAAAAGATACGGCGGCAAGCAGGAGGGTCGAAGGATTTCGCGGCCCTTGGGGTAAATTTGTTATTCATTGTCCTCGTAAAATCTGGAACTATTACGATTAAGCTTACATAACCGAAGCTCTAAGGGTAGGACGGGAATAAGTTTTTATTCATCTTAAAGATTCTAAATTCACTTGGTTTGTTGGTTATAGATAAACTCGAAAAAATTTGTGACGAATAAAAAAAAATGCTGTTAGGAAGCTGCTTTACCCAGGAGTACCGCAGGTTATATTTTATCAAAAAAAATCCCAGGGGATCAGAAGCTACGTGGGTGGAAAAAGCGAGGTTAAGACGGCACATCGAAATGTTTTTTTTAATGTTAGCACTTTAACACACCGACATAAGGTCGCGTATTGCATAGAAAGCGCGACCAGTGACACCGCTCAGATATTGAAATCGTTTGAAAAATCAATAAAAAATAATGGTAAATGCTATGTAAATTTTGAGCAACCAAAGTTCGAACAATAATGTGAAGATTTCATTTTAGTTATTTCTAGGCATATGGATTTCATAACTACGTGGTAATTTAAGAAAAGTATTTTTTTAGACGTGTTGTCGAAAAAAACTATAGAGTCATCATGTTTTTGAGCAACCAAAGTATAGTCTATAAAGATTTGAATTTACACATATCAAAATTTCGGATCCGCTCGTCTTGTCATATTCTCAGTATGCGATGAAAGTCAATGCATTTTTTCAATAAGTCGCCTTAAATAAATAAATGTATTAAATAAAATAAATTTTATTAATACATACGTAAAGTATTAGAATAAAGCCTATATTAATCCGGATCAAAAATATTTTATTTAAAATTTCGTCTATACCGAATATGTTTTATTTTCGGTGTAGACGAAATTTTAAATAAAGTAATTTCGATCCAGATTAATATATATGTATCTTAGGTGAGATCGAGTTCAAACGCGTTTACGATAAGAAAATCTAGTTTTTCCGTTATCCAAAAACAAAAAATATCCAAGGCTTTCTTTTCTTATTTTTTTCGTTTTAAATCGTCAACCTCAGTGTTTCCGAACATCAATTAGGCAAGGTGCTATAAAGATACCCAAACACTAGGCGGGAATCCATTAGTTTAAAGTCTGGGCGTTGCGTGCTGCAGCTCGTTGGCCTAGATTCGAGTCTCGGCATGGTAATCCAGATAGCCGCATCGACTCGGCTTTCTGTAGCCTATTCCTGCATACAGAGTTAGCTGATTACTTCGACACTAATGGCTTCTGTGAGTTTTGATGATAGTTATATTAGGTTTTTTAATTTGATTTTGAAGTCGCTTTGAAATTTAAAACGTTCTTAAAAAGGGCCTAGTTAAAAGTACCCGTAACCGGCGATCATGTATGAAAAGATTAATGAACGTGGAGGAAGCGAAAGAGGTATGTCTGGATCGAAGCAATTGGTGTTCCCTTGTCTCTGCCTACCCCAAAGGGAGACAGGCGTGAGGTTATGTATGTATGTATGTATGTTGAAATTTAAATATTTAAATTTAATCTCCATAATGTTAGTAGTCTGTAAGTTTTTGCTTAACACTTAATATGGCTTAGTAGGTAAATTGATTGGTTTTGGTGCCTATTTTAAACATATAAGGTTCAAAACTTGGTGGGATCTTTATTCCCACTGCCCGATTAAGGGGCGTTGTTCATGACTCTAGATAATATTTGCATTTCTCTATAGAGAACTGTGCACAAATGTTATACCTACTTAAGTATAGTTCCAGTCAGTCAGTTTTGAAAATCTTTTCTTCTCGACATTTATTTTATTAAAAGTTTCTCTATGTATAAATAAAATAATAATAAAATCTCCAGACAATCACACCAACTACATGGCATCAAAGTAAGCATAGCTCATGATATGAGATACCATTTAGTGAACTGCGGGGGAACCTAGAATATAAAATACATATATAGATAAACGCCCAAACGCGAAACATTTTCTTTTTTCTTGTTCCGTGCGGGAATTGAACCTGCAACCACTGGCGTCTGAGGCAGATAGGTTTACCCCATCGCCCAAGTGTATCGAAGCATCATACATATAAATTATTCGAACAATTTGTAAAAGTTTGCGTGTAAAGCATTTCTTAATTAAGAATGCTAGATGCTAGATGGTGATTTATACATATGTGTAGCAATAATCAACGAATGCAGAGCATTAAAAAAACCAACTTCACCTCAAAGCTTTGGCTGAAGTATAAGCACATGAGTAGATAAACGGAACAGAGACAAAGCTTCTTAAGAACGTGCAAAATTGTTACCTATTTTGGTAGGGTTGTCACAATGGGTAAAGACAAACTAAACAAAACATTTCTTAAATAGTTTTATTATTCAGTATATAGAATACTTTACAAATTACTTACTCTAATAATTTTCTTTTTATAATTTTTGTTTTTTAATAATTTATTGTTTCTTTTGACGGTGTGGTAAATTCTGAATCTAACATATATAGTTGTTTCAAGTACTCTAACGGGAAACACTCACATGGCATATCAAATTTACAATCTTTAATACGTTTAAGTATTTCATTGCCAATATTGACAATATGTATTTCAAGATCGAAATATTCGCGAAACTTTTGCTCGAGCAATTCAACAAATGCGATAAAGTTATCAGGAGGTATAATTAAAAAACCCAATTGTACATTTCCATTATTAAAATACTTGTAATGGCTGAATAGAGAATCTTTGCCCATATTTATAGGTTGTTCAGATCTCTTAACATACAGTTTTATTTTTTCGCATTTGTTGTGTTGTTCGAGGCATTTTCTGTACAAATAGCCTGATACATAAACTAAACCATTTTTTTCCGGTAAATCAAATCGATAGTCACTTGTTCCTACTGTTAACTCAGAGGCAATAACTTCGTCTAGTTGTGGATCTAGCGAAACTTGTGAGTTAAAAATACGACAGTCCTCTGGTTTCATAAGTAAGCTATCGAAATCTTGATCACAATTAGTATTTTGAGGTTTCTTTAAGATATTGGTTATAAATATCTTTTTGAAGGCATTACTAAGTTGTTGACATGTTGGTTCCATACAGTTACCACCCGCCTGTCTGACTTTCCCGAAGAAATTTTCAATTACGTCTCGATTTAGGCGTCTCGTTAGTATAAATTTAATTCCTTCTGATTTTAAATCCTCAGATAGTAGTAATAAAGATTTTATGGACACTTGAAACCCGT
Organism: Stenoptilia bipunctidactyla; assembly: GCA_944452665.1. Taxonomy (NCBI): domain Eukaryota; kingdom Metazoa; phylum Arthropoda; class Insecta; order Lepidoptera; family Pterophoridae; genus Stenoptilia; species Stenoptilia bipunctidactyla. The sequence goes on from OX101736.1 coordinate 24,679,790, forward strand.
TGATAAAATTCATAATATTCGTAACGTCCTTCTGACCATTGATTCTTATTAAGTTTAGGTTCTTAAAAAATTACAACATTCCCTGTAAGAAGTCAATTTGATAATTATCTCCGCGGAAAGCTCTTTTAAATTTATTAGGAGATCGCAATGTACTCGAGTTTAATATATCAAACAAGTTATTAAATCTATTTACAAAAACAGCAGTATCTCTTGCGGCAACGTCAATAAGATATAAGTCTACGTATGTATTCATTGCTGATGCGACAGTTCGACTTAAGACCTGAGTAGATAGTTTCACCCGCATTTTCTGAAAATTATTGGGGTTGATATGAACATCAGTCAGTTTTGGTGCTAATCTTATTTGTCTTTGTTTATCTTGATTATACAAGTCTTTTATGTGTGACCATTTCGCAACTCTATTGTCAAAAATGAAATTACATGTTTTAAAGTTGTTTCTTACACATTTCATAAGATGCGGGACATCAAACATGTAAAAAATTTTGTGTCCATTAACTTCGAAAAATGTTTTATCACTACTCACGGAACGCAACTTTGATGCTTTTATAAAATCAGAACCTAAATCTGAAACAAATACGCGTATATCCAGACCAATATCTAGTAGTGATATAATAATTTCGTCAATCCATTCATTTACTTCTGGATACTTTTTACATTGGGACAGAAATGAATGAGCTATTGGTTGTTTCCAGTTATGTATAATACCGCGGATCATCATAACAATAACGTATTTAGCTGGTTTTTTTTTTTGAATACCGTTGATTTCATGAAGTCCTACAATTCTATCGTTTCTGATATTATAATAGAGATTAGCTTTCAAAGACATGCAGTCCACGCAAACACTGCAAATCTTTTCTTGTGATCCCATTTTGTCTACCTTCGCTTTTAACGCACAGAGCAAACGTTCATCTGTCTGAGTGCCTATTGGCATAACTAACTTTTGTAAGGTGACCAAGGAAGGTAAACAAAATGTGTTTGTAAGAAATCTGTATGCTGCTGGACCGGAGTAATAAAGATTGAGTGCGAAAAATTTGAAAGCCAGACTATGCCGATTTCCACTATAACCTGCCTTTACATCTATTTGCCATTTAATAATTTGAGACATACTTTTAGTCATAAACTTATCGCACAATTTTTAAAAGTCTTTTTTAGTTATGTTATCTAAATCGTTTTTTTTATTTTTCTTGGCTTCTCGAAGTTCAATTGCCAGTTTTCTCTTTCTTGGAGTGTCTGCTGAAAGGTGAAGAGCCGTTTGCGCCGATCTATTCGTACAAATTTGCATATTGGATTCTGTTTGGATGCTATGCGATGTACGATCTTCCAAAATAACTATTTTATTTAAAAAGTTCTTTGAATTTGAAGGTATTTCACTAGTGGACATAAGTTGGATTTCCTGATTTTCTTGTACGGATTCATTCTTAAATTGGTTTAATTTTGCACCAGTATTTGATGGCAAATTAACAATTGGGAAAGCATTTTCTTGTATAGAGCTCGAGCTTGCACCTTCGAAGTGATCCTCACATACTCTGTATTTCGAACTAACGTACATCGTACTTCTATACTTTTGAACTTACATACATCGCGATTTCGTAATTCGAAATTCAGTAGCGGAGTTGTTTAATTCGTTTCATTGTACTTACCTATTATACTTTACACAGACTGAGCTAATGAACTGAGCTATATATACAAGACTGATAAAAGCGAGGGGCATTAAATGAAACCACATATACTATAAGTGCCTACTGTTAATCTGAAACTATTAAAAAAGAAGTATACGAAAAAACTTTTTTCATAGAACTTAAATAGCTAAATAATTATGTTCAAATGTAAACATCCTTTGTAAATATTTGGACTGACCTGCCCCGCCACCAGCGCGTAACAAAACGGCAACATCGCATTTGAATTAGCAACATACTGATCTATTTCTGTTTCTGTTATGCTTATTACACTAGAGTTTGATAACCGTGATCTGTACTTTCTCTTTAAGGAAAGATTTGTTTGTATTGCAGACTTACGATGCAAAGCGGCAACGTCGCTCGCGTGAATTTTGTCGTTTCGCGGTGATTGACCCTTAGATAACTATGCCTATAGTACTTACGATCAGGTGATCGGGAAAATACAGGGCGTTTAAATTAAACTAAGAAAAAACTAAAAAACGTTCCTGTGACTAAACTATTGCTTAGATTGATCTGATTTTTGTTGTGTAGCCTGATCATGATACACAGAATATGTGGTTTCATTTAATGCCTCTCGCTTTTATCAACCTTGTATATGTTATTTGTGTTATGTTAACACACCTACATTTTTGTCAATGGATAGCTCGTCAAGAAAAAAAATGTTCAATCTTTGAATACGATTTCCCAAAAACTAAAAATTTTGAGTTATTTCTTTTTTTTATTGAAGGGGCAAAATATTTAGTTAAAGCTTGTAATCAGCGACCATACATAGTCGTTGCTTGTAATAATAATAAAAAGGTAAAAACACACCGTATAGTACCTAGTTACCCTCTTCTTATTGAAAAAAGGATCATACAATAAAATAAAGGACTTACTTGAAAAGTAATAATCAAATATTTACTTACCTATTGTACTCCTTGGGATAGTTAAAGCATGATATATTTTTATTTTTTCTATTATTATTCATGCACACACTACAATAAACAACCTTTTTAAATAATAATAAACCACGTTTTTACATTAAAATATTCAAACTTCCAACTAACAAAAAAAACAACGTGCGTCGCGCTGACCCTGAGATTGTACACTAGCTGTGACAGCGTAAACCGGTTTTTACCAGTGTCGCCGCGTACGCGACAAGCGGCCAGTGGTCACGCACACATGCCCCGCGTGCTTGTAGTATTACAATCGATTCGTGCGGATGTATGAAGCTTTGTCTCTGTTCCGTTTATCTACTCATGTGGTATAAGGTCGTCAAGGTAAATGTTCTCCAAGTTCATACATATTTTTTCAATGAAGTGCTTAATCCACTTCAGTGGAAATTACATAGAACCAACTCTGAAGTATCTTCTATCATATGAAACAAGAATTTTTAAAATAGATTTATAATTGTCCGAAATATCGTGTAACAAAGACACAAAAAAATCATACACACGAATTGAGAATCTCCTTTTGGACGTCGGTTGAAAACCAAGTTACAGTTTCAAGAGCTAACCAATGTAAAAATATATGTATCTCTGAAATATGTTCTGTTATAAACCTATTTTACTCCTTTGTAATTCTTAGCAAGCAACCCTTTTATTGTACACACATCTTTACGTAATAATCTTTACGTTCTCGCTCGTTTTCGCTTGGTGGTAGGATCCCGTCTGGGTCCGCCTGGCTAGCGACCACCCTTTATATAAAGTCTGCCGCCAAATGTTACCGCTCCGACGGTAATGTGTTCCGGCAATATTGTATAAAGAGCCAGTTCTTTCCTAAACCGTGCTTTCATCTTCGACCTCATCGTCACTCACCATCAGGTGAGATTGAGGTCAAACGCGGGTTTAGTCACTTATAAAAAAAAAAAAATGCTAATTTAGCTTTCTAGAGTCATCCTTATACCTTTGTTATTAATAATTGTCAGTAGCAGTTTGTCCATTAAACCTGTAACATCTTGGTGAAATTAAATTATAATCAGCAGCTAATAAAAGTGTTTTTTTAAAAAGGACCCACAGGCTGCCATCATAACAGTACGCAAATACAATACTTAAACATATTACTTGACGTTATTATTTATTTATATGAATGGGATAACGAGCGGTGAATCTGCGGGATTTTTAATACGAAGTTGCTGCAATATGCAGGGTTAAAGCGATTTTTGATCACCGTCCAAATCCGCCTTGTGTTTCACTGAAACTGAATAACTTATTTAAAGGCATTTTCCCGCGCTACCAGCATTGTCTCAAAGGTGTTCTGTTAACTAGTGTCAAAATGTGGTATTTAACAGAGATCCTAGCAACACCGCCGACTTTTTTATTTTACAGTCTAGTGCTAGGCGACACCGGAGTTCTTATCTTTTTCGGAAATCTTTAGTTTTTTTTAAAATAAGTGTAGAGAACTTTACATTATGCTTTCCAAGAGAAGCGTTTATACGGGTCCAATAAAAGCATACATTTGTACGCATCGCTTACAAATTGTACAATTTAATGTAAGTAGTCGTAATTTTTACTGCTGTTTAACAACGGGGTAAGTGGGCGCTTTTCCTTACCCAGGAAATTGCTAAATAAAACCCTTGCATGTTTAGATGTAGTGCACTGTTAAATCAGTTTAATTTATGAACCATAAGTTTTCGATACACTTGGGCTCGTGTTATGAGAGTTCTCTGAAGCGCTGATTATGATTCAAGTTCAAATTCACTGCCAATTTCCATAGGATCATTACATCAGCCTAAAGACGTCCACTACTGCACAGATACCTCCCCAAGGATCTACAATATGCTCGGTCCCGCGCCGCCCTCGTCAAGCGTTTATCGGTGACTTTGACCAGATCGTCTGTCCACCTTGCAGGGATAGGGGTCTCCCAGTGCGTTGTCGCCATTACTGCCGCTACGGCCTGCCCATTGCCACTTCAACCCTGCAATTATTCTGGCTATGTTACCTTTGTTTTGCCTGTGAATTTCCTCATGTCCGATTCGATTCCGCAGGGAAACTCCGAGCATAGAACCTTCCATAGCCCGCTGAGTGAATTTATGCCTGTTTAATAACGCCCATAGGTATTGATTATAGTCAATTTCTACTGACAAAATCTATAGTTACCAAAAAAGAGTTTAAGTCTGAATATGCTTTTATTATACAAGCCAGTGTCCCTTTCACTCGAGCTTAGGTCCGTCTTGATATAGATAACGTTCACCTTTTGTATGAACTCTAAGAATTTATGAAATGTCACTGCCTTTTGTAACCTCTTTTTAGATGAGAAATTTAGCAGAATTGGGCCTAGACGCGTCATGTGGCCCGTCATGCACGAATAAAGACGTAGATTTGTAAAGTAAGCTGATATTTTATTTCTGCGAAGGATTTAAAAGAAAATTGTGACGTCCTTACAAAATTTGAATAAATTATGGTAAGTAGGTCAATTAATCTTATACGATGTGGTATCTAACTTGATTTAGGTTTTGTCGAGCTTCGGGTTGCGCAATACCTGTAGCTTTGGTAGAGCAAGAAATGTTGTTTATAAAGCATATCGACATATCTATACCTATCGTTCTTTCAGTTTTATCAAAGAGAAAAATATTGTGAAGGAAATCGTTCAGTAACGAGAAATTAAACTCAATTACCATTTTATATTGATTTTACTTATACATTATTGGTGAAGTTAGAGAAGACCACTGGAGTTGGGGATTGAGATTTAATTGTGCCGTCCAGCGTTTCTTAAATATATTTTTCTTTTTGTTTAAAAAGGTCTGGCTCTGCAACCAATGAAGCAGCCCCTAAATACGAAGCTTTGATAACCTAGAACCATCAATCGTATCAATTTAAAATTATTTATATCTTTATACTGTATAATTATGCTTACCTGTATGTCTAGATATATGTAGCTAAAACGATACACGACTCCGGACGGTGGCGTTGATGTCCTGTAGGTATTTAGCTTTCTACATTTAAAATATACTTTTTCAACCTTAAAATTAACTATCACATAAAACAGGCCTACCATACCATGAACTTGACAAAAAACTCTATTTAATTCAGATTACGACTTTAAAAACTTACTTTTCTTTTCCGATACAAACAACCCTATTTCGTGACCTGACCTTCACCCGCAAACCTGCTTTGGCATTAATGACTTTATTTTCTCAGATTTAGGATGGTATTCCTCTGGCAATTATTGCGGTTTTCTTGCCAGAATTTGGAATTTCCAACACGCGGCGATTTATTAACGACGCGGCGAATAGATAAGGCTGGCAACACAAGGTTTGCACTCAATGCAGTGGTATTAGTGAACCAGGTTTTGTCTTTTTTTAAGGTTGACTACTGACAAATATACTGCCTAAAGTAATTGGATAATTATGTCAGATTTTATGACAATATATTTATCGTTCGTTATATTATGTGACTTATTTTCAATTCCACTTTTACTATTAACGCTTGTTTGGTATCGTGTTGGCGCAATTTTATTTTGAGCCACTGCCGACGTGCGATTTTTTTATACTGGGTTAATTTTAATTAGCTCATCACCTCTTGCAGGTAGCCTCTCCGCATCAATCCCAACAACATTTGTTCTACAACTTATTAAAATAATAGTTTTTAAAAATTTTGTTTTCCCATACAAAATATTTATAGCCTCGGCTATTAGTGGCGTAGTTTTTTTGGTTTTACTCTGAGCGTAGGTATGCTACGCACCTTGTGTAGTAAAATATCGCTTCAAAATAATAATAGGCAGTTCTTACAAAATGCAGAGTTAGGAGAAAACGCTTTTTTTGTGTTATTTATCAAGATTTGTAAAAAGTCGTAGAACAAATGTTGTTGGGATTGATGTGGAGAGGCTGCCTGCAATGGGTGATGTGCTAATTAAAATTAACCCTGTACTATGTACGGACAGTGAATGATCATGAAGATTACAATTAAAGAACTAGGACTAATAGTGGCCATGAAAAACAGACACAAATAGTTCATTCTACATCTTGGCGACCCGCATTATAAAAGAACTGGCTCTAGAATTATCATTGCGCTTTGATTGACTTTTTAGAATGGAAGATGGAGTTTTTATCTTAGTAGTCAGTCAGTTAAAGGGTTAAATTTTTTTTAAACTGTTAGGATAGGACGTTTGTCTTCCATGCCACCTGATGGAAAGTGCGCATGAAGACTATGGTGTTACACGTCCATCAACGAGAAACCTATTCACTAGACACTTAAAAGTTCCAGGACTGTAGTGGTCAGGAAAAACAGACGCAGGCAGATTGTTCCACTCCTTGGCAATCCGTACCAAAAAGGAACTATCGAAGCGTTTTGTTCGACTTCTTGGTAAATCAACTATATAGGGATGGAAGTTCTGTCTGCGTCTGGTAGTCCGGTGGTAAAAAGGGGTGGGTTCAATTTGGTCAAAAAGAGCACTCGCACACTCACCAAAATATAGCCGATAAAATACTGTCAAACAAGCAACCTTACGACGATGTTCAAAAAGAACATCGGGAACGCTCCGACCTAAGTCATAAATTATTATCCTCTATCTTTTTATAAGGAACAACTAGGGCAGTTTTATAACGCCTCCAAGGACGCGCGAGAGAAAAGATAAACATATTTTTTACTCCCTCGCACGTTTGTAATGGCTCAATTTTATCTAATATAGAACTTACGAGTTCGCTTAGCAAGAAAAGATTTAACATGTTATGATGCTACATATTTATTATATAGATATTAAATGTACCAAAGACATTTTCTGACATATAGTGTTTCCAAACATTGTTTTGATATATCTCTAAGGCTAGCGCTCCTACACGTGCAATTTTTTTACAAACTGCATATACCTACAGCCATTTTGTTACTTACATAATTTTATATGGACATCTTACTCGTTTATCGGTATTTATATGACTAACAAAATCCCTATAACGATTTAGACGTAATGGGTGCAAGAAGCAGGATAGAGACGATTTCCGTTTATGTCTGTGATACTCAATCTATTTTAGAGAAGATAAAAAATACACCAAAACAATGTGTAACCAGCTTTATCTTTAGTTAAGGCCCTTCGGCTTTGAAGCACTCCTCGAGCCCTCTGGTGGCCATTCATTTTTAAATTGCTCTCTATCCTAACATAACGTATGATTTAGCAGTGAAATTACGCGTTTTTTTCTAAAATCGGTGCGTGTATTGTGCGATAAATAAAGTAAATTGCGTTATTTGTACGTTGATGGTTGTCATAGATTGCTTTGGAATGATTAGTCGTTGTTTAATGGATCCAGATAACCCTTTTTACACTTTGTGTTTTAAAAAAAGTTTCTAATTGGCGAAAGTTTGTCGTTTGTTGGAAATTAAAAGATAAATATAACAAAATAAAAGTTTTTTAATGGATCCACCATTCAAAAACTTTTACATATCAATAATTGTTATAAAACAAAATTTTAGATTAAAATTACGGAAGTGGTCTTAGATTATTGACAGTGGTCAAAGCAATATCGTAAGCTATAGTTGTGTATAATATATAAGTGCCATTCTCACATGTGTTATATTTTTTGTAGAGACCGCTTTAGAAAATTCTCATGCAAATCTTCCATCATCGTTGATGTTTATTGAAATTATTAAAGATGACATTGGAATTGGAGACTTGGTCTGGACTGCTTCGTAACTGACGTTCGCCAGAAGCACTTGAATTACTTCCGTCTATGTAACTAGATAGAATCACGTAGAGATTTTCACACTTTGTGTAGAATAATAAAATACGTATCTGCTCTTGTAGACTTTCTCTCAGCTTCTGTTTTAACTGGATTCCTTAATAACTGGATTTGACAATAAGAAAATATTCCTCCGAATTGGGTACAAAAGTGGCAAAATGTGTATACTATGTTTTCTAATAATTAATTTACTCAGTCATTTGAAGTCGTTGTTTAGCCCAATCGACCCATTTAACCATGTAGCACCATCTGCTGACACATAGTAAAACCTTCTAACAATATTTAGTTTAAGTTCTATTTGCAATTCGAACAAGCAGCATACAAGCGACACAACTAATTTTCTACTGTTAATTGACTAAACTTGCACCAGCGATTCCAGCCAGTGCTTCCCCGGCGTGTAGACGATGCTCGCGTTTATGACGTAGCCTCGTTGCGGCAGTTTCCACTATTTACTTTTCGAATACAACGATTCGGCAACATTTTATTGGACGGAGTCCGGTCTTTGTTGTCTGTGCACATTACAGCACAGGCTGTATAAACGGGTTTGTTACTCTCCGGTTCTGAACGCAGTTTATTTTGCTACTGCAGCTAGGTACTTTTGTTTTCTTTTCTAGCATTGCTTCTGTTGGATACTTACGAGGTTCCTGAAATGTTGTTTTTTCATTGGTTTTAAATGAGTTGGGTCTATTTCACGTTGTATTGGTCTCTTACGGTAGTATTATTTCAAGAATAAATGTACTTGCCAGCAAGCTCTAGAATTTAATCTTTTATCGCTATTTCAATCGACTAAACTTTTATTAATTCGTTTAGATTAGTTTAGTACTGTAAAACTAAGTCGGTATCACTGTCAATTATCGTTGAAAAGATAAAGATTTTAGAAAAAGCTCAGTATGTAGCTAAGTATTAGATTTCCAAATCAATGATTTCGAAATCATTCTTTTTGGGACGGAGGGACGAAGGGACGGAGGTTCTAATGGCGTTTTTGCGGGCGATAGGCTGACACCCTGTCACTGCAATAGTCTCTCTCCATAATAATAATACCTCCAAATTTGTCAAACGTTACATCAGATGGTTTTATAGCCTCTGGTGTTCTGCCTACACCATTAGGGATACAGGCGTGAAGTTATGTATGTATGATTTCGAACTATTAAATAAAACACTTTTTAACCGGATTTGTCGCGTATACTTACATTTTTAATTTTAACTCGGTGTTTCGGTGTTTTTGCAGACCCCGTGGTCACGAGAGACTCTTATACGCGATAAATACGGTTTAATTTTTTTTATTTAATGATTTCAAAAATAACATTTACGACATTTTATATGATAGGACAATTATCTTTCTTATTCTCTCTCCTAAAAACATAATTTAAATAATAGACTACTAAAAAGTACCGTGAAATCCAGAGTTTAAGAAAGTCAGTGATTGAGCGCGTTGATTTGACCTTACGGAAAGTATCCGATTGGGGTGAGTCGAATTTGGTCAAATTTAACGCGTCCAAAACTCAGGCGTGTCTATTCTCCGCAAAAAAGAGCACCTTCACATTTACGCCCACTTTCCAAAATGTATCTGTCCCCATCACTGACCATCTAGGGCTTTTAGGCGTAACTATAACATCCAGTTTAAACTTCGGTCAACAAATTGTGTCCATGGCTCAAGTAGCTTCAAAAAAGTTGGGAATCATCTCAAAGGTACGGCGGTACTTCAGCCCTGCACAGCTTCTTAACTTATATACAGCTCAAGTGCGATCATGCATGGAGTACTGCAGTCATCTTTGGGATGGTTCAGCCAAATATCAACTAGAAGCGCTGGATTCCGTTGACCGAAGAGCCCGTAATCTAATTAACAACGTCGACCTTACGACCAAAAAACTGCAGAACCTAGAGCATCGTCGTAAGGTTGCTTGTTTAACCGTGTACTACAGGATACATTTTGGTGAGTGCGCGAGTGCTCTGTTTGAGCAAATTGAACCCTCACCCTTTTACCATCGGACTACTAGACGCAGACAGAACTTCCATCCGTATGTGGTTGATATTCCGAAAAGTCGAACTAAGCGCTTTGACAGTTCCTTTTTGATACGGGTCGCCAAGGTTTGGAATGAACTGCCTGCGTCTATTTTCCCTGACCAGTATAGTCCTAGTACTTTTAAGTGTCGAGTGAATAGGTTTCTCGTGGATGGACGTGTACCACCTTAGTCTTCATGTTCACTTAACATCAGGTGTCATGGAAGACAAACGTCCTATCCATATTTTATAAAAAAAAAAAAAAAAAGTACCGAGCTATAATAATTGGATAGGTATATGCGCTGAAGAATGCATTTTCGTCTAACTAAAAATAGAGCCTCGGAACCTCTCAGGAAGAGACTACCTATGGTGCACTGGTTTTCGAATGTAGCATCGATGAATCGATGACATCCACGTATTCACTATATAAAGACAGAATTACTTCGTACCTTATTCATGTAGAAAATTACGTTTTTCTGTCTTTAAAGGACAGGTTTTATTGTAAGTATGTCGTACGCGACAACAATTGTATGAAACCGCGACAGATCGTTCTCACGCCCGCTGGCGTCGAGAACGGCCCAGATTCCCCGCGTCCAGTTTGCAGCCTTATGTAGCTGAAACATTTTTTCACCATTAGATGAAGGGTTCAATTTTGAAAGAAAAAGGAAACAATCTAATTCAAATAACATAAAATAATACTAAGTACGACACTGCGTGGGTAAAAATGGTATTTAAATTAATTTAACTACTGAATATTCAATAAAGGCGCTACATAAGCCTCACTTACTACAGAAGCATTAAGTTGAAGCAGCTTCTGTAATAAATGTTCTACAAAATTATGAGAATAAAGTTAAGCCGACTGCGTGGAGGCAAATAAATAATTAAGTGTAAAACTCAGTCAATCTTAATTAAGCAACTTTGTTGGCCTATAAAACTTCCCTTAATGAGAAGAGAGATCAACGTCTAATCTGTTTATGGTAAAGCTTTACTTAAGGCGACAAATTGAAAAAATGCATTGACTTTCATCTCATACTATGAGAATATGACATGAGCGGATCTGAAATTTCGATATGTGTAAATTCATATCTTTATCCATACTTTGATTGCCCAAAAACGTGACTAAATGATTTTGACTCGATAGCTTTTTTTTTCGAAAACACGTCACAAAACTAGTTTTTCTTAAATTACGACGTAGTTATAAAATCCATATGCCCAGAAATAACTTAAATACAATCTTCACATTATTGTTCGAACTTTGGTTGCTCAAAATTTACATAGCATTTACTATTATTTTTATATCGATTTTTGAAACGTATTCAGTATCTGAGCGGTGTCGATGTTTCTATGCAATACGCGACCTTATGTCCACGTGTTAACGTGCTAACATTTCAAGAAAGACATTTCGATGTGCCGCCTTAAGACAGTAAATACCTACATTTTATTTGAGTGATCGTGTCCTCCTTTCATCTCCATTTCATCTGATGGTAGATGAGGATGAGGTCGAAGAGAAACACGAGTTAAGCAAGGAACTGGATTTTCATTTTTATATGAAGTTTACACAGGGTGGAATTTTTGAATTTCCCTGGAGGGAAAGTAGGTACTCTAAATAATAGAGATAGCAAATTTTACTCCAAACAAACATTCCTTCATTTTGGTAAATAAATAAAACTGCATTCAAAGATTTTTCGAAAATTTGCTTGCTTTCAACTGACTTCCAAAAGGCGGAGGTTCTGAATTCGTGTGTATGTTTTTTTGTAACACGAATATTCTTATTTCATCAAAATCGATTGAGCAACTTATGAAAACTTTCGAAAAAATAAGTATGAATACGTAGAATATTTACAAAATTTTTGACTGACAAGGATTTAAAAGGTCGGTTTTTTAATGTTCTGCATTCATGGATTATATGACGTGTCGAAATAATTGTCTTAAAAATCGTTATGAAATCTTATTTTTGTTGAGCTTTCTTGCCACGATATGCTAAAAATAAATCACAGCTAGTATCATAATGATTTTGAGGAAAATGTATACTAAGTAGTGTAACAGATTGCCTCCTACAAACAAAACTACTGAAATTTAATATTAAGAAAAAATAACAAGAAAAAAAAATGTTCCGTGTCTTGGTGTTTATTTATGTATTTATATTCTAGGTTCCCCCTAGTTCGCCACATGGTATCCCATAACACAAACTATGCTTACTTTGGGGCCGTGTAGTTGGTGTGATTGTGTGGGATTTTATTTATTATTTATTTAAAAAAATAATCTATGAGATTATTTTAAAAATGCATTGTTAGTCAAAATGGATGTAGCCTCGTTTACGTAAATCATCGAGTAGCTTACTCCTGTTAACCCTTTAAATGCATATATTCAATTAAAACCCGGGAAAGTTCATTAAAAATAACGAGCCTGCGATATGGCAACCCGATATGCTATCGGGAAAATCTAATTATTTATAAAAACTGTTATTTTAATAAACAGGAGTTACGATATTCATTTTTGATAATGATTTGTAGTTTAAAGCTGTATAGTTGTGTTCCGTGGTCTCTAGTCGAGCAGCTTTCAAAGAAGGCGGTCGCATTTCTTTTAAAAGTGAGTAATTATATTTTTTATTGTATTCTCTGTTCCAGAGTTCATGAAAGGAATTAATTAGATTTGCTAAAAGCTCCACTCGGACTTTTATTCAAGCCGCGGCTGTTTGAGTTTTGATTAGGTTTATTAAATTTTGAATTCTCATAATATTTAAATGAAAAGAAACGGGATATTTGCCATGTTTTTTTTGTTTATTTTGAGTTCTCGATGTTTAGGCACTGTTGCGAGCGCCAGGATCACGACTGTATGGTTGTTAATTAAAATTCTGATTCTTACTTATTTCATAGTATTATTTCTGTAAACATTTTCAAGGAAATTCCATACGATATTCTGATAATATAGTTAACAATATATGAGAAGTAAATAAAATCTTCTTATCAATAAAACTAAATATCTTGAACCTGAATTATTTTCACATTACTCAATCGTCATCAAACAGTTTAGTATATGTAACTGTTTGATAATTCCACAGTCTACATATTGGTAATAGCGCTTTGCATGAAAACCTCCCCTTTTGTGAATATAATCATGTTATGTAGGTTAATTCGATTGCACTATGGTGTCACTAAAACCTGCATGTTAATCGAGGTTGCTGGTGTTATACGATGTACGTTAATAGGGTAGGGGTGTGTAATGGTGGCTTCTCACTGCGCGTGTTAGCCCGCGCCGCGCCGAGCCGCGCCCCGCGCAGTATGAAAAGCGTAGTAGCATGCGCAGGGAGAAGCCACCTTAGCCCGCGCCGCGCCACGCCACGCCGCGCCCCGCGCATTGTGAAGAGCTAGGGGCGTCGCGGCGCGCCCTATCCGCTAAAAGTCGGTAGCTTCAAACGCGCCGCGCCGCGCCTCCCCTAGCTCTTCACACTGCGCGGGGCGCGGCGCGGCGCGGGCTAAGGTGGCTCCTCCCTGCGCGTGCTACTACGCTTTTCATACTGCGCGGGGCGCGGCGCGGCGCGGCGCGGGCTAACACGCGCAGTGAGAAGCCACCATTAGAGTGCGCGGTGTGCAAGAATGCGCATAGGCAATAACCAATCAGAAAGCAGACAAACGCATCCATCTTTAGTTGTCATCTGATCACAGACAAACCACATGCGTGCCTACCAAAACATTTCAGCTTTTAGTGAATTTTCGAAGACTTATTGCAGAAAATTAGTTTTTCCTTACTGCAATCTATTTTTTAAGGATTTTCAAACGTTGATTGCCAAAAAGACAGTAAAGGTAAGGCTTATTTTAAATTATTTAAGTGATTTATTGTGTCTTCGAAATCCTTGCCGGCTTGCCTAATTTTTCAAGAGTGCTCATAGATGGCGCTAATTACCTTAAAAGTTTAATTACTCCGATGCATGCAAGAGTGCTCAGTCACAATGCAGCCAAGAATGCGCGCGCACTCTTGCACAATGTTATCTGCAGAAATAACCATAATGTACAGAAATTTACTTTTTATTTTGTTAATATTTTCTTCCAGTATAGACATACTGGAAGACCAAGAAAAACGACAAGGAAAAACGTCGATTTTAGCATTATAGAAGAAGCTCGACGGCTAATTGCAGGTGGAGAGAGTCAACGACAAGTAGCTGCAAAGCTTGGTATGCCTGAAGACCCAACTCCGTCAACTTCGGCTTTTAATGTTTTAGGAGGATCCCAGTGCATGTCGGTCAGGAAATTGTTTCAAATTGAAAAGGATATTGTAGAACCTCCGAACTTACCTTCAAATTCCTAGGACCCAATTCGGTCAACCTCTACTTTTGTTAAATTTTTACCATATCCAAAATCTTCTGTGCAACGTCCATATAGCAAAAGAGGTAAAAAATCGGAAATATTGAATAGTTCTCCATACAAAAAACAACTGGAAGAAACTACGGTGAAAAAGACGGAACCTACACCAAAGAAAGGAAAAAAAAGTTGGCTGTCTACAAACCAAAAAGTATTTGTGTCCAGGCTGCTCTGAAGAATATATAGAGCCTTTAGTAAAAGACTGGATCCAGTGCATTTATTGTAAAAATTGGTGGAACGAAAATTGCACAGCATTTTCAGGCCTTGGGCACTTTAACTGTGATTTTTGTAAGTGACTAGTACTGCGCATTCTTGCACACCTTCGTGCGCACTCTTGTCAACTACATGGTTCAAGAGTGCGCAAACGGATGCCTTGCATTTTTTTTTTATAATTTTTTTACAGTCTACTTTTTGTTAATTTTTTAATAGTTTTTTTTGTAGCCAGATATCTAAGAAGTTAATAAATTATGATAAGTATAACTTGATGTGTATATTTTTCTTTTTATTACATTAAACCGTGAAAGTGCGCACTCCTACACACCCCTACCCTACTTCACCATTTTTATAGCATGGAAATTCGTTTAAAATGTATCATCATATTCTGTAAAGGGCTCAAAGTCAAAGTCAAAAGAATCTTTATTTCGTAAGTATTAAAATACATTTGAAATAAGTCACAATTTACAAATTGAACTGAATCTACCACCGCTTCGGAAAGTCGATCTGTTGAGAAGAAGTGGCAAGAAACTCAACAGCAATCATCTTTTAAAAATACACAATAACAATTAACAATCTTCTTGCATCCGGATATCTTATAGTAAAACTTTATACTTATCCTTAAATCTATCGAAGGGTTAATCTTAAATATTTTGGAATTTTATTATAAAAGCGTACACATTGACCCATGAACGAGTTGGTGATCTTCTGGAGTCTACTATTATATTTATACATTAGGCAATCAAGTTACTAGACAGAATTGTACTAAGAAATCTGACGTATCCAATTAGAATATTAATTGTGTTATGATTCCAGACACGATGTTCTTAATAAAAAGTTTGATCTTTCATACTTTTGAAATTAAATCGTTATTTATTAATCTCAACTAATTTTAGTACTTAAACTGATGTTTGCAAAAATAGTCTTGCTATATCGAAGTAAATTTAATGACTCACGAGGACAAATTGAACTAAAAGTAAATCGTGTTTATATCTCACTAAGATCATCTATGTTTATTAGGAGCTTAAAAATACTTTGAATGTCATACGTATTTAAATACTCATAAAGATAATGTCCTTCCTAATAATATATCAGAAACTTCTAGAAGACTATTTACAAAACCATTTACAAATAACATCCATTTACGAATAGTGAGAAAGTAAGCCAATGTCGTATCCTGACCTTGCGGAATCTTCAGTGATCCATGTAACCTTGAATAACCGCGGGGAAAGTATCGCTTGCAACTGGCAGCCCGCGCCAAGTCGCACGCAGCGCGTCACGTTGGACGCTCTCCAAATGCAGCGAGCGCGGTCAATAGGTTAACTACTGGGTCACTCATAACATCACTGTAATTGAATTGAATTTGATTATTTAGATGAAGGTTCCTGCAGTGTTTTGATTATGTTTGCGCATGATTGGATGGTTAAAGCCACGACTGACTGACTACCTTACCCTGGCGTAAAATATGTTTTCACTTAGGTACGTGCTGGCCACATGAGGTCAGCCTCTAGTAGCTTTTGACGGCCTTAATAGAATGCAGAGTAGGCATTAATTCATTATATTAAAAAATCACCAAAGACATAGTAAATATTATTTGTAAGTGTAAATCACTAACACAATTCTCTTTATAGAACCTATTTCTCTCATTAAAGATATTCAAGCCGGTTATGAACATTTCGTTGTTACATTTAAAGAATGTAGGTAGGTAGATATGAACTAAAAGAGTATGGTCATAAATTTAAATCTGTATTAAAATTATTATTAAATCATAAGGCCAGTTAAATCAAATCTCACTGTTAGGACTGGAAAGATTTGGGGTTTAGATTATAAATAAATATAGTATTATTTCCTTGTATCCCTTTGTTGAATAGCGTATTTCCTCCCATTGATTCTACGACAGGACAAGCATTCCGTAAATATAGATGCGTGTACAGTCCGACAAGGCATTTTCGACATTTGAATGGTGACGTCAG
This sequence comes from Stenoptilia bipunctidactyla, assembly GCA_944452665.1. Taxonomy (NCBI): domain Eukaryota; kingdom Metazoa; phylum Arthropoda; class Insecta; order Lepidoptera; family Pterophoridae; genus Stenoptilia; species Stenoptilia bipunctidactyla. Next base: position 24,696,678 of record OX101736.1, read on the forward strand.
AGGGGCGTGAGGGTGAAATAAGGGTTACCATTCAGTATCATTTCCCTTTCCCTTTTAGTTTTTTCATGTTTGAAAACAGAAATTATTTCATTTTATGTCCTACAAAAAGGCAAGTCACGTAAACTTCGAGAAAAACGTTAGGCTGCAAACTGGACGGCAGGGACAGTGACAGCGAGAGCGACAGCGGCGTGGGCAGTGGCGCGAGCCGCGATTTCCACGACACGATAGAAAGTATTGTTTGTATGAAACCGCGACTAATCGCTCGAGCGCCTGCTGGCGTCGAGAACGGCCCAGATTCCCCGCGTCGCTGCCCGCGCCGCTGACGCCCTCGCTGTCGCTTCCGTCCAGTTTGCAGCCTTAGCACAGGGTTGAAGATATAAATAGAAGATTAAGCAAGAAAATATAAGTATGAGGTAAAAATAGAGTAACATGAAAATAATATCATGTTTTTATGATAAATTGTTGCCCTCGTCATTCTCGTCAGAACTACTTTCTTTATTGGCTACCTACTCATATCTAGAAATGCTCGTTTTTTGAAAGGTTTGTACAAAATCTGCTTATCTTTCTTCACTTTTGAAAAAGTCTTTCTAAAGTTCTGAAATGGCAAAAGACAATTCTCCTGAAATGGTAATTTTTATTGAGATTTAAAAAATGAAATAAATTACTAATGTTCTAAAGTTTATTTTGCAAAGTATGGCAATATGTACCTAAACATTGCAGAGGCAACTTGCTTCTTTACTCTTAAAAAGGGATTTATTGAGACGTTAAATTGTTTTTCTTCCTGAAAACAATTTATTCAAAATTTTAACTGCAATAAGTAAGCCCACACTTTGTAAATTTTTGGCGTATTTCATATCTTAATATTGAATTTAAAAGTACATTAACAAATATAAGCGGTTAAAGTCATGAAGGAACATTTCCCAACACGGTGGTTAGTTGCCACGCGCCAATAGATCCTTGTCGGACTATACTTTACAGTATTCTGATATAAAACGATTATGGGATGCCAAATAAAAGAAAATTGTGACCTTCTTGTAGATTGTGACTTGTGCCAAGGGTGCAGATCTCGCTAAGCTCAAGGTCAGAGCACACTCCTTGGCAACTTCCCTATTTTCATATAAGTAAAGCTTCGTCAGAATATCTCCGTCAAGATATTTGTGAACTTTACAAATTAATTTCATGGTTAACGGTTATGTCTTAAGTTTCTGTAAGTGCTTGAGCTAAATCCCTTGGTATTATTTTCTCACCTGCTTCATAAAGGTTTCATATTTATCGATATAAAATCATTTAAAATTGTAACCATGACATATTAACAATTTTTGGAAAACTCAACGAATATTTATACTTTACATCGTACGGACAACACATCCTGTATATCCATTATTCCCATACTCCGCAGATCGACAAAATAAAACAAATTACTTTCTGAGAAGTTGTGTAAAAATTGGTAACACAGACATCGGTGTTAGGAAAGGTAGACGTGTGGGAGATTGGGAGATTTGTGTCAGCTCGGTTCGGTGACAAAGGCGAGGAGATAAATTGTATTACGTATTTCGTGTGTTGTTGGTTTTTCGATCGTCTGTTGTCGGAGATAAAGAAACAGGACATGATTCACCTGGTAGTTGTGACGTGAAAGTGTTTCGGTATTGATTCAGGTGCAAGTAGAAAACTATTGAAATTCGATTAGCTAATTTCGGCTCTAGTTTGGATGATTTAAATGAGAATGACGACGCTTATTACTACTCTTTGTGCAAAACTTACTTTTTACACAAATAAAAGAGCAAACAATTAATAAAAGAAATCCGTGCAGTATAATACAATGTTGTTTAAATATGTTTACTAAGGTGACTTTACAAACGTTTTTATTAAATTTTAAAAGAACGCATATCATGATTTACTACTAGCTTAATGTAAAAAAGTGGAAGAAAATGACAGTTCTTTCTTTTTTCTTTATAATGCAGCACTGTTTAAATCAGCTGTAAATATGGGCCCCGAGGATAGCTGTGTTAAATTAATAGAAATATAAATACAATATATGAGTAAAGGTTGTCGTGGCACTTGCGAATTCAAATAACTTCTATTGAGAACAATGTCCATTTTTGAATTATTATTGCAACTTCTTTCCACCCTATTATTTTAATTTACAAGTGACGCTAATAATAAATAAACTCAAGTTGTTCGTTACTCTAGCTGTACTAATAAGTGACTTTTCCGTGATTCACTTAAGATATTACTATTGTTTACGAAGAGTAGAAAATTAATTTCGGAAAAAGTTACTGACATATCCCCAGAATGCTTTGTAATAGAAACCACTAACAATATCCTTATGAGCAGAAAAGTAACTATAGCACAGGGTTAACAACTCTATCTCCACGTTTGACGGATGAGCGCCTGACTGCCAGTTGACATGGTACGTCATACATCATCCGTGTGATGTAGTGTGCCCTGTCTTTGTGGTGACGCCTGCGGTGACAGGCGTGTCATATTCCATTCTTGTCATTTCTGTGTTTGTAGGGTTGATTGGAAAGCACTTTTGACCGTTGGCGTCTCCGTTTTTGGTTACTGGTTTTTCATTATTTTATGTATTTGATGCTATTTTTGCGGCATTTTAACGTTAGTTGGATAGATTTTAGGATACAGTTACAAAGGATCATTAGAGTTTCGGCAAACAAATGTACCTAAACATGTTTCAGTAATTCGCAAATTACAATAACAAGCAAAACCGCCATATTACAATTTGCTTTTTAGTATAATGTTTTTTCTAAAGTTATTATTTTCGTCAAGGTCAAAGAAAGCAAGCAATTTATTTGTGTTCCTATTAAATTTTTATAAAATTGGTACTTGTACATATCCATGGCCAAGGTTCCTAGAAAATTGAAACGACTCCTTTGAGTCAAGATTTTTTACTGATGCTACAAATAGGATAAGTGGAAATGGTATAAAAAGCTTAAAAAAAGCTACAACTTTGGTTCGCCTTTTCTCTAAGACTAAGCTTTAAAATGTAAAACTTATTCTTAGGGAATCCGGGCTTGTCTTAATGAATTGCATCAGTTAATCTTGCTTGAGAAGCTGTGTGAAAACAGTGATTTGTGTTTAAGGAAATATTTTAATTATTTAGGTACCATTTTGTTAATTAATAGATTATGCCTTAGACAAGAAAGCTTTAAAATGAATACCAAATTAAGTACTTCAACATTGATTATTATCCCATAAAGTACTCTAGGTTGAAAAAAGGGAGTTTTTATCATCGAAATACGACTAGGACTAAAAAAGATATGCAGTACCATGTACTTGTATGTAGGACTCGAATTGCAACGTAGTTTAAAAGGGTGTCTATTAGAATACAGTTTTTTTTTTATATAGAATTTCATTTTACCGAAAACTATTACAAGTTTTTTTTTTCAATTCATCGAATAGTTAATCACCGCTGTTTTAATATCATCGAAAAACATTAAAAAAAAATCTTTTATAGTAGTTTTGATTACTAGAAAAACGGCATATCGAACTTACATTTCATAAAAGTATTGAGTTGTTGATGAAACTATTCGCAAAAACATATTACAATATGTATCGCAACCCCTAATTCTTTATCACATGCAAGAAAACATACAACATGCAAGCAAGCATTCAGCATAAAAGCAAGCATGCATGTACTTTATTCTGTGAGGCTAATAGATCTGTGACGTCTCCGGCGTTACGGGATGTGCAGCCCCTTCGGACTTAAGTCACAAAGCGCAGACACTTGTGATCGCCTTCGCAGCTTCGGCTTGGCCTATGGCGACCCACGGTGCCAACGCCTTGTTACAGCGGGCGGGGGCTGCCCTCCCTCCGCGCCTCCGGCTTTACAAAAGCACTCTAGGGTCGATCCAATAAGACTACGTGGTTAAGGGGTTGGCCAATTCGGTTCTGTGACAAATTTCAATAATTTTCTCAATAAAGTTAAAAGTTTTCGGGATTAAAGTAGTTATGTTAGATAAAATTCTGCCATCTTGACTGTATGCCATTAAAAATTCGAATATATAAACAACTCGCGCAGGAGCAGGGCAGATAAGACTACGTAGAGTCGGCGTAAACTGAGTCGATTTAAATACCTTTTTTTTCATTATTCCTAATTTTTGTTTGAAATAATGTTCTAATTAGTCATCACGCACAGAACTAATTAATTGCATGAAATCGCATTGATTTATTGAAGTAAAAATTTATGATTTAATTATTTTGCAAACCGAAACTAACGATGAAACAAAAATATGGATACTAAATTTTGATGTAATATTATTTTGATAAAATGTACAAAGCATGAAAATACATAACGATGAACTGAGTTTTTAGATGATTATTATTCGAGGAAATGAAATTGCGATTGAACCTAATTCTATGATTTGTTAAATATTGTACAAAAAGTTCTACGAATCGTTTTATGGGTAATGAAAAGGTAAAGGGATAGATATGACTAAAGCATATGATAAAGTACAATATAAAATACTCTTAGAAAAAGTATATAGCATAGGAATCCGCGGTACCGCTCACAAATGGTTCGAATCTTATCTCACTAACAGAAAACAATTAGGTAACAGAAATAGAATATTACAACTTCACCAAAAACGAAATACAAAATATAAGATCCAACTGTAGAACGATGAACGCATCTATACCCCAAGGAAGTGTACTAGGATGCCTACTATTTCTAGTTTACATTAATGACCTTCCAAAGGCCATTAATACGCCGTGTGTCTTGTTTGCGGATGACATTTCTCTTCTAACTTCCTGCGCATCTAGCTCGGGCCTAAACGAAACGCTACATTCGGTTTTTGAACAAGTTGTGACCTGGTTACATAACCATAACTTAGACATAAATTTTGACAAAACTAAAATAATGACATTTCATCCGTACCAGAGGACCCCAATTAATATCGGTTTTTTAATATCAAACCACCAAAATTGAAACAGTTAAACAATTTACTTTATACGTGATACGTTCTTTCTAAATAAAATTGACACGAAGGTACTGCCCTAAACAAGTACCTTTGATAGACTTGGTAGTCTTTATTGTACATCCAACCATTAGACCATTTCGAACATTATTCTCCAAACAATAAGATCCATTGCATGAACAAAATAGTTTCACAGACTGACGATAACAAACAAATGACATTATTACTGCATGACGGCAGTGATTGTTACTCATCATAAACGCTGACCTCTGCCGGGGACACGTGATTGGCTAATTCGCAGTGACGCGTCACTTAATTCCGAATTTAAACATAAAGCTATTCGTCTCTTGATTCTTAGGAAATTGGGGATTTGAATTTAGAAGATGGAAATAAAAACAGCTGTGAGACTGAATCAATAATTTTACAAATTCACATTTGCCCATATGTTTTAACCTTTTCTATCTTAAACCATTGGTAAAAAAACGTTGGATTACTTTAAGGATAGCATAGTTCGTTTAAGGAATTACATATGTGAGGCGTATTTTGCATTCTTTGGGGATTTCTTAAATTAACGGTCAGTAATGTAGATGCAATGAGATGCCAAGAGATTAAATTACTTATTTAACAAAAAAACCGCATCAATTTCAAAAAAATTGCAAACGCAACAACCTGCAGAATGGTATCTTCTAAAAAAGCAAACTATAATTATTTTTTAGAAATTTCCATCTTTTCACGGCATTATCATAAATCTTGCTACCCACGGCGCGGCCGGGCAACGTCGCGTGCGCTCCGCCTACTTCGCGTGTCGACGGACTAAAGCGGAGTTGTAGGAAACATGCGGTGACGTCATCGAAAGCCAAAACCACCATTTTGTACCACCTATTTATGTAGCGCTCTGTGCATTTGTCATTACATAATTATTTACATGCAATTTTGTTTCAGGTAATGTGTCGCTGATTTGATCAGGGGTTGGAGTGAGTAGAAATATGTTTAATTTTGGTCTGATGTATTTTCATATTTTAGCGCTGTTAGATGTGAGATCACCGAATGCGTTACATACTTATTCATATCGCTGGTCCAGCAATATTTGAATAAGATACAGATCTTTCCTAAGTCTACCTGCATATCTTACTAATACCATCACTTACCATTAAGTGCTCCTAATTAAAGGAAAACGCTAGTTTCTGAATCTTTAAGTGAGCCTATTTTTTAGTCGATCGTAAAATACATGCAAAACCAATTTATCGAAGCATCTTTACGAACATAAAAGCAATAAACTCAAACTTAATAGACCAATATAATTTCCATAAAATATGTATCAGTCCAATTAAATATTATTGGAAGGCCGGTCCACTCGCAAGAAACGCCTGCTCTATATTCAGGAGACGCGCGGCTCGGGTGCGCGTTTGCGGAAATAATTAGTGCAGGCGCTTCGTGACTTCGCTGTACTTGTTACTGACCGATTGGATAACTCATGTTTAGTACATCTTTGATGTTTAAATTCCGGTTCGGCCTTGATCACTATATTCTGTGAAGAAAATAGTTTCTTATTGTAACACATTAAAAATACATACATACCATAAGTTCAGGTCTACCCCTTATGGGGTAGGCAGAACACCAGAAACTACAAAACCATCTGATGTCACGTTTGATAAATTTGGTGGCATTATAATGGTGGACGAATAAACATTCCGGCGTCTGACAGCTCAATACGCGTATTCGTTGTGCTCCTGATATTTAATCCAAATAAAGTATACACTGCCAAATACAAGTTTAAACTGCTACGAATCTATAAATAACATCCTAAAAAGTGAAGTGAAACAATAAACTCGCGGCGAACAATCGGGACAGAGCAGTTTCATCATTCTAAAATCGTAAAAACTTTGAGGTTATAATCAAACAGTTACACACACATAGCAGAAAAACGTCAACCAACGTCATCTGTCATCTGCCGTCCCGGGTGCGTTCCAAACGTTCCAAACTTCCAAAACTGCTTGTGTCACCGCAACTAAACGCAAACTATCATGGAGCCACAAATGCAAATTTGGTTCGAAAAAATTAAAGAAGAAATGAATAAACAAACCGAAGAAATTACAAACAGAGTGAAAGACTCATTCGAAGAGAAATTTATGATACTAAGGAAAGAAAATGAAGAACTGAAAAACTCAGTGGAAATTCTTAAAAACAAAGTGAATATTTTGGAAAGAAAAGCAATTAAAAACAACATTATAATACATGGAGTTAATGAAACCGAGAAAAACATGACGGAACTCATAACTTTAATCAAGAAAGTATTACAAAGCATGAATATAGTATTAAGTGAAATGGAAATTATCGAAGCATTTCGAATTGGAAAACGTAATGAAAAGAATAAAAGACCTATACGTGTTTCACTAACTACAACTTGGAAAAAAATAGATATACTACGGAATAAAAAAGATTTACCTAACAAAATCTATATCACGGAGGATTTTCCAAAGGACATACAGGAAAAACGTAAAGAACTGCAAGGACAGCTGCAAGAAGCAAGAAAGCAAGGAAAATATGCATATATCAAGTATGACAAACTCATAATAAAAGATAACAACGTAAACAAAACAGAAAAAAGAAAACGATCAGATATAACACCGTCCAAACCCTCCGAAGAAAGTAATAATGTAATTAACCCGCAAAAAGTACACAGAATAAACGCCTTCGAACATATGAGGAAAAGGGCAGACTCACTTCCAAGTGTAGATCCAAATCCAAAAGATTAGCAACTACACACCAACCGGAAACTAAATAAAACAATAAGAACAACAAATAAGCAAACCACAACAACATTCCCCAATCCGGTTGGTCACCGTGGGGATATAGACCATTACCCTCCAACTAAAACACTATACATAGCTACACTCAACGCCAGAACCTTAAGAACACAAGACAGTCTATTGGAATTAGAAAAATCATTAGAAAACATAAATTGTGATATTCTTGGTATTAGTGAGATGAGACGACTCGGTGAAAAAATAGAGGAATATGATAATTTCATACTATACCAGAAAGGAGAAAAAGCAGGCCATCGGGGAGTGGGATTCATGATCAAAAAACCTTTAAAACATCACATACAGGAGCTGATAGGAGTTAATGACCGAGTAGCTATACTCAACATCACACTTCCTGGTTACAAAAAACAATGGTCAATTATACAGATATACGCTCCCACAGAGCAAGCTACAAAAGATGATATCGAACAATTTTATGAATACCTATCGGATAATGTGAAAAACTATTCTAACAATAATCTTATTATTATGGGAGACTTCAATGCGCAAGTAGGCTCCAAGGAAGTGGGAGAAGAAAATATATTAGGACTCCATGGTTACGGGAAAAGAAGTGCAAATGGACATATTTTGATAGAATTCTTAATGCAAAACAACTTAACACTGCTTAACTCATTGTTTAAGAAGAACCCCAAGACCAAGTGGACCTGGATATCTCCAGACGGCCAACACAAAAACGAAATAGATTACATAATTACTAACAAACCAAAATATTTCAAAGACACACATATCATACAAAACTTGAATTTTAATACCAACCACAGAATGGTGCGAGGTTGTTTACCAACTTGTCAACCAAAAAGATCCAGAAAAACAATCAAAAATACCACGGCTACAACATCAGAACAACATGACATATATAATAACCCACACTCTATCGAGTCATTACGCAAAATAGTAAATTCTGAGGTCAGTGTACTACAGAAATATGAGCTCCTAGACAAAAAACTATCACAAATGACGAAATCTAACACAAACAAAAATAACAACAAGTTCAGTCAAGAAACTATTGAGCTATTAGAAGAAAGAAGAAGACTTATCTCAGATAAACAAAACATTAAAGAAAATCAAAACAAAATATCCAGCATAAGTAAGAAAATAAGAGAGAATATGAGAAAAGACCGGAAAACAAAGCGAATAAAGAAATTAAATGACCTAATTCAAAGAACAGGCGGTGTCAAAAAAGCTTTGAAAGAATTACAAGAATATGGAAAAGAATGGATTTCTAGATTGAAAAACAAGCACTCCAAGCAAGTGACTAAACGCTCTGAAATTCATAAACTAGCCACAGACTATTACAGATCTCTTTACTCCATCAAAAACACAGAACAAGAACAGTGCGCAAACATAGCGACTCCAAACTGGGATGAAGAGGTACCACAAATCCTACCAGCAGAAGTGAAAAAAGCGATCAACTCGCAAAAACTAGAGAAAGCGCCCGGACCAGACAATATACCAAACGAACTGATGAGAGGAACAGTAGAAGAACTGAGCCCTATCCTGGCTAAGATATTTAACGACATAATCAAAACAAGTACTATACCAAAACAATGGGGACAATCTCATATCATTCTAATTCACAAAAAGGGACCCATAGATGACATCAGCAACTACAGACCCATTAGTCTTATATCAAATGTGTACAAAGTGTTCGCAAAAATCATTTTAGACAGAATAACAAAAACACTTGATGAAAACCAACCTATTGAGCAAGCGGGCTTCAGAAAGAATTACAGTACAATCGACCACATACACACTATCAAACAATTAATAGAAAAGTACAACGAGTACCAAAAGCCCCTATACATTGCCTTCATCGATTATTCAAAAGCATTTGATTGCCTCGATCATAAACACATTTGGTCAAGCCTCAAACAACAAGGAGTGGAAGACATCTATATAAACATAATCAAAAATATCTATACCAACAGCAAAAGCATCATAAAGCTAGAAACGAAAGGTGACCCATTCCCCATAAACCGAGGTGTCAGACAGGGAGACCCACTGTCCCCAAAGTTATTTACAGCGGTACTGGAGACTATATTCAGGAAAATTGAGTGGGAGGAATATGGCCTAAACATCAACGGCAATCGCCTAAACCATTTGAGATTTGCTGATGACCTTATATTGCTAGAAGAAGATCCAAATAAATTACAGCTAATGGTTCAAACACTATCCGACAGAAGCAAGGAAGTTGGTCTGGACACAAACCCAAATAAGACCAAAATGATGACAAACTTCAAGGAGGTGGACATATTACTGGATGGCAACAGACTGGAATATGTAAAAGAATATGTCTACCTAGGCCAAATAATCAGCCCCCAAGACTCCATGACCAAGGAAGTAAACAAAAGAATTGCTTACAGCTGGCGAAAATACTGGTCTCTCAAGGAGATAATGAAGAGCAAAGATTTGGGAATACATATAAAAAGAAAAACTTTTAACTGCGTTATACTCCCTTGTATCACTTATGGTTGTGAAACCTGGTCACTCACTGAAAACCACAGAACCAAACTCGCGAGATGTCAACGGGCGATGGAAAGAAGCATGTTGGGAATAAGACTCAAGGACAAAGTAAGAAACTCCAACATAAGAGACCTTACTAAGGTAACAGACATACTCACTCGCATTGATCACCTAAAATGGGGTTGGGCAGGGCACATGCTACGAGACAACAGGAACAAGTGGAGCAAACAAGTCACACTATGGTATCCAAGGGATGGAAGTAGAAAAAAGGGTCGCCCAAAAAGAAGATGGGAAGATGACATCCGTCAGACACTTGGACCATACTGGACAAGAGTGGCCCAAGACAGAGGCCAATGGCGACAGTTGGAGGAGGCCTATGCCAAAAGGCACATCGAAAGGAGGGATATCCTATAAAACTAACATAGATGTAACACAATACTTACTAACAAACTTGTATCTTACTTTTCGAAATAAAAAGGCTTATTATTATTATTATTATTATAATGGTGGACAGAGACTATTGTAGTGTCTGGGGGTCAGCCTATCGCCCACAAAGAAACCTCCACTAAAACCTCTGTCCCTTAACTTACTTTTACAGTATGCCCGGGAAAAGCAGCAGCTGATACATTCTATGTTTTTCCTTTGCTCCCAGTCCAGCATTCTAGCAAAGTAATTCAGGGTTTTTTCTTCGTGGTTAAATTAATTTACTATCTGACAATAACATAGAAAATAGAACATACGGTTTATTTATTTAGTTACTTTCTACATTGATTAATTTACAAATTACAACATGAGACCTAATGTAGAATAAATTAAAAAAAAAACGCGGGACATTCGTATTTTATAGACACGAAGTTATGCACTAAATATCTGTTAAAAATATGAAGTACGAATCGAAATTTTGTATAAAATAGAAGAAGGAAGTTTCCAGAACATTTTGGCTGAACCTGCTGGAGAGGCGCCAAGGTCATGATGCGATATGTTATTGTAATTATGTTGTTGGAAGGTTCATTGAGTAAAGTTAGGTTCAACATAATACGACGTTCGTAACTATTATTAACTAATTACAAATAAAGATGATTAGATTTGATAAAATAAAAACACATTTAAACCGGATTTATCGCGTTTAATGTATATTTTACATTAAAACTCGACGTTTCGTTGTCTTTGCCGACCCCGTAGTCACGAGCGACTAAGTTGTAGAGTTTTCTTTTAGATTATGAATCGTGAAAACTTAGATGGTCTCCGTTGTACAGTGGTTTAGAAGTTACTATACCAATCGAGTCTTTTATGTAAATGTATTAATATTCTAGGTTCCCCCCTAGTTCGCTACATATGTAGTATCTAATAGCACACTTTTGCTTACTTTTAGGTCATGTAGTTGGTGTAATTGTCTGAGTATTTTATTTACAATATTATAATCTACTTTCTAAGACATAATTTATGAATTACTAATAAGGCATTAAGTTCCAAATTACTTAACGTTTAAGAATAATTACTCTCCCATTACATGTAAGATTAAAATCGCCTCATTACTCTCTTTACCTCAAGGGGAATGGGTGATTGTCTTCAGATTGATAGGACCCATATTGATCGAGTGGTGATTGATTTATTTGGTTGCGGTTGATTAATTGACATGTGTGATTAGTGTTGCGTTAATTCTTTCTCCGTTGGTATTGGTTTTCTATCTATTGTCAATGTTCATTAGGAGCTCAATATTTTACGCGATTTTTTGTGATATAATAAAATTTGTGTCGAAAGTGAACTTTTATTGTTAGGGTGCTTTTTTAGAATATATCCTTAAATGAATCCGCGGTAAGAAGCTCAGTATAAACTTTCAGGATATGTATTTCTGATGGCCACTGTTAATTATTGCTAATTCTATCGGCAAATATATCCCCTTCAGGACAGTTGTATAATATCGTGACTTTGCAAATTAATCACAGTAGTATAATGAAATGCAAATTGTGTCCAACTCCGCATTGTGTTCTGTTCCCATATTAATCACTTCTTTGGGAACAACGTGAAATAGCAAAAAACAGACTTATAAAGAGGTTTAGCATTATTATTTTAGAAATTCTTAACCACCAAAAAGGTTTTATATCTCTGCAAAAAGTTTCTATAAGTAGTTCGAGGATTCCATTTTTAAATATTTATAAAAATAGGCCAGCTACAAACGCAGCATTCCAGATATCCCATAAGACGAGGAAGAAATTGATAAATTCTATTAGTATGCCCCGAGAGCGCCTTGCCGCGCACTCGCCGACTGATTTATGGGGTTGAGGGGGTTGTCGGAGGGAGGGGGTGGTGTTTATAGCTGTTTATGGGTAGGTTATGAGCAGTTTAGGGCGATGTCCGTCACATAAGTCGAGATATTTGACGAGGTTGAGCGGTGCCGATGAAGTCATGCCGCCATTCTTCGCAGACTTTATTGTCATACAGTATTTTTAATTAAGTTTCATGAGATTGCAGAAAGGGTAGAAAAATACGTACTTTCTTAGTGTAACTAAGGCTGCTCTTGCGTATAAATAGGAATATTATGAATCTACTACGATATAAATGCAGAGAACTCCCTTTATGTATGACTTTTTTAATATTATACCGGTTAATAGCAGTTAAAAAAGTCGGTCCAATAGGGTTTGAATTTATTCTATGTAAACAAACACACGAGAAATTGATATTTTATCTGATTAATATAAAACACCATTTTTATTTAACGAAAAATCATTTCCTTCACTCCAAAAACGTTTCACCACGTCAAACCACCATTTTGCAGTTTGTGGACGTTTTGGTGTAGGTACTTTTCAGTTACAATGCAGATGCAGTAAGAATTTAATATTAAACCTTTGTAAATTGTGGAAAAATATTTCTTGATTGACTAATTTGGGATTTGATAGTACTTTTGCGTTGTTTCCTTTAGTAAGTTTGTGCATCCACAACATTTAATTGAACTTCAAACCACGGCAAACGATTCGTTAGTAAGCACTCAAGTAGACAAATATTTCATTTGATAAATCATTCATGCTTGCTCTCCGACTCATTGAACCAAAAATTTAGTCCATTTATAATCTGAATCAGCTGTTTTAGTTTCAGTGTGCTTACAAACTTTAATATATACCTATACCATAAGTAGATAAATGTTTCCGTGCAAATAGCCTAACTTCACAAAGTTGACCTAAATCCATTACTCATGTGTTAGCTTATCAACTTGCATAGTAAATAGTTCACAGCCCCCTGTGACGTCACTGTAGCCCCCTGTGACGTCACCACGATGGCATGGGGTCATGGATTCCTGCTGGAAGTGGCGGGCGTTAATGGGTTATTCGTGTCTTTAGGTTGAAGACCCTTGGAGATGCTGTGAGAGGTTAATGTTTTTGTTTAAACATCGAACAATTTAGGTGTCTACCTACGTTTTATTGCTTGCTAGCTCTTGTCTCGGATTTAGCCGCGCGTATCGATATCACGCGAAGAAGAAATTTGGGATGAAAGTATTCTCTGTTATTTCAGGATTTGTCCACTCGTGTGCCTTAGTCGTTTTAACGTAAATAATTTTAAGTGTTTTTTTTACAAAGTGGATCTGTCGAGAAGAAGTGGCAAAATGCTTATAAAGAGCATTTCTCCTCTTACTCAATGAGTAATTTTACTGTCTATCGATCCCGTAAGAATTCGATATTAATTAGCTTTATAACCTTCTTTAAAAGCTTGGCTGTTATATGAAAGTACCTTTTTTCAAATCTGATTGTTTAGCGGCCAAACAAGCAAACAAACTCTATAGATTTATTATGATAATCCTTCAAGCACAGTTTTTGCTTCACAGTATCTGTAAATTAATGTAGGGTAACCACTAATCCCACATCTTGCATTATTAATGAGTGAGTCACTTTATGGAGTCTCTAGTTTATACTTATTCCTTGTACAACATTATGCGCGAAACAAACTCTTTGGAACATGAAGATGTTTTTTACATACCACCATATGATTGTTCAATCTGTTGTGATTCGTAAAAAGATTTAGTTATGAAACTTATTTGGAAGTAACGCTCTTAAGCTGAGGCTGTAAATTTTAAGCATTGCCCATTTCTGCAACAAATTAGAGCCAACGCTTCATATTATACAAATCATGTATTCAAACAAAACTGCTACGTCCTTAGCTATGCGCGTACGACACGGACGTGGCTAGTTCCCGCGTGTACTAACGCCATACACCTTACATCGATTTTAATCGAAGTTTAGGCAAATAGTAAGACTGACCACTTCCATTGGCACGTCACACGACTGTACAACTAATGAAATTTTACTAGCGAAATTACTTTACGCGTGCCGTACGCGCATGCGATACAGACGTACGGTACGCGTGACGCAGCGATGGCCCTAAAGGTTAAAGGGACAAGCTAAGTTAGAATATTGGGGGTATTTCCGAACAAGAAAATACTGTACTCTCCTCTTAATGTCATACATACATACATAACTTCACGCCTGTATCCCGTATGGGGTAGGCAGAACACCAGAGGCAATAAAACCATTTGATGTCACGTTTGACAAATTTGGAGGCATTATAATAGTGGAGAGCCCACCTATTGCCCACAAAAAAGCTTCTCAGAACATCTCGGTCCCTTAACTGACTTTTACAGTATGCCCGGGAAGAGAAGCAGCTGGCACATTCTGTTTTTCTTTCGCTCCCAGTCCAGCATAAAAGCATACCTGTCAATGTTTCTTAAAAGTGACCAAACCGTTAATGTTTTATCTTAATCTAACCTGACGGTAAATTAATATAAGGTTGAAGGTGACAAGACTGGTGTTGAGGAGAAAACTGGCTCTTCATTACACATTTCGATAACACATCACCCCGATAACCACCAAGATACGCTTGGATTGGCCGTCTTTTGCTGTTCGCTTATAATAAGGCTATTCTAAGCCATTTTCCTCTAAAAATAAAGGGGTACATAAAAAAAACGCCCATAATAACCTACAAACTTTAAAATGCATGTTACACTATCCAGAAAACGTTGCAACGATTCTTGACGCCCACGTGAATATTTGACGCGTAGCCCGCGCTCGGTAAATGTAAATTCGGGTTATAAAATAGGGTTCTAAAATAGGGCTTTCGGCTTAAACCCGACTTGTTATTTAGGCCCGGCTTATCGCAGCTCATCCCGTGTGCTAATGGAAACCAAGCATTACATGTGCCCGCACGACGGGAGGTAAGTCGACTTGTTCGGAAATAGGGTTTCATGTTTTAAGGTAACATTTGCATATTTTGAAGCTTCAAATAGTTTTTAGCGTTTATTTTTCTAATAGTGTGGTATTTTTTCGACTGATGTTCCCTACAGCAAGTTAGGTTTCGATAGGTACAACATGGGAAAAGACCAGACTTTGTGAGATTTAAATTATTTTTACACGTTAGTACATAGTAACTCAATGGTTCTTTAGAATGTTTTTAAGCGGGACAGTGACAAGTTGCTCATGCCTATGATCACTGTATATAGTCATGTAGATCACTGTATATAGTCATGTAGAAACCGAAACCTTAAACTCTATAAAAATCGATTTAAAACCTCTTCTATGTAATGTTCGCTGTTGCATATTTTCGAAGAGCTTCACTTGTGAAAAATTACACATCTTTTCGGCGCTTCCCAATCTTCTACTGACCTAATAAAGAAGATCACTTTACATTGTCTCACTTATTATACACAAGGATATATAATCAAAGTATGCAGAGCATTAAAAAACTGACTTCACGTCAAAACTTTGGCTGAAGTATAAAGTCGTCAAGGTAAATGATCTCCGAATTCATACATTAAAAAAAATTAAATTTTTCATGAAGTACTCAATAGATTTCGATAAAATTTATATGGGACCAACTCTGAAGTATCCTCTATCATATGAAACAAGAATCATCAAAATCAGTTTACCCAGTCAAAAGTTGTGAGGTAAAAAACATACACTCGAATTGAGAACCTCCTCCTTGTTTTGAAATAGGTTGAAAAATGTAAGATTTATTAAAAAATAAAAAAGTTTTAGCAACATGAGCAGGTGCCTATTTATCAAACATTATTATCACAAACCTTCACTAGCTTCAACTAGCTGTCCCACGTGGGAACTACGCAAATAAAAATAAAACAGCCCTGATTATTAAATACCTTATGCATTCTTACACTATTTTTTTTTGGTGGTCACTGGCCGTTGGTCCCTGAAGGAGGTCCATCAGAAAGATAAGATTTCACTCACATTGGTCGCCTATTCCGGCACGCATACAGGCCCGGTCGGCTTTTCTTACCCGACCCTGACCGCCAAAATGTCGAGCCAGCCGAGCCCTACAAAAGTGAAAAGTAATATGAGCTGTTAATTAAAACCCTCTTAATTCATTTTCTATTCGCCAGCGATGCGCTAATGGACCGAAGCCAGATTAAATTAAATCTACCCGCAGTTTGGGAGCTTTCAACAATTATTACTTTCCGTGTGTTCAGGGAATTACTGGCTAATAAAATAACCTTCGTTTTAGATTTTGCTTCGGTTTAAGTTAATAAGGGATTCACTTTATTTGAGCAGAAAATAAAATATGCGAATTGGATTATGATGTTAGCTTGTAACTTGAATCTAAAGGGAATTGTATCTAGTAGCATTGATGTTATAAATTGTAACTTAATAGTCTGACGATAGAGTGCTTATTTGTATTATGCTTGAAAAAGCTTTTGTAAAGCAAGAAAAGTTATTATTTTATTGTGATAACGTATGCGATGAAGATTTGTGTTATTTCATCACCTTTAAATAAACTCTGCTGATAAGTATGGTAAATTATAACGATTATATTCGATTCCATCTTTGCTATCCGTCAAATGAGACAGGGCTAAAAACAAACACGTAGTGAAAAATAATTTTAAGTCTCTGTAGAGCCATCATTTTAATGCAAGAACTGTGTCGTCTAATCCACCGAGACACACAGATGGTTTGTTGTTGATAATATTACTATAGAACAATATAATTTCTAATATTTAAAACAAGCATAATATAGCGGAAATTTATAAAACTTACAAGAAGACATACTTAACCATTTTTAACCTTCTCTAAAAGTTACTAATGCTTCTATGTTCCATGGTTGTCTGGTAGAGATCGTTTTCCAGCGATAAGACCACCAATTGTATCTCAAAATTGTTATCATGTAGGTATTTCCTTTTTTTTATACTTATTAATGGCATACAATAAAGTGTAAATAAATAAATATGTTCGATATTCGTGTATCTTTAAATTAAAAGAAGATTGCCGAATAACATAATTCAATTAAAATTCAGAAAATACCAACTTAATTAGCAGTATCAAGTTCTCCGCACATTATTTGATTTTGATGGTTCCACATGTCAAACTTAGAAGTCTTGTAACACCCTTTTACCACCCTTCGAAGTAAACCGGAGGTTAAAAATTCTGCTTCATTCGAATCAGTGTGGCTGAGTCCATTCATTCTCGGATCCCACTTCAACGTGGTATGGGTATTTAAAGCCATACAATAAACTACACACAATAAACTTGAACACAATCACGGTATACTAAACTTTTTATTCAATAAGCTGGGGCTTATGAATGTACAGAATACAAAAATAATCCGAAAAAGTCCAAACTTTGTCTTCGGATTTTACCCTAAAGAATAGGCTGTTGGGCTTCATTCCGTTCTAATTCGTCGTGAGTAAACGTGCCTGGGATGCCAAGTTGGCGGAATACGTCAATTATTGCCGTTACATGGAACACATACTGAACATATTTGCTTGTTTTTTTCATGTGTAGGGAATAAATCTTGCGAAGTTTAAATGATGTTAAAAAAGTATATATACGACGTTTAATGAGGATCTTTGGGGAGATTTTGTTCAGAAATAGATGTCGTTCGTGTTGAGGAATTGTTTTGGAAATTCCTGAACTTGTTGAGTCGGTAATATCAACCTAATAGCACAAAGTTTTCCTACAAATAATTAATCGTTATAATTTAAGGAAATATTAAACAAAATACGAACACTATACAAAAGGTTTGTTATCTTCTCTTATTTCCCACTTAAATCTCAAGGCAAATACATTAATCAAGAGACGAAACAGTAAATTTATTAGCTGTCATCACGTTAATTTAATTTTCCAAACATCAGCACCTGAGTCGCAGTCACGGGTACTTATATAAATTAAAACTTTTCCAACAGTCAAGCATGTTAGCAGTTGCTTTACACCCAAATATAAAGGTTAAATAAAGGTTTTGTAAAGCGATGGCCCGTCATTATCATACACAACGTAATGTAGGACGCAGCTGGCAGTGTTGCCAGCCTTTTTAAAATTTCATTATCATTTCCCCGAAATATTATGTTTTAGCCGACCCTGCCTTAGTTGAGGCTACAGTGAGGAACTTTGTTAATTAAAAATAAATTTGTCTGATTGAAATTTACATGAATACTGTTGGCTTTGATGAAACTGTTCAGGTTTCTGATGGCCAGATTATTTTGAAATTAATTTTCGAGTTTAATTTTATTGGATAGTAATTATTGTTTGTTGATTACGTTTTGAAAAGGCCTTCTAAAAAGTACAAAAGCTTGATTATATTTTGATTGTTGTCAGAATTCCATTAAAAAGGCAACCTTCTTTTGTTTGCTTAGATGTATGAATTTCCATTACATTGATTAATAGAAGGGTGCACGGATTAGGTCTGCACTTGGCAACCCCTTTTTAAAGCTAAATATTGAAGATTCGGAATGTGCGTCGGTGTCATTGTTGCCAGGGAAAGTCTACATTAATTTAATATCAAAAGACGCGGGCAAATGAAATGGTATCTTTGTAATTAGAAAGACTACTCATTATGATTTTTGTAAACCAAACGTTAAAAAAAAATTAATAGATCAAAACACAATTTAGTATTCTGCTACCATCTGTAGCACAAAACCAAACGTACTTTTTATAAGAAATTACAAGTATTTAATTATTAGAGACAGCAAAACGCTAATTGACCTCACGCTTCTGAATTGAAGTTGTTGACCATTTCAGAGGTACTAAGTATACCAGTTTTAGCTCAAACTGACCTGCAGTGCTAGCACGGATCTTTTGTCGATCGTAAGTTAACGAATGCTCGTATAGTATGGAGACGGTTTTGCAAGCAATAATTGAAATCTATCCATTGCCGCACGGTCAGCTTTAATAAATGTGTTCCTTGTTAATTTTGAATGTTTGTTAGCAGGTTCTACTCTTAAATAACTGTAAAATAAAAAATTACATTGTTACTAAAAACTTGCAACCGACTCCATACTATACGAGCATTCGTAAACTTACGATCGACAAAAGATCCGTGCTAGCACTGCTGATAATAGCTATCACAACTAAAAACAGCTCAAAGGTGAAGCTATAAAGTAGCTCATCATAAATCACTTCCGCGGCGCTACAACGCTACGTCGGTGGTGATATTTAGCAGCGAACATTTCATAAAGGGCGGTCGCTAGCTGACGTGAAATGGGTGTGATTTTATAATCTATTTGATCTGCTCTTATTTATTATTATTTCACATAAAGTAACAAGGAAGTAAAACATAGAATGTGCCAGTTGCTTCTCTTCCCGGGCATACTGTAGGAGTCAGTTAAGGGACAGGTTTTATTTTCTGTGGACGATAGGCTGACCCCGTTACTGTAATAGTCTCTCTCCATCAATATAATACCTCAAAATTAGTCAAACGTGACATCAGATTATGGTTTTATAGACTCTGTTTTCTGCCTACGATAGGTACCCCATTTTGTATCATAAAGTGCAAAAAATAAATATTCACTCCACTTTATCGAGCCCAAATTAAGTTTCATTAAGAACTTGTGTTCTAAAAAGAGTATTACTATTAGTCAATTTTCAAATTATACTAATATTTTTGGACTATAGTTTAGTAAGTCCAGCGAGGACGTAGCTTTAGAACTATTTCAATGGTAGCTTAATGCACAACATCCGGCGTCGGTCATTTCATACAGGATTTCTAGATTCTTATTTTCTTGGATTCGAATCGGATGTAGTGAAATGCCGCTCTTACGCCAACACCACACACAGCTGTGGGCGGTTTTATTATTCGCTATTTTATATCGTTGGTATGTTTGATTCCTCATGGTTTAATACTTCTCAACGTCGTACCATTAAAACAAGTCTTATTTCTATTGGAATAATAAATATTAAATTATTGAGCAGATACCTACTTCTAATAACTCTGTGAAAGGTCGATCTAACGAGAAGAAACCTTTGAACTTTATCTTTTATTTAATAGTCTGTCAGTTTACGTAACTTATTTAAGTTAAGAAAAGCTTACTTTGTATTTCAACTGGCTCACTCTTTTATTAAGTGAATCAATTATCAAACTCGTTAGCTTAAAGCTTTTTTATAACAAAGATTTTAATTCTACTTAGAGAATTGTATGTTTAGTCTCAGTGAAGTTGGCTTTCTACTTTGTAGTAATTATTTTTTTAAATTAATAATTATTAGCTTCATTACTAAATTAGCGGCTCTCTTGCGTCTTAAAAAAGTAAAACAGGCTAAAGTAAACGCTGCTGGTGTAAGAATACAACTGATATTATATTATTTGGCCCGCGTAGGGTTGGCTAAGAATAACCCTAGCTACTGGATAAGCGTGTCGCAACTGACGAATCTGCAGCCAAATATCACCGATCCTGGAACATGTGTTCCAGTAATACAGGGTTGATTTGTCGTCACCGGCCAAATTTTTTTTACACAATAAGTATCTTTAATAGAAACAATAAAAAAAAAAAAAAATTTGTTTACAAGGAAATTAATATATCTGCTCACATATTAAGCAAAGCATGGTTACTCTAAATAACCATTAAAATAAAGTCGACTACGCGCTACTACAAAAATCTCGTAGTACCAAGTCTTAGTATTATCGACGAAATGCCGCGTCGTAGTAGCTATGTTCATTAACAGCAACTATTTTTTTTAAAGTTTGTGGGTCCATATTTCTGCATTTTTGTACTGAGCGACGCTAAAATAAATATGCAGGTACTTTTATATCGTATCAAAGAAACTAACACTTAAATTTGGCTGGTGACGAAAAATCATCCCTGTATATCGATAACATTATATTGTATAAATATGCAGGTACCTTTATATTGTATCAAAGGAACTAACATTTAAATTTAGCTGGTGACCAAAACACAACCCTGTATTTTGTGCAGTTCCAGGTCCTTCCTTAACCAGTGTACTGTCATCTTTGATCTCTAATTCACGGCTTCACCGCCATATTCCCTTACCGTCGGTGAGATTAAGGTCAAAGGCGGGTTTAATTACCAATAATAGTAAAAAAAATAGATACAATAAACAGTTTAAAAGACAAATGTTGTAACGTGGGAGATAATGTCTCAAAGGAGATGATTAATCTCACTCTAAAAGGTTACATCGGGTCGAGGAGAGCCAATATTGGTAAACGATTTACATACTCGTATTAATATGGAAAGTTACACATTAAGTTGTTCAGAGTTTTACTACTAGTGACTTTCAAGTCATTTTATTTTGTCGTCCAATATCATAGACTAGAATTAATAGATTTTTTATTAACAAACGCCTTATTCAGGTTGATATTTGAAACAAGGGGTTGATAAATATGTTTTCAACACACTTGCTCGTAAAGTGAGCTTTATTCTATTGAGTTTAGAACTATAAACTGGGCTATAAGTCACGCGTGCATTAATATATTATACCCTAGTGCATAATATAATGAATCCTACAAAGTTGAATTGTAACTTTGTGCAAATAACATGCGAGAAAACAGAGCATATTTTATTGGTCCGGGTTATACACTAAATATTTTCAGAAACAACAAAGAGGTTTTATACCACTTCAAATCCATATACATTTTTAAATGTTTGCGCCTTATATTAGTAAAATAAATTTGTATATTAAACAAATTATTCACAATTTACAATCATTTGTCATAAAATATTAAAATATTTGCATTTACCACTCCAAATTAAACATTTTCACTTAAAATAGGCTGTATATGCTATACAGACATTGACACATTTGACGGAAAAAAATACCTACGCGCATGCGCGAGGTTTGGCGCCATTTTTCAATCACAATTCACAGCTTTGTTATCAAGTGTGTTTGTTATTTTATGATCACGTATGTCTGTCTTTTACTCACAAGTGTGTTGAAAAACGTCGTATGTAACTCGTGAGCGTTGCTAATTACAGTCTCGGCTCATTATTAAGCCCTCGCCTGCGGCTCGGGCTCAAATCACAGCCTTGACTGTAATTAGCAACTTCGCTCACTTGTTACATAATATACTATTGTTCATATGTCCATGTGTGTCGAACAGTTAAATTTAAATCTATTATATCTAGTTAATGATATTTAAAGTGATATTAGTACAAAAAAAGAGAATAACACACTTTTATATTATCATGGAGTTTTAAAGGATGAGGTCTACGGAAAACT
This sequence comes from Stenoptilia bipunctidactyla, assembly GCA_944452665.1. NCBI lineage: Eukaryota > Metazoa > Arthropoda > Insecta > Lepidoptera > Pterophoridae > Stenoptilia > Stenoptilia bipunctidactyla. The sequence continues at coordinate 24,719,334 of OX101736.1, forward strand.
TTATTAGTGGACAAAGCTCCTTTTAACTTTATAAAATTAAATGAATAACGAGACAGCGCCGTCTATCATTACTTAGTAGTAACTAATAATCAACGCCTTCTACACCTTTAAATTAAAGGGAATGTTACGGTTCATCCTTGAGAACACATGATGTGAGACGGTGAAATAAATAGCCATTGAAACAGAAGTCTGCCTAAGCTATGCTATAAATTCTCAAATAAGGCCTGGTTTTTCAATCGACAAGTAAAAGGCATCCGTCGAATAAAGTATTACTCGGCGGAATAATGTTGTATATATTGTAAGATAATGAAGCTGCAACAAATAATACTTTATTCATTATATAACTTTTATCTGACCATTGAAATATAAGGCCTATGTCATAATAACTTCTTGTCTAGACACACGATATATAGAACGTATTTAACTTCCGTGTAGTTATAATGTACTAGCTGTTGCGCGCGGTTTTACCCGCGCAATTTCGATTCCCGCGGGATTTTCTGGATAAAAAGTAGCCTATACGGATTCGGAAGAATCCGTCTAAGTAATGGTAAAAGAAATTTTAAAATCGGTCCACTAGTTTTTGAGCCTATTCAATACAAACATACAAAAATACAAAGGTTTCCTCTTTATAATATTAGTATAGATACGTACATATTTTTGTATACGTCATAGTAATACTCTAAACGTATTAAATAAGAATAATTAAATATAGTTTCATTTATGTGCGAAAAATCACTCTGTTCCGGAGTCTCTTCGTTGTCGTCCAAAGATTATCTATAAGAAACTACTTAGTTTTGTTCCTCTCTTTTCTTCCTAGTATTTTTTTACGGTACGAAAAATAAGGCGAAAATGAATAAATAGCTGACAAACTACTGATATATTGAATGGAAAGAAGTATTCAAAATTCTTTTAAAAATCGTTGTCTTCTTTTTATTGGTGACTAAACCCGCGTTTGAGCTCAATCTCACCTGATGGTTGGTGAAGATGAGGTCGAAGATGACAGCACTATCACTTTCCACCGGAAGAGGTGTAGGGCAATTTATGAAGCTCCTTTAAATCACAATGCTATACGGCCATTACAATGGAGTAAAAAACTGACTGTTAATTCCACTAGAGGCGCTGAATACGCTTGACGCATAACAACTGTCATTTGCCGTAGAATAATTTAAGTTAAAGTGATTTTAAATGCTTCTCTGCGGAGCCATAAATTTTACCAAAAATTGACACCATAATTTCCCTGCAGATATACCTGCTCTACGTCTCTATTTTTATACAGAAGAAACAAATTATTCATGTAGATTCACCCCAAAAAAAAAAAAACTAAACTAAACAAACGATTTCGATTGCAAACAGTTTGTTATGGGTCAAGCATACGAAGCGACATTTATTAAGAGTTTTTCTTTTTCTTTCCCATTAAGGAGTAACACAGTCCTGAAGAGAAATGTCACACGCACGAGTTCGCTGTCCTTATAAAAGCTCCAATTTTACTTATTCAGCGAACAGTCAACTTTTACGCATAATATTCCAAAGCGTACTCCGAGATAGTCCTGTAGGATCGTAACATAAGCATTTTACTGCTAACTGCGGGTTTATGCATCGTCATTGTATTCGAAAGCTTACACCGATGCCAATATAAAAATGTTTACCGCGGTGTCATTTAGCACGAACGTTATTCTGAGCTTTTTAGAGTATTCGAGGGTGTTAAAAAGATTTCACTTGCCGTCTTCATACATTTCCATGTTTAATCTTTTATCGTGGTTCTTATTAAAATTATAAATGTACATGTTTTTAAGTTTTATTACGTAAATGTTAATATTTTAAAGAGATTGGTGTTGTTACTATTTCAAGTTTGAACAGTTAAACGAATTAACTCAAAATTTTAAACCGATTGACTTTTTGAAGTTTTGTTCGGTATATTAAGGACTAGAAGCTACACCCGGCTCTACCCGTGTATCTTTAGATCCCGTTAGAATATCTTGATAAAATAAAACCTAAAATATTCCTCAAGAACTAGTTTATTATGTAAACTAATCATAACAACTCTGACGAAAGCTTGGCGCTCAAAGCTATGCTAGTGTAAACTCATCAGGATTGCCATACTTCATAGAGTTCAAATAAACATGTTATATTAACCCTCACGACAGCAGGGTTGACTAACTGACAGACTCAGATACCACCCTAAACAAGCTTCAAAGTGAACCTTAATACATGGGTATAAAGTGCTTAACGGTGCAGTTATTAGGGTATTTATTAGTTTGCATTCGGTAATACCTATCTTTGATTTATTCTTGGCACGTGGTCAAGCACGTAGCGATAATCACCGCAATTTGCGAAGGGATGCCGATTAATATTTTGATTAAGGTCCGTGTAGGGATGCCAAATATTTTAAGTAGTTTAGGATCCATGAGGTTGTTTACGTTTGTATGGGACTGTTAAAGTTTAGTTGTTTAGTTTTCGATATTTTGATTAACTGGTATTAACTGGAACCACCTACACGTGTTTCGCTTCAATCGGAAGCATGCTCAGGGTGCAACGAGACATTTCGGTGGTGGTCGTTAGTAATAGTCAGTAGTCATTGATGGGACTGGGAGTGAGAGAAAAACATGGAATGTACCAAGTGCTTCTCTTCCCGGGCATACTGTAAAAGTCAGTTAAGGGTCAGAGGTTTTATTGGCTTTTTTGTGTTTCTCTCCATCTTTATGATTCCTCTAAACGTGTCAAAAGTGATAACAGATGGTTTCTGGATACTGCAAAAGCCTTTGGTGTTCTGCCTTCCCTATACCTACCTAAGGGATACGGGTTTGAAGTTATGTATGTATGTAGGGTATTTTGTAGTTAAATTAGATGCTTCGACCGCCGCGCCGTAGTCACGGGTCAGATATCTATAGTAATTCAACTTCATACAAACGGACGAAACAAGACGGTCGGTTCTCGGTACTCGATACTCGGTTTGGTCGGTCCCGGCATGCGATCAGTCGCGAGTGTCTGCATGCCGAATCAATTGTTGATTGAGCTTTCCGTTAAAATGCGGATTGTTTATACTTTAAAATTTAATAATAAAAATTTTCGTACGTCTCAGTCGAGGCGCAAGTATTTTTCCGTCGCTAATTTATAAGACCGATTTGTTTTTCAAACGTGAACATGGTGTTTTGACTCAAAAATTATTTTTATTGAACACTTCCTATTCACTTCACAAAGTATTTTATTTGTTTATATAAAAAAAGTATATGAGCAGTCACAAAACTAAATGGAAGTAAACACAAAGTAGGCAAATGTTAAATGCTGAAGGCGGGCAGCCCTATCACATGCGAACGGACCGCGGCGCTGTAGGCATTTATTTCAAAGATGCGGCCGAATTGAATTACTGTAGATATCTGTACCGTGCCGTAGTTCATTGGTCAAGGGGTCGTTTATGGTGTGTCAAGTCCTGGTTTCGGCCCAGCCAGCCCAGCTTAGCAAACGAAATTTTCTAAACAGATTTAGGCAAATACTAAGATACCACTTATTTTTTGTGTGCCGTCTTTATAATACAAACTTACAAATCTCTTTCGTATAACTTTAGCCACCAAAGCTTTAGTTCCAAAAGTCACTCTGTACAATCTAGTCATACAATATATCTTACACAACATGACAGCGCCACTAAACGTTGCCTCTAGGGGCTGCCAGATTGTGGCGTTTTTCCCGGAATTTAGGGAAATTCGCATATCATCCGCCACGACTGAGCCTCCACGGCCTACTTATTCGAGATAGCAGACTCCTTCATTGTGTAAAATAAGCACCTATATTTACATTTCCCAGATACAGCGATTCGTATATTCGGAATATTCACGTTTTAATCCAAAAATAAATGGTAAAAAGATTTTCGCGAACGTTTTTTTTTGTTAGAGGAAAAAGGAAAACACACTCTGTATAAAAGAAAAGCAGTTTCATGTGGTTTTACTTGTCAAACTGATGATTCTGTGGGAATTTCTTCTTGTATTGTATTTTTTAGATTTTATGTTTTTCTACTGGTAGAAGAGTTTTTAAAATATAGTTGCAATATAGCTTAGTAGTTTTTGATTTATGTATAAGAGACAAATCTTTTGTCTTAAGAATATTTAGATTACTTTAAATGTTTTTTTAACTTAAATGTTTTTATAAGTTTGTCTTTGAATAACATATTATTTAATTCAAATTCGCTTTGGTTTGAAAAAATCAGTATCGGTCAAAACCCGAAATACGGTTTAGGGTAGCTCAGATTCATATTTTGTATTAACTGTTAGCTGTTCAAGTTTATGCGGGTTTGACCCATGAACCCTTTTGCCTAATATCTTTATTATGTTTATCTATCTATAAATAAATAGGATAGTTTACCCTTGCTTCGATCCTATCCCATTGATTTGCTGGCGTTTGTTTTAAACAACTCTCAAGTTTGATTTAATCTTACTTAACTTACTAATACCTATAGTAAATGTAAAAGTTTTGATGGATGTTTGTTCCTCAATCACGGGAAAACGGCTGAACGGATTTGGATGAAATTTTGCATCGTGATAGTTCACAGTTAAAAATAACACATAGGCTATTCTGTCGATATTCTGATGGGTTTAGAAATAGCCAGTCTTTTATATTGGTCACCAACTGTACAGGTTATTTTACTATTTCTATATTTATGTTACTCATTTGCTAAGTTTGCTTGCAGAAATAAAAGGGTGCGTTCATAAACTGCATAAGTCTACACGAAGCTTTGTTATTTTTCCCGAGGTATTTAATCTAGGAAATAGCTGGTGCGAAAGTTGGGATGTTTAAAACTGCATAAAGCTAGCGGGAGTCTTGTGAGAAATAAATGTGGGATGTGTATTATTTGATGTGGGTTGAAATGTTACTTTTAGTTTATTTATTTATGTTTTAATGTAGATCATTAAAAGTGCAAAGAATACAGAACAAAAGAACAGAAATACAGTATTATAAAAAGGGTAGTTTTGACAAAAATATTCTGCCAATTTAGGAAATAATATATCTTCCTGAAGCATTAGGCTATATTTTTTTAAATTTGACTGGTAATTTAAGAGATTAAAACGAGATTAGTTTTTACAAAATCGTGAAGACGTCGTGGCACCGAGGTTACTGTGTGTATCATACGATATCGCAGGCAAAGTGACGTTCGGCGCGGTCAGTACTTAAACGGGTGATCGCCGACCATACATTTCTCAACGCGACTTTCGTGCTTCGGAAGGCACGTTAAGCAGTCCGTCCCGGGTGCTGTATACTTGCAAACAGTAGTCGTTAGGGATTGTCAGAAGTTATTTCGGCGCCCAGCACTGGGCCAGCTTGGTGAATTACGGCCTAAACCTTGTCACTCAGAGGAGAGACTCATAGCCCTGCAGTACGGAGTTTTTTACCGACACAGTATTTAAACAAACACGTTGTTAAATGTATTACGAACTGACCTCTATAGTCTACAGGCCGCACAAATTGTGGGGGAACCTTGATTCAATTACTGATCCAGTGGCACTCAGCTGTGTGGCGGCACTCAAATTATTCATGTCGATACGCAGTCAGTTTAAAAAATATGCTTAGGAAAGAGTTGTGTTTGTATCACATAACTTATGTGGTACGAACCCTGTCTCCTGTCTCTATTTAACATACATGTACAGTAGTATTATTATCTTCCGTGTTCTCTGTGTAGTTTTATTACTTTTAACTTGAGGTTTTGGGATCGAACAGAAAACTAACAATATCATGCTGACATCAAAATGAATTGATACGATGTTAAGTCTGTAAATAATAAGACAAATAAATACTCTTTATGTTCCTACTAAATTAAGAAACACGGTAAAGAAGAAGAAAAATATTCATAATTTAATGAGCGATGTATCAAATTAAATATCTCCCCTGTCATGGAGTATTGTAAGAAGCTTTGTAAAAGCTTTCCCAAAATCCAAATGTCTGGAAATACTGTCATTTCGTTTTCATTTCAAAAGTTCATTGTCATGGAAAAGATCGTAATTTTTCGATTTTTAATATCGACACCCTCTTTTCAACTCTCACTTTTTCAACAAGCAAAGTTTATTCAAATATCAAAAAACGTCGCAACTAATTAAGTACAAAATACGATTGAAAATGCAAGCAATTTTTTTTAATTTGTCAAACAATGTTAATGGTTAGATTATTCTCGAAGTCGATACAAGGGAGAGTACACAAGAATTATCTAGAATTACACAGAGAGAATGCAATTTGTTCGTAAGCCCAGGTTATTTAATATGCGCCAGTGTTGCAAACAAAGAAAATAAGTTTTACAATAAAAAGATGAAAACAAGCTGTAGCTAGTTTGCAGTGTTATACTCTGTGCTCGTGGAATAATTTATGAAAATAGGAGCGAAGTGACACGAAGATATTGTGTCCACTATTAGGGTGGGTTGCTCGTTAGAAAATATGTTTTACACGGGTGAAATGTAGTTGCAATGAAAATTGTAAAAGTTAATTTAAAAATTTGTTTGCTTGTGGCTTTGAAATATATGATTTGATAATAAATAAGTATCACGGTCGAAGTGAGATGTTTATAGACTGTCATTGATTTGATCAAAAGTTTTTCTTTAGTTTGTTCTTTATAGTCGCATCAAATTTAACGAGAGCAGAAACTATTGGAGAACAATGTAGTACATGGTTTGAAAGAGACGAGCATTTCCAAATATTTTTTACGAAATTTTTTGCTATGAAGGTTTTCAGTTCTAAACAACGGGCTTTTTAAACGTTAACAACCAATTGAACTAAGTGTATTAAACTAAACAAAAGAACCTAAGATAATTGCCTTGCAAATTTTTTTTTAATTCTCTGTTCTATCACTAAAGCTGTTACATAACTAATCTTCAGTTTCAAAAAAGATAAAAAAAGAATTTTTTTTTTCTTTATTTATTAAAGGAGAGTTTGATCATTTCTGACCATGTCACTCTCATAATATATAACAATACATAAGCTATCTTCTACTTAAACCTAATAAAACTAATTTAATTAAGATAAAAAAATATTAAAATAGAACATGTACTCATTTGAGCAGAATTAACTAGTATTAGTAAAAAAAAAAAAAAAACCCCTGTCAATCACACCAACTACATGGCCCCAAAGTAAGCATAGCTTGTGTTATGGGATACCATATAGCGAACTAGGGGGGGAACCTAGAATATAAATACATAAATAGATAAACACCCGGACACGGAACATTTTTTTTCTGGTTCCGTGCGGGGATCGAACCCGCAACCACTGGCGTCTGAGGCAGATAGGTTTACCCCAACGCCAAAGTGGTAGCGAACTTCGTTTATGTTTTGACTTTCGTGGCTCTATATTGAAGGATAAAATTACCTACATAGCCTATATTAGACCTTCATGACTATTAACTCTACTAACTAAGCAAATATAAATCTTAGTGAATTATTTATTCTTAGTTTTACCTGTGCATACGAATGAATGAGCAGATATTCAAAGATCCTATTATTATTAAGAAGGTTATTTTATTAAGAGGTCAGGACGTTTTAGAAAAGCACATTATAGGAGCTAACCCTAGTATAAATAGTTTGTTAGCTTTTTTTAATTAAAAATTCAGGCATGAAACGAGAACCTCAAGAAATATTAAAAACCTTCACCAAAAATCTTTGTTCCCGCTACAAAAATCCCGGGGAATTATTAAATTGAAATCTTTCTTCGGGTATTTTTTTTATCAAAATGCAAAAATATCTTCCTGCCTAAGATAAAAGGATGAAGCCTCAAATTAGCATACATACTCCGATAGCAGGTTCCAAAAAGTTAATAACCGCTTGTTTCTCGGGCATTTTCCCGCCAATTTGTACGAACAGTGCTGCCAACTTCGCGAATATTCGACGGCGGCATTTGGAACTAAGTTTTGGTAGTTTGTTCACCTTACGGGGAATTTATAGTATTGAATAAAGTTGCTTAAACTTCTTGATTACGAGTATGAATTAAATATTTGACTGTAATTGTGAAAAGGGATAAAGCTGGCTTATATTTAATTCATCAAATATAAACGTGTAAGTTCGTGCGATTGGAGGGCCTTGGACACAACTAGAAAATGGTTTGGAAAACACGCACGGTAGGTACCGAATAGCGGGAAAAACCTACTCTGTCATGTTTTTTTTAACATGACTTACTAATGTTTTCTCTATATTTTATCTCATGGTAATATTTAAATCATAGCTGACGAACGTAAGAAGGAACTGCTCCATCATAAGACTACCGTAACTCATTATTTCAGGGGTAATATTTGGCGGGTATACTTTATTGTGTACAAGCTGTGTTGCTTTGATAAAAAGGGCTTTTTAAATCTTAAGAGATTTGTAGCAGGGAAGATTTTTTATTATTACTTTCTTATGATACTGGGAGCAAAAGAAAACATAGAATGTACCTGCATCTCTTCCCGGGCATATTGTAAAAATCAGTTAATGGACAGAGGTTTTATAGGCGTTTTTGTGGCCGTTAGGCTGACCTCTGTCACTGCAATAGTCTCTCTCTATTATTATAATACCTCCAAAGTCAAACGTGATAGCCTCTGGTGTTCTGCCTACCCCATAAATAAGGTCTACAGGCGTGAATTTATGTATGTATGTAATTTAAAAGTTATACAGGACCTGTTTTTCTCTTATATTACACAAATATATAGCTAAAAATCATATAGTCTTTCTTCAAGCTTCGCCGTAGTCAAGTAAATCTAAATATTTATATCACAAAGATAACTGACACATATTTATCGGCAACAAATACGCCTGTCTTGTGTTGTGAGTACCGCGGTTGGCCGCGAGAGTGCATTTGTTTCTGCGATTGTTTCTGCGCAAGTGACGGATAGCGGGCTCAATGTTCCGGCTACTACATGCTGTAGTCCGGGTTGTAGTGAATTTTGTATTACAAAAGTTTTTTTGTAAAGAAATGAAGAAAAGAAGTTATATTGGTTGACTTGGGTTTTAGGTTTTTCTTAGATTAATTACATCGTCGTCTCCTAAAAACAAGGTGGAGAAGTTACCCAAGTGTGGTTCTTTTTATTAACTACTAGCTGTTTCCCGCGCAATTTTGAATCCCGTGGGAATAACGGGATAAAAAGTAGCCTATGTACTATTCCAGACTGTGCACTATCACTAGCCTTCATTTCATTCCCATCCGTTGAGCAGTTTGGCTGTGATTGAGGAACAAACATCTAAACTATCACATTTATAATAAATAAATAAATAAAAATAAAATCGATTTATTTCAGACGTTAGTCCATATGCTATTAATTAAATTAGAATTAGAAAAACCTTATGACAAAATTCTTAACATATCAATTTTAGGAAATACAATTATGAAAAATTATGAAAATAATCACACACATACATACTCTTAATCAATATAACACCTTCAAATTTGCTCCACGGAACATCAAGTGGTTTTGAAGACCGGCTGGTGTAGGGGTAACGTACATTGCCTTCTATGCCAGAGGTCCTCGGCTCGAATCCCGGCGGCGACGGATATTTGTGTGATGAACACAGATATTAGTCGTCAAGTCATGGATGTTTATTATTTAAGTTTATTTTCTAATAAATAAATTGTATTCATTCAATATGTATGCTTATATATTTCTTAAGTATATCAGTTAACTAGTATCCATAACACAAGTTCTTTAAGAAACTTAATTTGTGCTAGATAATGTTGTTTTGTGTTCTGCTTACACCGTAGGGGATACAGGCGTAAAATTATGTATGTATGTATTGTAATGGATTTCCGCAAAGTAACGCCTTTTTCAGTAAATTTTATTATATATTTTAAATCGAGGAGTTACTCGATCTTTTCAGACCCCGGGGTCACGGCATTCGCTCGATTTTTATTTAATACGACCCCCATCCAAGGGTTATAAGCTGTTAGGGTAAGATATACCCCATGTCAGGATATCAGGCACCTGTCAGTCAGGGTCCCGGGCAGATAAAACAAAAGAAAATGCTGTTATGGTCATATTCTGCTGAATCAACACGTGAGAGAGGGTGAAAAGGTTGAAAGCTTAACATTTGCGTTTGACTGTCTTTGCCATATAGGTTAACAAAGCTTTTACCTATATGGCATATTACATTTAGTTCCTGCTCTCCTGGAAAGATAGGAAGAGCAGGATAGCCAGTAATCTCTTAATAATTACCTACGTCCAGAAGGTAATAATTAAAAATTGATGTTTATTTAAGTATATTGTATAGAATTAAGTTAAAATTGTTACCAGTTTTATGTATTACATTAAAAAAATGCTTCCTATCCTGTTTATCTCTCTGGATCACGTATCTTTGGCAGTAAACCTGAGGAGAACTGCGGCACATATGCAGGCTTCTCAAAGCGTTTAGATACTCAACCAGTAAATTGATATTTTGTCATAAAGTATATACCATTTCTTGTGAATAGGCACAACGCACAAGACCGTGAAAAAGACGCATGTTGTTTATAACATATTTTTACTACCAAGAAATAAGTTTTGAAGGAATCGTAAAAAGAATTATGTAAAATTCAGATTCGGGCTCTTAACTCTCAAAGTAATCTCTCAACATCTCTCTACTTCAGGTTGAGATCCACTGAGGCCACTTAGACTTTGCTTTACTCTAAAACTTTGAACAGATTTTTTGTTATATACCTACCTAACAGACGTATCTCCATCAGATTGGTCTCACACTTTGAGCGCACGACGAGTTTGGAGTTTGTCTTAAGTATCTACAGATATTAAGTTATTCAAAGCCTAAGTACTAATAAGAATATCCACAAGTAAGTAGTTGATTTTGTAGTATCTCTACATTTGTTTTTGTTGTACCAGCATCAAAATACCTACTTATAAATTTTGATTTTGCGATTCATAACCGGATTTTTGACATAAATTGATTTTTGAAACGTCGAGATGTGAAATATAGTAATAGATAGGTACGATATAAATCCGGTAAAAAGTTCACGATTTTTTAATATCAGTTCCTATTTCAAACGAGCTGTAAATAAGTAGCGCTTATTGACGCAACTCCAACATCCAAAAATATAGTTTTTCCCTAACTGCGACAATAGACTCAACTTATCGTATTCGATTTATTCCTCCATCGAATACGGAAAACATAATAATATCGAGCACAGTGTAAGTATTCAATGAATTCGCGTCGTTCACGCATGGTTTGTCAAAAGGATTCTCAAAGCCTCCCCAGAGAGCTCTTATTGATGGATTTTGGCAATTTCTTTAGAATAAAAATACTCGAGTTAGGCAGTTACTAACTATATCTGCAGGAAAGTTTATTTCTGTTGCGAGATCAACTTGCTTCGTGATTGTATTTTTGCCTTGTTGATTGTGTGACTTGATTTCAAGTGGTGAATATTTTATTAACTCACGCGTGGCTGACTTTCATCTCATCGAAAAGTATGATGATTTTAACATAGGTAGAGCTTTTGAACGTTTTAAGTAGCCAATAATCTTTATAAGTTACAATATTAGCCAGCGCTAACATGTCAGGTTTGATAGAACCAGTGATGTTGCATTTTATAGTTCTAAATCCGTCGTAAAGAAACACAAGAACGTTGTAAAATATACGGAATCGTGAAAGCTTATCGACAAAACTTTCATAAAGTAAGTTACAGAGGTTTTAACTATATATGCACTTACAGTAACTATTCTCCCGTAAATTTATGTCTTTTAAATATTCTGGCTTGTCCGGATTAAGACACCACTAGTCAGGTAATTGGTCCAGCAGAACTTTCCAATTAACTTGAATAAGATTACCCAGTTGAGCAGTCGCCCGTACCAGAGTTGAATAGCTTTCAAGTTTCGTCGAAGTTTGGAGCAAGCGGTAGCGTCCCGAGAGAACGCTGGATGGAGCCGGGATTGATCGGCTCATGTCGATAGCTGATGGTTTAGATCTATTTACGATATCACAAGTTTGATAGCTTTATCTGTAATTTTTTTAATGGAAAATTTTAGATAAATTTGTCTCATTAACGGCACTACATTAAAATAGAATAACAACAGTTAACAGAGTTAGCTATCTTTTTGATTGGGGAATAATTTATTGATTAACCACGCGTAGAAATAAAACACCAATGAAAGTACCCTAGTTTTGCTGACTGGATATTTAAAAAATCTCATAGTTATTTCAATCTTGAAACAAGTCTTTAAAGATTTTATATGATTGCGGAGAAACGGACTGACATATAAATGTCATCATCAGTTCGGGTAATTTATGTCATCAGTAAAAAGTATCTAAAGTTACGTTTCACCTATAATAGATATTGAAATAGAACTTATTAAAATAGTGAAACAAGTTAAAGCGGAAGCAAAATCCGAGCTCTATCGAATAAAGTCAATTTAATCGGGACTTTATTCGATTAAATTGACTATCTACATTCGGTCCGAATCGAACTGAAGTCTGTAGTGGTTTGTAGGCTTAAGAGGAATGTATGTACACGATTTAAACCTTCGCTTGTCACAGACAGCTTAGCTGGCAGCCAACGTTCATACGTCCACTTCCAAATATTATCGCTTCAGTGACGTAGCAAGTCTTACGAAGATCTGTTTGTATCAAATTGGATGCACAGTACTCGACTGTATCCGCATCATTTTGGCACCGAATAAAGAATAGGTAAATTATAGTGTTAGGTTAGTAGAATACCTTTGTCCACATGAATTAAATATCACAGATTAGCGGATAAGCATTTTTAATCGACTTCCAAAAAAGGAGGAGGTTCTCAATTCATCTGTATGTTTTTTTGTGTCTTTGTTACACCATATATATCGGAAAATTATCAATCAATTTTGAAAATTCTTGTTTCATATGTTACAGGATACTTCATAGTTCGTCCCCATTGAAATCGGTTGAGTACTTTATTGAAAATTTGAAATGATTTCGGAATATGTTTCCGCTGATGACATTATAACTCAGCCAAAGTTTTGACGTGATCTCGGTTTCTTTAATGCGTTGCATTCGTTGATTTTTAAATAACATATTTTTTACTTCTGTTCAAGTCTAACGGTGAAAGATTTGAAATCAGCCCTGCCAAATTTTTTTCTGTTTTTTCAGTACAAATCTTAAATCTTCTACTACTAATTCTAATAAAATTAGTATAGAGAATCTCACATGATACCACGCCACCCCTATTAAGGTTATACAAAGAAATCTGGACGAAATTAAACCGTTTCCACGGTTTTCCCTAACGACATCCGTTATTTTCTTTCGGACCTTTTATCTTAGCCCTTAGGAGGGCAGAAAGGCACAATTTCGGACAAAGTAAATAGCCCTATTTTGGGCCTATCGGGCGTCGTTAACGCGTCCCTTCTCTGGATCTAGTATATGTGTACAGTCACGTGTCATAAGGTGTACACATTTTCATTGGAATTTGAACCTTATGACAAAGGAATACGTTGTGAAGTGTAAACATACATCTTATTAAACGCGACTGTACCAGTGCTGGTTCTGTTTTTAGTTAGAATAAAAGGAGGTTTTCTGAAAACGTGTAAAAACCTTCGGGATTAATTCAATGTTAGGGCTAGGCTTCTGTATTTTGTTTTTCTGATATGGACGTGAATCGGATTTGCGTTTTTGTCGCTTAGATAGTCTTATTACCCCATAGTCTTAATGGGCGGAATGTCTTAGGATACTTTTAGGCATTAGAGGCTCGAATTATAGAGTGACGAAAAAAATATAGTCCGTAATAATATAAATACTTAAAAAAATTGTAAATTGGAGCCAACATTTTAGTCAATAACGCCTGTGCTAAAATAACGTAGATGTCCACGCAGTTTTACTAAGAAATAGCAAGACAAAAGGCTTTGCTCTACCTATGATCCAACACAACCTTTTAAACGAGACAAAATAACAAACATATATCCCTCAACAAAAACTTTTGTTACAATAATGAGAACATATCATAAGATCCCAAAAAAGTAGGCTTACACAGGGTGGGTGGGTCACTTTCGAAATTCGATTACGTGATAGTTTGAGATCATATATGAAGATAAAAAATAATAAATAAATAATAATTATTTATTGAGTAAACTTAACCGAAAGTTAAAGTATTCATTAAGCAACGCATGGTTACTTATGCGTTACACAATAGATACTAATTGGGTGGTGGGGTGCGTGTGTCGGGAACACTACTGTATGCGTGTTGACTGAGGCGGCGCGTTGGTAAAAGTGCAGTAATGTCTCTTTATTAATAGGGAATTCTGGTTAAAAATTGAGTAAGTACCTACTTTTATTAAATAATTATGATCAGAATCGAGTACAGCACTCTCCTTCAATATCTAAAAATTGTCACCAGTCACCCTGTATAATGTTCATATAAGATAAAGTAGTATAAACTTTATGGCCCTTACAGTAAACTTCATGAACTCACGAACTCGTCTAGGTCAATTCTTATAATATAAGATCCCATTGTTATTTACGAGCTGAATTCATGAACGATAAAACTCCACTGGAACTGTTTTGAAAAGATGATTGCTGGCAGTTTCTGGCACTTCTTTTAAATAGATCGACTTTCTGAAGGTTTCTATTCAATATGTAAATAACGAGTCTTATTTGAAGTATAATTTTCAATGTTATGGCTAAATAAAGAACAATTTTGAAGTCGAAATATTCTGTATTTCGTAGGTACTTTTATATACATTTGAAATAAGTTATTTAAATAATAAATAAATAATATCCCCAGGCAATCACACCTAAGTACATGGCTCCAAAGTAAGCATAGTTTGTGTTATGTGATACCATGTAGCGAATTAGGGGGGAACCTAGAATATGAATACATTAAATAGATAAACACCCAGACACGGAACATTTTTTTTTCTTGTTCCATGCGGGAATTGAACCCGCGACCGCTGGCGTCTGAGGCAGACAGTGTCACCCCAGCGCCAAAATGGTCGTTAAATTTCCAAAGAATCTAAATCTATAATATTTCAGAAGGTCGATTTGTTGAGAAGTAGTGAATAGAAACTCAACAGCAAACATCTTTTCAAAATAGTTTGTAACCAAGGGTTTTATTGTCCATATATTCAGTTATTTTATAATAGACTGTTTGTTTAATTTTCCGTCAATCTTAATTTTCTAGGCCCGTGTGCTGTCATCTTCGACCTCATCTTCACTTACCGTTAGGTGAGGTTGAGGTCAAATTCGGGCTTATTCTTTAATATTGCATTAATAATATTTGGAATGCGAAAATATGATTCAAAATAAAACTCCTTTTTTAAAACTCTTTTCTTAATAAAAAAATAATGAGGTGTCAGTAAAGGTGGTTTTCAAGGCGAGAACGTATAAATACAGCCGTAGCTTGGAGTAGTTATTTTCAGCTTTACTGGTTTTATTTTTCGCTGTGTTATTGAGCCTCTTAAGATCCTCTTTTAGATTGGGTACTTATCTTTCATAGGGAAATATAAGAGTTGATTTTATGTTATTGGTCGATTCAGTGTTTGACCTTAATATCATCTGATGCTGACTGACAATTAGGATATGAAAAGATGGAGCACATGGATTCAGGAAAATAATGGATTTTATCTATTTAGCACACAGGTAGAGCAAGGTTTAATTTGTTGTTTTCAATTTCTCTATTTAATTCTTAGTTTCCTGACCGGGGCATTCATTTGCACGTTTATCTATTTATCGTCAGTCCAGGATTTGTCTCTATCAAGATATTTTCTAACTTCAATATGTATAGAATATTTTTAGATCGCTTATGATTTTAAGTATAGTTGAAGTATTCATACATTAACTCCGTAAGAAAAAAACACACAAACACTTATTCCGAAGCTCATAGAGCAATATAAACTTTTTAATAATCATTATTAAAACGTTAATGTAAAAAAGAACATTCAAGGTTTGAACGACTCGCATTAAAAAAAAGGACAGCTATTCTCGTCGTCGTCAACACGAAACAACCATTTCAGAAATACCCACTCTATATCACGCCATCTTGTTCTCTTTTTAAACTTTTCGTCTTTTTCAACAACTTGACAATTTCATTGCTGCGGCTAGCCGGCACTAAGTTTTCCCGCCAACTTGTAAAAAGAATGAAGGAAAAAAGGTCGAAAACCACTTTTGCAACCTTTTTGCTTGGAGCTTCAGTTCGACGAAATAGATTTTTCTCTGGGAACATACTTATTGCATTTTGTTCATCGGACGGGTTGCGGGCTCCTGGCTCGCTTTTGAACGTTTCAATTTGCAGTTCCTTTAAGATTTTTAATAGATTTATGTAGCTTCCTGTTGGGCATCAATAGAATGCAGAATAATTTATGACATAAACATTTATAAGATGCAGATTCCATCAAGGACTTTTCATGGGTTTATTAGTGAAAAATATTGTTATTTTCTATGGATTTAGAACTTTTGTTTTCGCATTAAATGCAGTGAAAATTTGTTTAAGGGTAGAGCGCCCTAAAATCGGCAGTGTCTTAAGTTGCCGTGTGTACAAACGGCAAGGCGTAGGCGATCGGGTTGTTTTGTATGAAAAAAATCTTCGTCTTGTATCTTCAGATATAGGTGAGTCTTGGTGTAACGAGTTGAGTCCAGTGTTTGTTTGATTACTTTACTTTAGTTGCTTGTTTTATTATCTTTTCAGCCGACTTCCATAAAATGAGGAGGTTCTCAATTCGTCTGTATGTTTTTTTGTTTTGTGTGTCTTTGTTACACGATATTTCGGACAATTATGAATTGATTTTGAAAATTGTAGTTTCATATACTTCATAGTTGGTCCCATTTGGTCCCATTTAAATTTCATCGAAATAGGTTTAGTACTTCATTGAAAATTTCAAACTTTTGAAAAAATACGCATGATTTCGGAAAATGTTTACGTTGATGACATTCTCAACTCAGTCAAAGTTTTGACGTGAAGTCGGTTTTTTTAATACTCTTCATTCGTTGATTATCTATTTTACTTTAGCAAATACAAGTTATAAACATGTCCTTCTCGCAATATGGGACCCTTTAACCTTTTATCATAATTTAATACCCTTTGATACAGTAGTTTAATAATCTGCGTCTCCCGGGAGCCAGGTAGGGGTCTATTAAAAACTAATCAGGTAAAGACGAGGGCTGCTCATTAGCTATGCAAGGGGTGGGAATTAATTTTACTACAACTTTGTAGTTTATTTCGAGGGTAGTTTGAAGTTTTGTTACGACTCCTCTTTGAATAACTTGCTGCTTTAGTGAGGTTCGACTTAATTGTATTTGATAAGTTTACAATGAAGAACCTTATTTATATGTAGTTAGCTTAACCCGTGTCGGTTAATTTTGGGTAAATTTAGAGCCAGCTGCTATATATACAATATGTATATATAGAACCTGCAGGTAAAGGCACATTACAGCACACACTTGTAGAGGTCTAGCTTGTGTCAGTTTTTAAACTTTATTATTCATATGAAATTTATTGAATGTTCTAAACCCCTAGTTCTATATATACATGTCACTAAGTCACCCTATAATATAATTACCTTTCTATTCACAATACAAGTATTTAGGTGTATCTTTTTTCTCTTTCTTATTCACAAAGCACAAGTTCTTTTAAGGCTAGGCTCTTTTATACTTTATAGTGATATTTATTTTTAACTAATAAACCAGCAGTTGTGTGTGAATTTTTCTCTTGGATTCACGAAGGATTCCGTCGGTATTCCTTGATACAATAGTCCAGTAGTTGTTAACATAATTCATCGCAAATATACTCTTAAACAAGTTGACAAAGCACAAAACAATAATCATTTCTCATTTTCCACCTTTAACCACATTCACCATTTAGACGCAATTAAGAACCTAAAAAAATCATATTTATTTATATTATTTTGTTTTCCTTTTAATTGAAAATTAAACCATACAAAAGGGATAATGCGAGTCGAAACATGTTTGTTTGTGTACACGATCATCGCACGTCGGATACAATCTGCCGATTTCGGGGTAATTACGCATGGCAACATCAAAGCGAATGGCGCGTAATTGAAAATGGCAATTTGCGTGCAGTCGTCGCGCCCGTGGTGCTTCGCCGGGGCTTTGCCGTCGAAACACGGGCGCTTTAAAACCCCGGATTTTATAACCGAAACTTTTGATAGAAATTAAATGAGATTTTTTAATTTACTTTTCATCCAAAGCGTCTGATGTACGAGTTTTTTTCAATGGAAATTACGTTTTTCATATTATTTTGTAGCGACTTGATTGAACTGTCAAGAGGCTTTTTTTGTTGGTATTGAAATTTTTAATAACGATTTTATTTTTGTTTTTAGTGGATTTTATTGTACATTTTTTAAAAACTTTTCAGTTTTAAAAAAATTGTGTAATGAAGGGAAGATGTGTAATATTTATTTGAGAGACAAGATATCTAAAAAAGTAGTACTGCTTTTGGCATTTTGACACAAATGTAAACACTTTTTAGAAATTTGGTATTGGGCTATCTTGGGAAACTGGTCGCCTAAGATGGCCCGAAAAGTATTAATGAAAATATATGCATATTAAACACTTTAACTTTTCAATAAAATATCAAAACAAAAGCACAGCCTTCTCAATACATTTTTTTTTCAAGGGTAAAAAATTAAAAAGTGAGCTTTGTTAAATCTAACAAAAAAAAATCAAGTGTAAAAAAAAAGAAACTATTAAATTAAATTAAATTAAACTTAGAAATTAACTTTGAACGTAACTTATCGAAAATGTAAATAAATCAGTTCTTTTTTCTAATATATTTTGATTTTAAGGTGATTCATAGGGAATTATAGTATGGGCCATGATAGGAACTTAAAAAAAACGTAAAAAAATACAAAAAAGGAAATGAAATAAAACAGTCATCTATTATACGCTAATGAATAGATTCAATATGAATGTTCACAGTTTAGAACCAAAAAAAATTGGTTTGAATTTGTTCATTTTCAAAAGGGTTGAGATAGTGGATTTTATAAAACTTGCCATCGTATCGCCTTGACATGACCGAGCAAATTATCATGTGTGTTCAAAATAGCGATGCGCCGGTAATGAAATACAGTTGCACTATTTCTTATAGTACCAGTAGCATAAACCCGCGAAATTTCAAATATTTGGATAATCATAACTGTATTTTTTTAAGTGGGCAATTTAGGAGCCGGGCCGTCTTCTGCGACATAACTTATTCGTTGACTAAATCACGAAATAAATGGTAAGTTATTTCCTACACCTGCGTGATATTTATTCCACTACATCTCTATTTATAATCAGGTGAGTTTCAGTTCAAACGCGGGAAAAAATACCACAAAAAAACGAGCCATTCGAACAGTCACTACTATTTAGCGTATATTTGATTATTTTTATCCAATGAAAGTTTTAAAGGTAAATAAAAACTTTGAAATTATTACAAAAGTAACAGAGTAATAGAGTCGAATTGAAACCTTTAATAGTTTTCTTTTGATACGAGTTACAAAGTGTAATGAGTTGCCAGTATCCATTGTTTCAGAATAATATTCCTGGGATTTTAGTACAGATCTAATTTTTAGCTCCGTAGTCACATTCCATCGTTTACGATTAAAAACGTTGACTTATCGAAGTATTGTGACTTGTGTTTCTATCTATCTATACTAATATAACTAAACTGTCGGGCTTGTTTGTTTGGGCACGCTTATATCGAAAAATAGCAGTCGTATAAGAAAAATCGATTTTATTTATGACGAATTTCTTACACCATCTAATGATAAAGCCAGATTTATTCCCTCGATGGGAATAGTGAACCCCCATTTCACCATCGGCAGGTGAAACAGTATACCTGGTATTCATATGGAGCTAGCTACTATGACGTAAGTCTACCAAGTACGGGCTCTCAGTCTTGAAGGTTCTGTGTTCGAATTGCGGAGGAGTGGATAAAAGTGTGTTGAATACATTAATAGCCGTCAAGTCACGGATATTTATAGATTTATTTAATTTTCCTTAATTTATTTATTTGTTGTCTAGTATCCATAGCACTAGTTTTTCCAGACTTCTTAGCTTAGGTTAGATAATATAAATAGAATTAATTACAAAACGCATAGTAACGTATTATAATATTCACAAATTGCGTGAAAGTCAGTTGCGTTGAAATCAAATGTTTGTATGTCTATTCTTTTGAAAGTCTTGCAGCTTTAACTGCTTGACTGTACTGAGTCTACTTTTTGATAGATTTGCCCGAGCACTTCGAAAAGATATATGTTTTTAAATAGGCGATTAAATTTTCTATTCTTTCTCATCGATCTATCACGTATCGCTTATGACACGCTCAGTGAAAGGCAAAAGGGATATTTTTAGCAGCCCTATACGGATATTTTATAAGAAGATAACAGCCCACTTTTAGAAATATACTATACGGGGATGCAAAGTTCATAGATTATTAGATGAAGTATTATTATTATGATGGAGAAATACCATTGCAGTGACAGGGGGTCAGCCTATCGCCCACAAAAACGCCAATAAAACCTCTGTCCCTTAACTGACTCTTACAGTATTCTCGGGAAGAGAAGCAGCTACCACATTCTATGTTTTTCTTTCGCTCCCAGTCCAGCATGGAAGTGATAATACCTCCAAATTTGTCAAACGTGACGTCAGATGGTTTTATAGCCTCTGGTGTTCTGCCTACCCCATTAGGGATACTGGCGTGAAGTTATGGATGTATATAGATGAATATTTTGTTTTTCAATAATTACATAAAATAGTTAAGAAGTTATATGATTATATTTTTTGTAACACTAGAAATCAATTTTTTAAAAACCTTTATTGCTTCTGATAGCCCTCTGGTAGGTCGTACCTACGTATTTTATCACCATGTTGTGGTGCGTACAGATTGCTGTAATGGAACTAGTCTGAGCAGAATGTTCCATTACAGCAGTCTGTACGCACCATTACGTGAGCCTACAACTTCTCCTAAAAGCTTGCCCACAAGATATTAGTGGCTTCAAACTTCAAAGAAACCTTTCACCTTGATTAAAATACTAAAGATTACGCGCAATCCTTTTAAAACTTCAAGGTTAAGCAACGAGCTATTTTCGTGAAATTACCTTTGTATCGCTTTTATTCCCCGTTCCCCCGTAACCCCCTCTAAGTAAATAACTTAGCAGGATTACTTCATCACTCATCCCATTAACTTGGGAACATTGTTATGTGTAATGTGTTCTGGCGTGGTTGTAGCTCGAGCTTCGAGCTCTAAGGCAATATTAATATACGTTAATTGGACATAGCGAAGTTTCAATATTTAGTGTTCCACTTTATTTCGTGTTCGCGGGGATATAGAATTTACCTGCTGTGTTAATTTGAAATGTAATATAAGATATATTGCGTTCATAATTTAACTTAATTGGATATTAATAACTTGCTTTACAGTTCTCGGTTTCACTTGAGTTAGCTTAGCTTTAAGTTGCAGTCTTAGCAGTGGAAGTATATGCAAAAATCATGATAACTCACCTTTCATGCAATTTATAGTAATATTAAATAGTCGATAGTGAGCTCTGAACACTGTCTTATTATAAGTCGTGTGACTTTTATTTTTGATTTTTATTATCGTTTAGCCCTAAATTCGTCCTAAGAAGTATTTCAAATATAGCAAACTCTGGTACCTAAATAAAAATTAAATAAAAAAAATATTGGCATATCTGTTTCATTAATATCCGTACACATAACTTTAATTTTTTTAAATTTTACTTGTTAGGGTATGAATTTGCAAAAAAGCCTTTTATTAGGGCTCCCAACCCCCGTTTCTAAGGCTGTGCGATGACTTAGTTTTCGGGTACTCCTTTTATATTTATGCCTTTCTTCTTCGAAAATAGAAATCTTCTCATACGAACTTGTCACCCTTTATTCAACCCTATTGAAGGTTGGGTTTTCAAAGTGATGAATAGTGTATTTATAGCGAGTTCAAGTGAAATCTATGAAAAAGTTTAACAATTTCGTACTTGTACATTTAAATTAGAATATGAAAACCATTGTTAAATTGAGATATTACTAAATTTTTTATACATACATAATTTCACGCCTATAAAACGAGAGGCTATAAAACCATCTGATGTCCCGTTTGACAAATTTGGAGGTATTATAATGATGGAGACAGTCTATTATTTTTCCCTTAACTGACTTTTACAGTACGCCCAACAAGAGAATCAGCTGGCACATTCCATGTTTGTCCTATGCTCCCAGTCCAGCATAAATGTTATTATTGACAAAAAAAACATTTGGTTTTTTTTACAATTTCACTGTTAGTTTCAAGGGTAAGATCTTTCAAACTAACAAAAAAACTCTTCAGCTTTATGTTATTTGTATATTTATATTAAATATATTTAAAAATATATATTTATTTTCTACAAATACAATATATCGAAGGTGATTATAGAGCATATAATCCAAATGTTAATTTAAGAGCCGTCGTAGTTACGTAATAACAATATTTCAAAAATCATCAAATAAATAACAACTATATTGGTAAATCTAGTCATAAAACAGTTCTCTATTTAAAACCAACTTATCTCCACTGCTTTGATTCATACAACATCACAACTAGTCACCGTAGCACAAACGCTGTGTGAAGCTACCCACAGCCAGTTACCAACTTTCAGCTTACTGCTCCGATGAAAGTTCCCAATTTAATGTTGTAGTTATTAGAAGGCCTTCAACTTGATATAATGTAGAGAACTCCTGCTTTTTTCTATGTTAGTTAATTTTAGCGTTGGTGTTAGAAAATTGCTACTTTCAACATCCTAAATTATAGACTACGGCGTAGTAGGTCTACGTGGATGCCGTAGCATAGTTTTGTAGTATTTGATTATTTCGGTCAATATGGTGAAACTGTATATCGAAACTTAGAAATTTATTATTAATTCCTCACATATCAAAAATAACACAAATTTTCTTTGTTTCAGGTGAGTTAACTGTGTCTGCCGCGTGGTGGCGCTCGAGTTGCGCGCTGCGGGTTTTTGGCTATAAGTAAGTCAATTTGTATGACAGATAGAGATGCATATATCTTAAAAGGTATTATGCATTTATATTATGTTAATATATGCCACTTGGCATCGTCCCACTGATAGCACTTATCTTCTTTCCGAGGCGGTCTTAAGAGTCAACTCAAGAATTTTGAAGGATTGGATACAGCACTTAAGCGCGTTGGTTTTATTTAATGCTCGTGTATAAGATTGTTTTATTTTGGCATAATGTGATGAGATGCCGTGCTATAGGAACATTGGTCCGCTTGGGATGTATAAGTATAATTTATTTAAGCACTACAAAACTTTTATACTTATTACAAATAAATTCATTTTTTCTATAATCCTTATTCAATTTCCACGGACAAGGCTCTAACTTAAACATATAAGAAAGTTTCTAACAGCAAACATTTGGTCATTATATTAGTTCTTTCAAAATTTAATAAATGGTTCTGATGTGTAGTTTTTAAACCGATATTCACAAACCAATGACGGTAGAATTGACCACACCATGAAGTGAACACTCGGATGGTGTTCACAACATCAATCACAAATCTACATCAGAACTGTTATTGTAACGGAAAACTTAAATGGTCATCTTCCTAATGGAGGTTTAATGAGGTGGCAAATTTAACGAGAGGCGAAATGGCAAGATCTATATAGACAGCGAGTTCAGTTGCCAGTCACTGAGTTGTTTTTATGTTAAGAATTTTATGTGTAATTCGCGATGAAAATAAGAAAAAACAATACTAGCTCATTGAAACATGCTCTTTGATAAAATAATATAAATGGTATTGGGTTTTGGCCCTAATCCTTGTATTTAGAGTTTTAAATTAAAAAAAAAACGTCATTCAATTTATTTTTTGACTTTTAGTTTTAGAAATCAAGTATGATAACAGAAATTAAAATGGGTAATATTATCTTTTTCACTACACTATTAAACTCTTTTTTAATCGGATAGGGTTTAATTTTATTTTGGATATTTTACAGAACGTCAATCAGTCAATTTATAAGGGCAGATCTAACGATGCCTCGAATACTTATCAAATCAAATCAAATCAAATATATTTATTGCTATATAGTATGGTACATAAAGATGTTATACATAAATCTAGCTCGGCATACTATGCTGTATGACAGCATGCAATCGGTATTATAATCATAACTAATCCATAAACATTGGTTTTTGTACATAGTCATTTTTAATTTAACCCACCACCAATACAAGGTTTTTTAAAATATTATTATTACACGAAATTATCACAATTCAATTAATTTTATCTGTTATTTTTGTCAAAATATTCATTTATAGAATAACTCAGTCCAGCTGTTAAGCTAAAAAACCTTTGAACATATAGACATAATAACAGACGTAACCTTTCTCAAAAATTAGCAACGTTATGTCTTTTTGTGTAATTGACATTTAGTTTAAAAATTAACGTGTTGAACAGATGGCGTGTCTGCCCAATTCTACAATCCAACGATGACTTCACAGGGTCATTTGTTTTTGTCCAAACATTCTCGTAGTATTGGTTTCAAAACTATGTAATAAAGCTAAAGAGTGTGTGTCTGTTTGGTTGAACGCGCTAATCTCTATAACTGCCTGTACGTAAAACAATAAAATACATTTGATGTCCAAATTCTTCAGGAAGTTTATTAGGCTATATTTTATCTACAAATTCTTGCGAAGTTACTTGGGCAAAACCGGGTGAAGTTTTCGAATATTTAATATATCAATAAATAATATGTAAACCTTCACGTGTACATATCCTCAAACTTTATAATGGGCTGTACGAAGTTCGAAAACTCCAGAGTTCGTTCCGCCGCATCGCATGCAGAAACGTGTAACCCACCATTTGTCAAAATCACGCAATTTTGCTTTTCTCGAACTTTCCATCGGCGTTCTGTTTTTCAAGTCGCGATGAGTAATGGCCGAGGTCGCTGCTTTGATTCCTGGCGTTTGGAAGATTTATTACGTCTCTGGATTTGTGGAATAAGGAGGTTAACTGTCGAGAAGGATTGAGTTGTGATGGGATTGTGTGAAGTACATTTAAGTATTGCTGAGAGATATTTTTTTTCGTTATTATTGTATTTCTTTTCACATCCTTAAATTAAATTTTTGACAATTTATGTAGGTCGTAAAGATTTGCACACAGTTAAATATGATGTACAGTCACGTCTAATAATAAGTATACATTTTCATTGGAATTTGAACCTTACCACAACCGAATACGTTGCGAAGTGAGTACATATTAGTACACGTGACAGTAACTAAAAAAAATATAAGACCTATTGTATTGACCATATTTTGCAAATAAATTGATAAATCATTATTTATTTTAATGTTATGTATGTGTTTTTTATTGTTATGTTTTTTAATGTTTATTAATGTAATTTATTTATTTTTTAATTAATTTACAGATCCGTTTGCAATAAGGTGCTTTGAAAAATATTTTGAAAGGATATTTTTTTTCACACAAAATTTCTTTATTGGCTTATCGTTCTGTGGAAAATGTGAAATGTGTGGATAACAATCAACATACCTACAACATACCAACACAACATGGCTTAAAATAATAATCTACAAAAATTGAGTATTATTAGTTCTACCAAAATGAGATTCATTTAATACCATCAGTAACCGAGTTAGTCGATATAACACGTAACTTGCATGATACAATTTGAGGCAATAAAAACAGTTAATTAAAATAATCGTTCATATTCATTTATCTTTGGTAAATAATTGTCCTAATCAGTATTGACATAACACAAAATATAAGTCAACTTTTAAATTACCTGTTATTTAAAAAGATTAAATGTTTATCAGTGAAATCAGATTAATAAGATTGTCAATATTGTACAATATAATATTTATCACATTGTATCCTCGCACCCTCAAACGAGCTTAACGTCACACACACTCTTGCTAATAAATCCGGGGTAGATAATCGCATTGCTATCAATTACTCGAGGCATCAGTTAAGCCATGATATTACTACTATTCAAAAGGTATATCTACATACACACTTACATAACTTAACGCCAGTACCCCTCATGGGGTAGGCAGAACACCAGAGGCTATATAACCATCTGATGTCCCGTTTGACTTTGGAGGTATTATAATGATGGAGAGAGACTATTGCAGTGACAGGGCGTCAGCCTGTTGCTCAAAAAAAAAAAACGCCAGTAAAACCTCTATCCCGTTACTGAATTTTACAGGGAAGAGAAGCAGCTGATACATTCTATGTTTTCCTCTTGCTCCCAGTCCAGTATGGCCCATATTTTCAACGATCTCCATGTTCATAGATCTATATTACTTCATGTACATAGAAGCGTTGTAATAATGAACCTTGCCAGAAGCATCGTATGGAATCCAATTATGTACATAAGTTATAAACGACGCACTTAAACGGATTATTTATCCTCTGCCCTTAATGTATTTATAAATATGTATAACTGAACAGTGTCCTTGACCTACTGAACTTACGTCACCAAACAGTCGCGAATATCAGCTTCACACTTTCATTATAATGAAACTACGAGATTAAACAGATTAAAGATAAGATAGGACAAATTACACATTGGTTTATTTAAAATATCTATCGTGTTTCGTTGAATATAAAGATTTTGCTTTGAAAACAAAATATTGTATCAAGAAAAAAACAGATTGTAACTGTGCTCGTTTACTAAAATTTATCATGTAGTGTGACTTCATCTTAGTATATTCTTATTTCCTATTTTATCTTGTCCAACTTAGTGCACTTAATAACTTTATCAAAAAGAATTCACATCGAGCTATTTTATCATGAATTTATTATGAGACAAAAAAGCCGTAAATTATTGCTATAGCTTTAATTAATTCACAGTGTTCTTAAACTTCTCAACAATGTTTCTTGATGTTTGCCCTTCAGCTGAAAGCCTCACCTTGCTTTTGAAGAACCTGTTAAATACTCTCGTCACGAAGTGCAGGTACTCAGCTGGGGAGCATCTTCAATAGAAGGAGATAAACCGTGTAGAGATGGTCATGTTTGGCGGATTGTCCATTGTTAAAACCTCAAAATATAAGATCAAAAACATCTTGTTGGAAAAATGTTGCTTTTTCATTGACGATTTTTAATAATAATGTGTTATTGATGACATTCGAATACAAAGTAAATTGTTTTGAACTTGAACCAGCAGCGATTGAAAACAAACTTAAGAATATAAGCCTGTTTATGATTGTGATTTAATGTATTTACGGGATTCTTATCAGTCCGCGATCATGGTGCTTGTAACAGCATCGAAATATCGGACGTGCGAAAAGAAAATCGAAAATCGTGGTAAGAATCCCGTAAATACATTAAATCATAGTGAAAATAACCGCGATAGTTTAAAACAATTATTACTGTTTATGATTGTTGCTGTCAATTTTAGTTACATTTCTCTTCTTTAACATGTTTTTGCATATAATTATAAAAAAGTTTTATGTGTTCTCTTTCTGTCTTTAAAACCTATACGATTATCATCTTCAAGATCGCCAGTGATTAATTGAAGTGAAGTCACAATCTATTTGAAACCATCTATGACGGTGAGAAACTAAACGTAATGTATAATCAAAACCTAAGTCATCTTGAAAACAATGTAAAGGTAACCCATTTTCAGTCCAACTAAGATGCAAAGATAAATCCCCAACTTGTCGAGTCTTTTGTCAGACAAACAGCAAGATGAATGTTACGCACGGTAAACTCAGCGGTACACACCGAAACGCCTCGTTTACAGCTCGCTGACTAATGCGCACGATTGTGAAGAATGGATATTGATGCTGCTTTAAATGAATAGAGGATTAGTGGCTGAATTTTCAATACGGGAGCACTCGTAGCTGTAATAAATTAAGGTCGATACGTGCTAAGTTCGCAATATTAAAAATTTAAAATCCCATATAATATCCTTAAATTATTATATGTGTCACTAGGTGAGTCAATAATAAGCTATGGATTGTCGTGTTATGGTCGGACCTATATAACTAATATTAACCATATATATAATTAACAAATTAGCATATTAAAAAAATAGAACGTAAAAACATAAGGAAAAAATGTAAAGGAGACGAAAGTGGTTTATTTAAATACTGTAAAATTATATCTGCGATGAATAAAATAAAAAAAAATTAAGAAAAATAGACCTCAAAACTTACGTAAACTTAATTATACACAAACATATATACTACCTAAATATAATAACGAATATGGTAAACGGACGTGGAGATACATGCTTCCTAATATATTAAATACAATCCCCGATGAACTAAATTTAAAGTTAACAAAAAATCAGAAAATATGTAAACGTTTGCTCAAACATTATTATGAACTAGAATATACAGTACATAATGCGACTTACTCTCACGTAAATAAACCTCAACAGGTTTTAAGCAGGTTTAAGACTTAAGGAAAAATAATGTATATCTTAAATATTGAATAAAGAAACTGAAAAAAAAAGGAATTTAAAGTTGTAAGAAGAAGGAAGGTTAGTGAAGAAGGTGTGTTGGGTTTACGAGTGCTGGTGTCGAATGTTGTGATTGATAATAATATGCTGTGAAAGTTTGTTGATTGGTTTAATACGAATTCACGGTTTTTGTAACAATATCAGAATGATAACTAGGTACTTAGTGCGCCTGCGCGAAATTTTGGCTTAAACCGACGAGCCCTTTTATCCTGAAAGAGTAACTAAGATACATTTATCCATCCTCACAAACTTCGTCGTTTATAATATAGTAGGACATGTTTGTAGGTATTCCTTGGATCAGTTTATAAATTCGATTCATAACACATTTTTTATCGAAACCAAATTAGAGCTAGGTAATCTATTTCAAATATAAGGACTAAATATTAAATAAAAATATTAAAATTCCCGTTCCTCATCAATTACCCAGCTATTTACCACAATCAGCTCACGGTGTATTCATCTTGGCAGAATATAAGTAATTGTTATGTCCGCGGTGCGGCGCTGCCGTGCATTAATCTGGAGGTTTAATAACGAGCGGGAATCGCTCGCCAGGTGGCGGCGCGCCTATTGTGCTCGATTCAATTCTGTTCGCCATTGTAAAGTTTGGTAATAGCTTCGTTTGTTGCGAGGCTTTCGGAAAGTTTTATTGAAATATGATTTAATTATATGTATTCATTAAATCTCATTAATGTAAGACGTAATGTTTTGTATTTAAATGTTACTTTTCTGGTCCTTCGTAGAAGCTTTTTTCATGTTCAATACGCTACACGCAGAGATCGTTTTCCAACGTAAAACCGTCCATCATTTGACGATACAAATCAGTTTTAAAACAATTAACTATATTATGAAATAAAATCAAGTGAACATAAATAAGATAAGGTATTTGTGTACCTTCGAAACACAAACGGAATACAATTCAGGTCAAACAATTTGAAAATCGTTATGTATTAATTATTAACATTAATAACATAATATACTAGGCTAGTATATATTAAGATTGTCTTAGAAAATATATGGGCACACATATTACTTACTTACACATACATTTTGGTGAAACGTGTTTATTTTCTATCATGTTTCCTCAATCGATGTACCTGCCCATAATAGAGCTCACCTAATTTAGTATTTCCTGGCATGGCTTGTGAGGCGTCATATTCCCGCCATCTGGCGCAATTTGGCGCCAATTCGATGCCATATTGTCGGATATGGCGCCATTTTGACGTAACTTTTTTATTGGCAAAGTTATCGCTAAGTGAGATTGCCTGATCTGATAGGTGCCGGCGTTATTGTATACAAAATTTTTATCATAATCGGTTATGTTCCGGGGCACGTACATTGTGTGGCCGTGTTTGTTACTTCTGTTAAATTGTTTTTCTAGTTAACATTAATAAAATGAAGCTGATTGATGAAAAGATTCTTTCTAAGGAAGCGTTTATACTGACGTAGATATAAAAAAATACAACGTTCCAGATTCCTTACAACGATTAAGAAGTAGTTTTAAACCAAGTTTACACTGAATACCTATAGCCTATAACACAAGACAAAATATATCTTAAAAATAAGACTATCTGGCATGAAAATAAGAAAAACAGTTCTTTTACAAAATATGAGCCTCAGCGTAAATAACTGTTATCTGAATTTTAGCCATCAAACCATGGCATGAATAAGAACCTGTTGCAGGGTGCTGCGTTACCATGGAAACACACTAGTGTCATTGCTTTGAACTATATAAGATGTTAAAAATTGCTGTTCGAGCAACTAAAATATTACTTTTTAGTGACCGAACTTGGACATGATACGTAATTGTACCTACTGTAACGTTATATCTTACTTCAACGCAAAAGTCGCTTTAAATCAACAGAAAATTAAAGGTAACACTAGTCCTTAAAAAAAGAGAGATCCTGTCCGTTTTTGCAATTAAAAAGAAGATTTATAATAGTACCTATAGGAACGTTTTTACCCGAGGTTAAGAGTTAACGGTAACGCAAATAACGTAATTTTTTTTCAAATCTTTTACAAAGTACTATACTATAAATTCGCAGATAAAACATTTAATTTAAATTTCCGATTCATATCACAAAGGATAGGTATGTAAATTAGTCGTTTTGTGAAAGCTGCATACGTTTTAATATCAATCGCTACTTTCAATCAATCAACCGTCAAAATTGTGTTGCCAATATTGGTGAAAAATATTTTCCCAAAACGGCTGAATGCTATTATGTTCGTGAAGCAAACCCTGCGTTATTATTGATGAGTTTTCGACTGTAAGTCAATAATCGTCCGAGCGTACAAAGCCACTGAATAAGGAAAATAAGACAATATCAGTTACACTTGTACATGTTCTCACTTCTAGTAAATCCGAAGCAAAGAAAATATTTTTCTAACATATCGAAATGTTCCAAAAGTAACAAAGAAAATTGATCGAAATCGTCATCTTCCTTTTAACAATCAAGAAAAAAGTAAAATTAAAAATTTTAAAAACCCCCCGACACAAAAAAAGACCTTAAAAACTAACAAATAATATTTTAAACCTATTCTAATTATTATCGTCCCATATATAATTGAATGTAAGACCTGTACTTTAAAATATTTTTATTTTCCGAGCTTCGTCGCCGCGTCGGGGACCGCTCAAGTATATAAAGTATTAAGCCAACAACAGCTAATTTATTATTACATTTAGGTATGAGCGATCTTAAGTTTCATGCATAGTCTACGCTCTACGTAATGCCGCGCGCGGCGAGCTCGGTGTGCGGTTTGCGGCGCGGGGGTCGGCAAGTGCGGCGACCCGAACGGGCAGACACGTGAGGGCAGACGACGTTGACGGTTGTGTCGATTTTACGAATTTTTCGGAGTGAATTCTTTTGATGCAATCTGCAACTGACTACTGTTTTTCTCACTTAGCGGTCCCCCGACGCGGCGACGACGCTCGGAAAATAAAAATATTTTAAAGTACAAGTCTTACAGTCAATTATATATGGGACGATAATAACTAGAATAGGTTTAAAATATTATTTGTTAGTTTTTAAGGTCTTTTTTTGTGTCGGGGGGTTTTTAAAATTTTTAATTTTACTTTTATTTTGTACTTTTTAAAGTAGGTAAGTTTTAATATAAGGAAGGTATTTAAAGTAATTAGTTAGTTGAGTTAGTAACTTAGTTAGGTATTAGATATCATATTAGTTTTAATTTACTAGATTAAGTTTTAACTAGTAGGTAGTCTTAGGTTAAGTGGAATATAAGGTAGGTATTTGTGATCAGTTTAAGCAATTTAGGTAGGTATTAGTTCAATAATCCACATGACAAATCAGCTTTAGCAGAATTGACAAGACTAAGAAATTACAATACAAAAACTTAAGGCTCAATTCCCATTGCGGCAGAGTTGAAGCAACGCAACGCATCATTTCACACATTGGAAGTGGTGTAGAATTTCGAATCTATAGAACTAGCGAAAGGAAGTCAGATCCCCTCATTAACTATAAAAGAGCTGATCATCTTCAAACGGCTGATCAGGTCATGGTAACTTAGGTATGACATACTTTCAATTTCACTGAAGTAACGGTACGAAATTTTGAATCGATAGGACATATGGAAGGTAGTCAGATCCCCTCATCAACAATAAGAGAGCTGATGATCTTCAAACGGCTGATCAGGTCATTGTAACCTTACCATACAATATAAATTTCATTGAAGTAATACGGTACCAAATTTCGAATCGATAGGATATATGGAAGGTAGTCAGATCCTCTTATCAACTATTAAAGAGCTGATGATCTTCAAACGGCTGATCAGGTCATGGTTCCCTTACCATATACTTTCAATGTAATTGTAGTAATACGGCACCAAATTTCGAATCAATACGACATATGGAAGCTATTCAGATCCCCTCATCAACTATTAGAGAGCTGATGATCTTCAATTGGCTGATCAGGTCATGGTTACCTTACCATATACTTTTAATATCATTGTTGTAATACGGCACCAAATTTCGAATCGATACGACATATGGAAGTTAGTCAGATCCCCTCATCAACTATTAGAGAGCTGATGACCTTCAAACGGCTGATCAGGTCATGGTTACCTTATCATATACTATCAATATCATTGTTGTAATACGGCACCAAATTTCGAATCGATACGACTTATGGAAGTTAGTCAGATCCCCTCATCAACTATTAGAGAGCTGATGACCTTCAAACGGCTGATCAGGTCATGCTTACCTTACCATATACTTTCAATATAATTGAAGCAATACGGTACCAAATTTCGCATCGATAGGACATATGGAAGGTAGTCAGATCCCCTCATCAACTAGAAAAGAGCTGATGATCTTCAAACGGCTGAACCGATTTTCATGAAACATGGCTAAGAACACTCGGGATAAAATTATCTATAACACAAAAAAAACTAAACGAAAATCGGTTCATCCGTTTGGGCGCTACGATACCACAGACAGATACACAGACACGTTAAACTTATAACACCCCTCTCGTTTTGCGTCGGGGGTTAAAAATAGCATATAAAACACTCTACACCTTGGGGCCTATCTTAAGTATGAATTTCATCCATAAAGTGGTATTTAAGATCGCTCCTGGAGTTAAGAGCAATTTATATATATGGTGATAAGTAGTCAATGCGTGTCAATCAATTGAAAGGCTTTTTACTCTTCAATTATTGTCGGATATGAAGCGCGATACCCAAATAAGGGTCGACTGCATGCGCCTCGCCTCGTATTTTATTAAATTGGGCTGTATTGTGATAATAGTTAATTAATTTAATTCACAATAATCAACATAAAATAACCGACTTCACGTCAAAACTTTGGCCGAGTTAGAGTGTCATCCACGTAAACATTTTCCGAAATCATACATATTGTTTCAAAAATTTGAAATTTTCAATGAAGTACTCAACCGATTTCAATGAAATTCATATGAAACAAGAATTTTCAAAATCGATTCATAATTGTCTGAAATATCGTGTAAAGCTACGGATACACGACGACACCTGACACTTGACACTCAGTGTATACACCGAGTGTCCGTGTGTGTCATGTGCCGCGACACTCAGTTGCAGCTCTAGGGGCGCTCTAGCTTGGTGTCGCTCTAGCTGCCGTGTAGACGCGACGAGCGCAGTGTCTGAGACCAGTGTCGCGGTTTTCGGTCGTGCGCGAAACTTTTAGCTAGAGCAACATGGCGGCGGCACGCGCGTGCATTTTAAATTTGTAATATCTTCGGAAATATTCACATAAATTACATGCTGTACATATTGATCTATAATAATTGCACAATTTATTAAAGGTACTTAATTGGATAAGAATGAATGCTGTATTGTTTAAAATCACTTCGTAAATAACCATTTTTTAGTAAAGGATAAAAATGGTTATGGTAGGTCATCCCTAAGAGATAGACATATACCATCGCGAATTTTTTTGTTGAACTTTTTAAGGTGGTCAATACTGTAGTACATCATTTTGTTTTATCTCGTAGGGTTCAGCCAGCGTTTGCAATATAAGCGCAAAAGTACGTGCTTATTTACGACATCACATTAGAAACATCTAATATCAGTGTTTCTCTACTATATTATGCATGTATTATACATAATAATCTTCCTTAAGAATCAGTCTATCCATTAAAAAAAACCGCATCAAAATCCGTTGCCTAATTTTAAAGATCTAAGCATACGTAGGGACAGATACCTACGGGTCCAATTGATAACCTCCTTTTTAAAAGTCGGTTAATAATAACGCATTTATTCAGCGGGCGTGCCATTTCACACATTGAATACATTTTTTGCAACTGATGTCATATTTTAAATAAAATGTGCCTTTTCATAAATGCAAACGATATTTTGACCAGGTTCGATTCCCGGTTATGTAAAATTAATAGTAGATATTCATTTCTTAATTTTAACTAAGTCCGTAAATATCGATTCATGGCGATGAAATGTCTGACACTGAATTGCGCATCGCTCCGTGTAGACGGCCAATACACTTCGACCGCGACACTCGATCTCAGAACTAGTGTCGACACTAAAAATTGCTCACCGTGTGGACGCGTCTGACACTTGTGTCGACACAAGTGTCGGTGTCAGTCTCACCGTGTATCGGTACCTTAACAACACACAAAAAAAACATACACACGAATTGAGAACCTTCTCCTTTTTTGGAAGTCGATTGACAATACATATGTATGATAGAAGAGCAAGTTTCAGGAGTAGCTGCAAAGGCCAGTAATACTAACTGGGGGGCTCTACTCCCTCATACATACAAAGTTTTAAACATTAACGATGTTTTACAGTAACAATAGTAGAGTTGTCAGACTCGTTTTATAGCTAAAACAAAATTTAAACAGTCTATCCTAACCGAAAATATCACACGACGTTGTTTAAGAGAGTCCAGAGACGTGAATATTGTTGATAATAACACGTTCGTATTCCTACCGAAACCTTGTTTTGAAATTTTAATAGGGTTTTCTTTTGGAAATATTTTAATAAAATGAACTCGGGAAAGACCTGATGCTGAAATGAAAATGTCTGCTTTTAAGCTACGCCACGTTCTGCTATCATGTTATTATACAGCAAACAAAGCACATGTGTGTCCTTAGAGAATATTTTATTTTGTGAAATTTACTTATTTGTTCATGTAGGTGTATTACAAAGTTATTATCATGTCTTGGGTCAGTTGTGTGATCTCCATAACATTTACTTTTTTGGACGACATAGCGGTTTTTGAGTTTTTCTAATTTCTTCATATGTTTGAGTAACGTTAGTTAAAAGGACAGATAGGTGCTCTATCGTTTCAATAGGGTAGATTAACGTTGGTACAGCTAAAAATTGTGTTCAAAAATATTTACTATTGATTGTAGCACAGTAGACTATATCTTAACTTGTTGGGATGGTATATCTTTCTCAGATGCCAGTGGTTGCAGGTTCGATTTCCGCAAGGAACAAGAAAAAAATGTTCCGGTCTGGGCTTTTATCTATATATGTGTTTATATTATAAAGATTATTATTAAGAAGTATCTGTAAAGGTGGTGCTATGATTTTTGTAATAAATAAATAAATAAATATTCTAGGTTCCCCCCTAGTTTGCTGCATGGTATCCCATATCACAAGCTCTGCTTAGTTTGGGGCCATGTAGTTGGTGTGATTATGTGGAGTATTTTTTTTTTCAAATTAGGCTTGGTTCCTTGTTATTTTTTAAATTATCCAAAATTTTTGCATCGGAAGCGCTGTCAGGGTCAGCCTAATTTCCTGATAAACATGAAGTAGATAATGAATTCCATCAATTTCGCGATCGTAGTTTACTATGAATAGTCAGTTTCTTAAATACCTATTCTTAAGTAGCTAGATTGAACTCAATAAAAATACACATATATTTATAATAATCACCTTCAAATAACACGTCAAAGTATTGTTGTCCTTTGCAGAATAAAATATAAGCTACACGAAAACAACTCTAACAACCCATTTTCAACTATAACTTTGATCTTTCAAATTCCGAACAGCATAACTTGGATACGACGTCATCCAAGTTTGCGTTCCGTTTCATAAAAACTTCACACACTGCGAAGTTCCTTGTGTCAAAGCCGAGATACTCCTTTGTGTTCCAGATTGTTCCATTAAACTCACAGATTGTTCTCCAAGGAGTATCAACATGTGATGTAACGAGATACTTGGATGAAGAATGTATGGTTGGTTATCTTTGCCTCGGGAATGAAGTTGGGCGCTGGTTCGTAGTTGCCGGTTTACGCGATATCTTCTGTTTCATATTACGTGCAGTGCCTATATCAGGTATACTCGAATATCTAGATGTTCGAAGGTGTCTGGTTAAATTTATATTGCGGCTGCTATAGTGTGGTTAAAAAAAGGTTTACGAAGGGTCATAAAAGATCCTGGGTTTGTATTCCACTTGTATCAGTTAAATAATTAACCCATTCAGTTTGAGATTGAAATACCTAATATTCTACTTTCGTTGTGTTATTCTAAAATACATGAGCTTCATTAGCTTATTATATAAGCTTATATAAAGTCACATAGGGTCGGTTTAGGTAATAATTTGGGTGAAATGTATACTGCGTTCGTCTGTTTTTCCTGAACACTACAGTCCTGGTACTTTTAAGTATCGCGTGAATAGGTTTCTAGTGGATGGACGTGTACTGCCATAGTCTTCAAGCGCACTTTCCATCAGGTGGCATGGAAGACGAACGTCCTATCCTAGATATTATACGACATATTCTTCTGTATCTTATGATATGACGAGATAATTTTAAGAAATGCAATGAGATACCACTTGTGTTCGTTAATGTATACGATATGCTTGCGCAATTTATACACAAGCAAATGTTTAACTACCTCAGTTAATCTGAGTGTGGGTAAATACCGAATCGGACAGTGAATTTCCAAATATAAAACTGTATTTTTTTCGAAATTGATTTGAATACACTGAAGCTCCCGGCAAATACGCAAATGTATTCCTTTTTGTTTTATTGGGTTTGGTATTGCAGCGCCAATATAAATACACTCAAAGGAGTAGTTACGTTTCGGAAAATCTGAATTTTCGTTGGAAATATGGCGCATGCTGTTATTTAAACAGAATTATTAAAATTGTGTTTATTTTCCTTTTACGTAGTTTCAAATTACCTGTTATTTATTTGTTTTAAATGTATATGCATTATTTGTATAAATTTTATTTCAAAAATGTTAATGGTATCTTCGCTTGTAGCACTATAGTAATTTTACATCATACTTTACTACTTTTACAAGGATATTGATTGAAATAGGTCTTTTGATTATTCACAGTAAAATATGTAAAGATTAAAAAAAACAAGAACCGGAAAAAGACATTGAGAATTCATTCCATCCGACCCATCCCTAAAACTAACATAAAAATAGATACCTCTATAAAGAAAACGAATATGCAATCCTTTGATAATACTAAAGCTGGCCCACGTCCCAGTTTCATAGCTTTTTACAAAGCATATCATACTTTACAAAGAGCACTTTAATATATCTGTCCTTATCGAACACATCTACCCTCCCTATCCGCTAAAGATCCCAAGATAATGCGTTTACCGCTAAGTGGCCACTTTATTACTTCTAAAAACGCCAACCGATGGCCATTCACTCCTGAAGTTTTCGATTTATCAGAGCAACGTGACTAGTCTAAAGTAAGTTTCTAAGTTGGTAACCCTAAGCTACTTTCAAAAGTCGAATCTATATCAAAAAGTTTATTCCAATGGAGTCAAACTTTAATGTTTTATTCGTCGGGAGTCAACTTTTATTGCTGCGTTTTGAGATCGGTTCTTGGTAGAATTTAAATTCAAACCAGTGATTTATAACACTGCTTATATGATTACAATTTAAATTATAGTAACGGTAAAAAGATCCAAACCTCACTTCATTTTAATATTTTAAGTTTCATTTAAGTTTTCACGATTCATAATTTAAATAAAACTACTTTTTAACCGGATTAATCGCGGATAATTTACATTATAAATTTTAACTCGACGTTTCGGTGTCTTTGCAGACCCCGTGGTGGTCACGAGCGACTGGTCTGCAAAGACACCGAAACGTCGTGTTAAAACTTAAATGTAAAATATAAATTATACGTGATTAATCCGGTTAAAAAGTAGTTTAATTTAAACTCACTTCGTTTTATTTCACGTTTCTAGTCTGACGCGTATTTTGCTTATTGAACACGTTCTTATATAGTCCTTAACCTTCTTACCTTTGAAAATATATTTCTATCCACATAAATAATGTATATGCATTGCACAGCTTTTTTCGTGAGCCATCGTTTCTTTAAAACCTCCTGAGTTATTTAGCATTATAACCTTACCCAAGAAACCCATTCAGAAGCAGTTGCCCAATATTACTTCTTTTGATGTATTGTATATAAAATATTCTAAAGATAAAAATATATCGGACCCTTTCAATGTAAAAAATATAAAAAAGGTAAAGGTTGAGTTCTGTAGAGCCAGCGCGCAATGATCTCTCTGTCACTGTCACATATATTTTTTTCGTTTCATTTTATTTTTTCGCTCGGCAACTTTTATTCGCTTTGGCGGGATTTCTGCTTACTGCACGTTAATTTGCAACGTCGTTTTACATGATTCGGATCTGGGGTTAATGTGAGCTTTCTTTGGGTTTTAAAAGAGAAATTGGAAAAAACTTGGCTCTTTAATTTATTGGGAAACCATTTTATTAATCTTAATGCTGTGATTTTATTTTCAATTTTGAGAACGCCAAATTCTTATAAGTTGTGAGTAAGAAAGTTATTGATGAATTTATTCAATTGCAAATCGTCATGATAAAGTGTACTTTTTATGTCTAACAACTATTAAATTAAATGTGACATTAAAATTTATCAAGCTTCGAAACGTAAATATAAAAACTGTTATTATTAAAACAGTTCAATACTTCCTTCATTTAATCAAAACCTTTCACAAAACAACGTTGTTAAATACCTTGACTCCTAAAAGTCTGTCATACCATAGAACTTCAATAGCAACACCCTATTATCAACACCAACTCTCGAGTCCTTCCAGTTACCGGACAACTGGCGGGTAGTTTGCAAAACTAATGCAGTTCCCGATGAATTGTTTGACAGTTTGATTAAAACGTCACAACATGTCGTTAGGTGTTTTGCCGCACCGCGGCGCCACGTCCGATTCACAGGACCATGTCGATGTTTGCGATGGCCGGGACTTGTTGAGGTATTAGTTGGGAATTCGCCGGGACTAGGATGTTGGAGTTGGTGAAAACGGTTTCAGACTTGTTGTGAGGTATATGTAACTGTCGCGGAAGTCTAGTGAGCGTGGATTGATCTTGTTGCTCATTAGTACGACATTTGTATACTGAATCTAAATGTTCAATGTGAGACTTAGAATGTAATATGAATCTGGATTTAGATTTTCATGGTAACTGACGCTTATACGTTAGAGATTGGCAGGATATTTACAGAAATATTTTTTGTCTCTATCATAGTTATCTTAGTCTTAAATTTTCAAGACTGATTAAATTAAAAAACTTCACAATCGAATTCCATCGCCTTATATTTAACATTTTAACTAAGCCTGCCTTTTCAGGCAGAATGACAGGTATTTCTCTTGCGACGACAAGAGGATTTTTTGACGACCGGCTGGTGTAGCGGTAACATACATTGCCTTCTATGCCAGAGGTCCTGGGTTCGAATCCCGGCTGCGGCGGATACTTGTCTGATGAACACAGATATTAGTCGTCAAGTCATGGATGTTTATATGTTTATTTAAGTTTATTCTAATAAAAAATATGTATTTATTCAATATGTATGTGTATATATTTCTTAAGTATATCAGTTATCTAGTATCCATAACACAAGTTCTTTAAGAAACTTAATTTGGGCTAGATAATGTTGTGTGAGTGTCAGAAATATTTATTAATTTTCTAGAGGTATTTTATAACAATAACTTGTATTACAGTTTTAATCAAAGTAAGCAAAACCATTGTGAACATCGTTTCAAACCATTTTGTTTGCAACTTCATTTACAAATCTGCGAAATTACGAAATAAACGTCGTTTATTCGGAGATTAAAAAGTTTGAAACAAGCTAAACATCCGTGTTGTACATGGTCTGAAGTGTCCGCATTCTATACAGCATCGTTAATGCCGCTCACGCGCGAAAGGTTAAAAGGGTGACCTTGTTAGATATCATTTGGCCAGCATCTGCCTCGGGACCTACGTGCCCGTTGCGCTGGAAGGGTTAAGTGCTGTCATTACGCTGGTCACCAGAAGGTTAACGATATTTTGTGATGCACTCGTGTTGTGTTGTGTTGCTGTTGAGAAGTTTGCTAACTGTAGATGTGTATTTTGGTAATCTGCCTCCCTTCTGTAGATCTTTTAGAGGGTCTACATATTTTATAAATTTAAAAATATATTCGCACTTTTGCGAAGGCCTCGTGGTAAGGTGTGTAAAAATTTTCCGTTCCCCCACTTTCTGTAACACTGAACTTGTAACTTCTACTTAGCTAGCGGCAAATGCGGTAAATATACAATTGAATCAATTGAAGCCTTTCATCCAATATCATCTTCAGTTTTACTATCTATCTGAAACTTTACTAAGTTTCCTTAAACCTCAAATACCCTATTACCAGTGTTCTCATTGCGTTAACCTTGAGTGACAAACCTTATTTAAAAACTAACCGAGCACTTGCTAAAATGAAATGTATACAGCGATGTATACTGGCAACACAACCTGCTCACGTGTCCGTGAGGTTGGCAGTACACGCCTGAATAAACCGTGTTCAGTAATTTGTAAGCTGTAGTTGTAGCTCGCGGAGCAATGTTACCCGAGGAAAATGCGAAGACGGGCGGGGGACGAAAACATTTACGGGGCACTGGAATCAAGAATTTTATATTTTCTTAATTGTGTTTAGAAGAAATTAAAATTAGCTATGCTGAGACTTTTTTATATATATTTTTTTTTTTTAAAGTGGTCAACTGTTCCATAATATTTATAATCAAAGCAATCTTTACATCTTCACAACCCTTTGTAATGAGCCCACTGCAGTATAATAGGCCGTAATCCACCAAACTGGCCCAGTGCGCCGAAATGACTTCTTACAAACCCTAACGACTACTGTACACAAGTATACAGCACCCGGGACCGACTGCTTAACGTGTCTTCCGAAGCACGGAAGTCGCCGTGAGAAATTAATGATCGGCGGTCACCCTACTGCGCCGAATGTTATTTAATCTGCGATATACTGTGATTTCCTCTGCTGAGAGGCTCCTCTGCGCCACGCCGACTTACGACAAATCATTACAAAGACCAGTGAAATTTCATAAAGTACCTATATTTGTATTAATTTTAATGTATACAGTATCTAAATTATTTATTTATTTATTTACAAATTTTCGGAAAACTCTAGACACATAATAAACAGAAAAGATAGGAAAATTATAGCTAATTAAAGGTTCTTACATATAGGTGACAAAATAAATAAAGACAGAACCATAACAAAATTAAAATTGCACACGGTAAACATTATGATAAATGGAAATTAAAATATACAAATTTACATTTAATAATATGTGTAGAGAGTATAAAAAAACAAAATTAATGTATTTGGTACCTAAAACATTAGTGAAATAAAAAATGGTTTAGAAAGGGCCGCTTTAATACTTGGTATGCTGCTAAAGAATAAGTCGAATTTGTCCAGTTCTAGCTTAACCTTGTTTATCAACCTACAGGACCCAGTTATAAACGAGTTTTGCCTGTAATTGGTACTTGCGCTAGGTACGTGTAAGATGGGTTGGATTAATTACATACCGTACAATTACATACATATATTGGATAAGTATTATATATCGTTTATTGT
Source organism: Stenoptilia bipunctidactyla (assembly GCA_944452665.1). NCBI lineage: Eukaryota > Metazoa > Arthropoda > Insecta > Lepidoptera > Pterophoridae > Stenoptilia > Stenoptilia bipunctidactyla. The sequence continues at coordinate 24,761,052 of OX101736.1, forward strand.
AATTAAGTGCTTCATGCGAATTTATTATCTTTCTTCTATTTTTGAGATACATAAAAACAGGTCTTAATTATATATTTTTTACTGAGAGAAAAATCTATAAATAAAACAGTGGGTGGCATAATTATTAAAGAAACGAGACGAATGGAAAGTGGGCTTATAAAGGGCACTCATTCGAGGATCTTTCCAAATTATTTAAATTAGTTAATAAAGTTAGCCCATTCATTATGTTTGCTTTGTTTTATGCCCCAATAATATATACTTTACTTAAATAACGTATTTTTTTATAAAAAAGGACAAAATGTTTGTATACCATGTGACCTTATAGTGATCATGCGGACTAAAGTGAAACTCTTCCATTCTCGAGAAATCTACTCACTCGAAATACATAAACACCTTTTGACCATAATGGTCAGGAAAGAAGATAAATTATTCTTAATTTTGTTTCTAAATATTTAACTTCACATATGTTTAACTTATCTATCGACATTATTTTTGGTCGTTACAATTTTATATGATTTTATTGAATGAAAAGAAAGAAATAATACATAGAAAGAAATAAAGTACTATCCATATAACTTAAGCAGCTTCGTCTATAAAATCGTCACATGTAGCCCAGTAACGGGTTATACCTACATATATGATAGTGAACAGCAACGCGATATACAAATCATCTCAGATTACGAAAAATTGGACGCAAGCTACCTTCAATTAAACCTCGTTGTCGGCTCCTTTAATTTTTAAACAGTACTTAAGTAATTACTTAAATATGCGAATAATAAATCTCCATTTTAAACTCTCAGTTTAATTTCTGAAGAGGGCTTTTAGCTCGAGCGCTGCACCAAATGTTTTCGTTCCCCGGCCGGTGCTGTTTCGCCCTAATTCACGCAATGCTTTCACCCGTGCCCTTCAAATACAATACAATAATACATTTGTATTACGAAGAGCCTTGTTACCGTTGCCGAGATTTCTGTTGTTCTAGGGAAATGGTTGTAAGTGTGAACCTCTATTTGGGGTTTGTTTTTAAGGAATTTGTAGTGGGGTTGCTCGAAAAGAGGGTTTTTGGTAATTTTCTTTGGTAAGTGCTCTCAAGCGTTTTCAGATGTTGGTATCGTTTTCATTTGGCATTTTCAGTGCTATTTCTTGGATTTCTGCATGTTTAAGTTCGAATGCAAATATGCTTTCTCGAGTTATCGACTGTTATTATAAGATTCAACTTCATCGTTGTATTAGTATGCAAAATTGAAATTGAAGGATTTTACTTATGGTGAGATGGTATGATTGTAAATTGTGTATAATTTGTGTTACCACTTTACTTATTTCGAGCTTTGCTATAGTTTAGAAATAAGAGTAGAAGAGACTTTGCCATTACTGACACCGGAACTGAAACACTTGCCCTTATTTGCTTTACTTGTCTGCCTTAAATAGCTAAAATATGTAGTTCCTATAACTGGGGCTTAAATGACCAAAATTTTTTTTATCATTGCAAGAATTCTTGTCTCATAAACAAGCATAATAGCTACATCTACATAGCTACTACTAAGCATTTAAGCTTTTTCAGTCTATTTCACCTGCATTTAAGCGGTAAGCTCCTCACTTCTACCTGCCTTCTAGTTAAGCTGGTTTCAATTTAAGCGCTTAGTTAGCTCGTTACAGCTAACCTTTGTCGCTGTTTCCACGAACTTCGTGAAGTGTGAAAAGGAAGTGTTAAAAATGTTAAGTACCCCTGTTAATGACGCGGACTATTACACTGCTGCACTCGTTGTCGTTTTGTGAAGTGCCTGTGGTATTTAGATCTTTTTTAAGGGTTCCTAAAATAGCAACTGAATCCTTATACCTAGTATCATTTTGTTGTGTGTTTGTTGTATACCTGTTCTTCTCTTAAGACGGCCTTTTTTATCTGGAATGTGTGGAGGTTTCTAGCTGAGATTAATATTAAATTGCGCAACCTGTTCGAGGCAGACAAAAAATCAAATTCAACGCAGTTATATCAAATCGGAAAAAAAAATTTGATACTTCGTAAAAAGTCGGTGTGGCTAGCGGCCCTTAATTGTCCAGGGGTTAAGTTAATTTTAAGCCCAATGTAAGAAAAGCAACATATAGGACAAAGCTTTACAGAATAGTGTATACTTTTTAATGGCCAGTAAACAGCCGTGGTAGTTAACAATTGTAATGGATTGCTTAGCACTAAGAAACTCAGGTGTTTTTTTTCCTCTCTTCACACAAGAAAAACTTTTATTTCAAATCGAACAAGCAAGCGATTTCTCGAAGCAACGCAGTAAATCGCTCACCGTAAATAGGATACTTACTTCGAATGAAAACTTTATGCTCTTAACAATAAAACGTGAAAGTAATCTATGCAAATCTGCTCAAGTTGTATCCAAGTTTGTCGAGCTGGGGTTTCTTTGCTTCATTTCGAAACAGCAGTTCAGTTTAAGTGCCCCTCTTGGACGAGCGGCGACGGGTGCATACGTCACACGAACTCGGCTACTACTCGTAGATTGCTCGGTTCGGTTCAACTTTACGTATCTTGTTATTCGCTTTAGACATTCTCATTTTATTTTTCTCACGAAGAACTGGCGTTTATGTTTTCGACGTACGCTTTTATTACTTTTCTTATTGTAGTGTTCGTGTCTTTTTTAGTAACAACCTCTTTTACAGCTAACAAGGAGGTTTTTATTAAATTTATGGGAAATTGTTCAACTTTAGGTCGGAACTTTAGGTAGGAACTTCATGATCAAATATGGCCTACAAGCTTCTGCAGAAGTAAGGCTAGCTTTATTATGTTAATAAAGATATTTTAAAGAGTTGATAATCATTGATTTTGCAGATCAACGACCGATCTCGTCCTGTCTCGCATCTGTTGGTAGAAAGAGAGAGAAAACTATCATTAAATCCAAGAATTAATATCGCCAACTTTCTTACAATAAAGCTCACGCTATATTAAATGTCTTTGAACAAAGCTTTGTCATATTAAAACGAACTCTTTTAAATATTTCAATTTAAATAAAAGTGAGTTGTTGGCTGTAAACTTTTGTGAAAGGGAATCCGTAGTTCGTTTGTGTTAATCGTCGATTTCTGAGAATATGATTTTGTAAGTTCGCGCACTGTCAAGTTTAATAAGATTTCAACTGTTTCTGAGATTGTTTCGTGCATTGCAGCTGACAGCTGACAGGGAGACTTGTAAATAATGATTCATTTCGACTTTTAGTAGAACTATTATTATTAAATAGTTCAGTCTTGACAACGACTAAGTGCCGTTTCCAGCCTGGCGTAAATAGAAAACGATTTTTGTATCTCTACACTAGAATCCGGAACTTTTTTGTTATACCTAGGTTGAAAACCAGCACATAGGTTACCCGTTACCCTATGTTTCGTAGGTAATCATAGACTACATAACCAGTCATAGCCCATGGGCCAATTGCGACACTGACCCTGGGGCTTTATGCAACCTTACTTTTTGTTCATGCGAAACATAGTACACGGTTCAAATATTTTCCTTAAAAAATCGGAAAACCAAAATTTTATGATATCTTAAAAACTCAGCAAGTTTCAAGCCTCTTGTGATGTGTTGCTTAAGTCGCGCGACACTGAGCGCGCGGCGCTCGCTCGCTACCGCTTCATGGGACGTATGTACTTACCTACTTGCATCCTGGGATCGCGTACTATACGCGAGAGAATGTGTGCATTATTTAAGGATCTGTAAAGATTATTTAGTTAAAATATAACATGGTATAAAAACTATTGCAATCGATTCTGTTACCGATTCGTAACAAATAGCTCTCAGGTTTCGTATAAACAAAAAATAACGTTGTATATTTAGCTGTGGTATCAGAAATGCATTAGTTTTCGTATCCTGTCTGATGAGAATCTTAGCCATTGAATATTTTCATTTACCTACATATTTTTATCGTAGTTAATAATTTATTATTTCTTTGTTGCAGGTATGTTATTACACACGCCAACTAAGTTGCAAGACGTAAGTTATACAGCACCTCGAAACTAACTTCAGATATAAACCTTATTTTTGCGCATAAAATGTAACCTGTCTTGATAAAATGTATCACAACACAAGTTGCTGTAGCACATCTTTTATCACCCACTTCGCTGAAGAACTGCTATTCACTTTTCAAAGTTTAAATTTAAAACTTTAGTGATCCCGAGCAAGAGTTTCCCGCGGAAATATATTGAGCTGGAAAAATCTCGCCGACTTTGCTCCGGCTTATCTTCAGTGTTGCCGAGTTTTTATTTTCATTGCAATCCATCTGCCAAACGGCTGAGTTGCCAGATAAATTTCCCGGATAAGATAGTTTGGACGTAAGTGTTGCCAAATGAGACAGATTTTCGACGAATTCGAGGTTAATGGTTCGGTAAAGCTAGCTTATACGGTTTTTGATAAGATGACTGGTAGCAGGTTGAAAGTGGTTGGTTGTAATCAAGCTCTGACCGCTTAGTTGGTTTCATGTTTGTTTTTGTTTGATCTTTTAACAGATTATTTTTGCTTTCTTGATGGCCTGCTGATGGTGTTTGGTCGACAATATGCAACAATTGTAATTCTTTTCCTAACCATTATAGTTCTGGTACTTTTAATGAATAGGTTTCTTGTTATAAACATCCAGTATGTGCTTTTCAAATAACATAAGTACCATTCAAATAACGTACATAAGTATGCGTGTTTAATAGCGCACTCTTTATGTATTTTTTAGAACATGGAAATAAAGTTAAAAATTTATGTAGCGTATATCCATTTTAAAAAGTTGCTTATTTTACAGAAATAACATAAATGTCTACCTTATTTGTATGGATTTTTTTTGTCTTGTGTTACACGATATTTCTGACAATCATGAATTGATTTTGAAAATTGTTGTTTCATGTGATAGAGGATACTTTATAGTTTGTCCCATTTAAATTTCATCGAAGTCGGTTGAGTACTTCATTGAAAATTTCAAACTTTTGAAAAAATATGTATGATTTCGGAGAATTTTTACGTTGGTGACATTCTCAACTCAACCAAAGTTTTGACGTGAAGTCGGATTTTTTAATGCTCTGCATTCGTTGATTATGTTATTCTTAGTTACGCTAGTACTATTATCTATTCTGTGGTTACACCTTAATTAATTCTTTTTTATTCTAATGTTCGGCGGTCAACATTTTGTATCTACTTTCTTATAATTGTTTGAAAGGAAAACCTGTTCTTAGTTTTATTTTAAGTAAACTGCTATGTATAGATTATTATTTGTAAACGCTGTTGGTTTTCGTAATAAATAAATAGATAAAGTACCTAAATTACTAAATAAATAAAATGTCAACGTCTAAATTTCAATTCTAATATTCATACCGTTAAGCAATTTAATTTTTAATGGATAATTAGTAACAAAACAAAAAAAAACAACACTGAAATATAAAATTAATATTTTATATATGTAGATACTAAGTCAATCTATTATTATATCGAATCAGCTTTGTCAAACATCAACAATCTATTTGATTATTTAATATTTAATTAAGTACCTATAAGCGCCAGTAAAATTAATATTAAAGTTCAATTAATAAGTAATATCAAGACAGTGAAGTGTTTACTCAACGCATTACCTCTCAAAAAATGTTTTTCAACTTCGTTAAATTTTACTTGCTCCTAATAAGCTAAGAGTCAAATCGTGGAAAATTCGTAACAAATTAAGAATCATGAAATTATTCTTGAAAGCCTTTTAATTTCATGTTAGGTACGAATCTCCTGAGGGACTTCACTGCTAAATAACTGCGAAATTATTTCTTGTGAATATCCAGCGTCCTAATATTTGGACTGAGCGAGGAAAATGCGAAAATATTTTACCGTCAGAAATTTTATATTAAATTGCCTATTTATTTTTATTCGAAATGTTTAAATTTCAGGGATTTATGCCAACTTCAGGTTAACGAATTTATCTAATACAATTAAGCAATTAACAGTCTTGGTTTGTTTAGATTAGATTTATCTTATTTAAAGGATTTCTTCATGAAATCTAATATTAATGCAGAATGTCGAATATAGTCTGGCTAATGAAAGTAGAGACTGGAACAGCCTGGTGAATTTAAAACAAACAGCATCATGGTGACACCGACAATAGTACGAAATACAATGATTAAACAAACTTGATACTTGTTTTTTTTTAAATAATAGTATCGTAAAAAATAACAAAATTGTTAAATACTGTCCTTCTTTTTGATGAGAAGTGTGAATGACAGGCAACTATTAACCTGATTAGGTTTGAAAAATAAAACAACAAAATACAATTATTATTTTTATTCATTGTAATCAAAATCTGAATCCAGCAAATATTGCATAAATCGCCAGAGTCACTGGTATCGCTGTTTCCTACATTGATTATGAAACTATCTAAGTTTAAATTTTTTTATTCATATTCAAATACGAAAATTCCAAAATCTCAATTACTAAAACCACCAATAACAGTTCGATTGACAACAGTGACACCAGAAAAACGACTTTGATATTCATGCTAGTACTGCCATATAAAAAGTTTGCAAAAATCCCCAGTGTCTACTTTCGTTAGCCAGACTCTATCGACGTAAAGTTGCTTGTTTGACACTCGCGCAACATGCAAGAGCGACGCAGTCAGCTGCAAAATGACACTAAACCGAATAGACGGAAAAAGCCAATAAGTCGTTAAAACGATAGGCGAAAGTAATCAAGCTATTAATTCACACAGAAACGCTAAAAAGCATGCAGCATTGCAAAGTGCACTATGAAAAGCCACCTGCCGTCGACAGTGGCGCCACTTTCGCGTCAATTTGAATATTCATAACCCGAACGCGCGCCAAAAGATATGCCGCTCCCACGAAATTAGCAAGTCTGCACTTACCTACCCGCATGGTAGGTAAACATTATGTTTGCGTTTTTTGTTTGGGAATACCGTAACAGATACCTCGCTAAAATTGTTTAAGCTTTTATTAATAGGCACTCATCTTGTTTGCGAATGAAAATGCGCTGAAAATGGCCTTTTTAGCGCGTGGTTTGTTATAAACAGAAGTGTTGGAAGTACTAAAGTTTGTTTTTTTATAGGGAGTGTGGTTTTATTAATGCGGCGATCTTTGCTCACGGCGATTGTTTGCGCTCGATTTGACAGTGTTGCTGGTTTGAAAATAATAATAAATGTTCCTTTAGGAGCCTTTGTATATTTGAGATTTAAGTTGGTAATATAAGTGATGGTTCATTTCATATATTTTTTTCGCTGTCTATCTACTGTCTACTTCTGTTTTATAATGAACCCGTTAACATTCTCCCTCTTAAATCTTAATGAGACTTAATGCATTTTAAAATAACTGCTGCAAAATTAAATTATAAGTCCGTTTATCTTATTTGTGAGTATGACCAAATTTCACCATGACAAAACTTTGACTGAATAATAAAATTGACCAGGTTGTCCCAATTAAAAGTTTTTATTTTATGTTAATAAGAGTCTTATCTCACTTATTCGTTACTTTAACTTTGAAACTCTCAGAGCCAAAGTATAGTTTAAAGAAAGGTCCTATATACGAGCAAAGCTGCGAGAAAAGCCGGTACAACTTTCCTTTTACTTAGTGGGTCTCCGTCACACGGAAATAATTTAAAGCAGCTTTTAGCCATTCAGACTATTTGAAGCTAGCTTCACTGCGTCTTTCTCGGACTCAGGAAAGCCACTTGAAGTTAGTCTAGTAAGGGGACACATTGCCAAGTGACCTAGTTAGTAACTTTGGAAGAATTTAGTGTTTGACAATGGTCGTAGGTAAAGGGAAATGAATGGGCGATGAAGATGATTTTATGCTTTGACTATGCTACTGTTGGAAAAATGTTATACAGTCGATTTTTATTCTTTTAATATACATGAATGAAAATTAAAAATAATTTATTTATTAAGGCAGCAAAAACATAAGCAATAAATTTGAAAACTAAGAGAAACGAAGTAAGTAAAAACAAAAGAAAAACAAGCTAATATAAAACCTTTTTTGAAAACAGGCTTTTTTTATATTTGTGAATTAAATAAACATCAAAGTTCTCATCAACACGAATCAAAGGAGCCCAAACTCGATGGGGTTGTGTCGTTTAATTACGGAGTTCCTATGGCCATCTTCCAGAGCCATCATCAGTTCAGATCTATATCAAAATAATATTGTATTGTCATCCGATTCATACAGGCAAACACAATTTTAGCTCAATCAGAAACCAGGAAGTCAATCAAGAATTGCGGGCTGGGTGGGAATTGCAGCCTCTCCACATCAATCCCAACAACAGTTGTTCTACGACTTTTTACAAATCTTGATAAATAACAAAAAAAAATTAAAAAAAAAATTTTGCTCCTTACTCAACATTTTGTAAGAAGTACCTATTATTATTATGAAGCGATATTTTACTGCGCAAAGTGCGTGTCGTACCTACGGTATACCTACAGTAAATAGAGTAACGCCCTAAACAGCGGCTATAAATATTTTTGTTGTGGGAAAACTAAAACTTTAAAAACTATTAATTTTAAAAAGTTGCAGAACAAATATTGTTGGGATTGTGATGCGCTAATTAAATTAACTCTCTATAAAAGCTTGTAATAAGAGTTATGCAGTACGTAGTGCTCCAGCTTAGCGCAGTGCTAGTTTTTGGCGCCTAACGGATCAACGCTCCTTTATCCGAAAAGATAGTGTTTTTATTTATAACGCTATAATAGAGTTTCTAACTAGCTGCGTTTCGGAAAGCTTTCCCACTTAACTCAGCAGGTGACAGTTTTCGTCTAGATACCTCTATATCGAAGTTTTGTTGGCCATAACCCGTGTGTTAAGTATACCACTGACTGTATCAAGTTCCGCAAGATACTTAATAGGCTCTCCTTAGTAAAAGACTTTTGTGAAGGCTCTATCTACACATTATGAAATGGTTATAAATAAAGTTACATACATAACGTCACGCCTGTATCCCTTATGGGGTAGGCAGAACACCAGAGGTTACAAGACCTTTTTTAAAACCACTGTCCATTAACTGACTTTTACAGTATGCCCGGGAAGAGAAGCAGCTGGCACATTCTATGTTTTTCTTTCGCTCCCAGTCCAGCATGGAAGCATAGGGATAAATAAAGTTAATGATTTGAAACTTACATTCCTAACAATATAATTTCGGACATTAACAAAAAAACAACTGTAATTGCCTACTTTTGTAATAAGTATTTCTCGTTCGTAGTTCGGCATGAAGTCCAACGTGATTAAACACTTGTATTGTAACAAGTTTTGTTTGTTTCCAATCTAAACTTGGCTCATTCTTTTCCGTGGCTACGTGCCGTATAGTTACGAGCCTATTAACAAGATGTAATCAGATTTTTGTAGATTGGACGTAAGTTTAACCTGGGACATGATTTGTTCTAACAAAGTTTCTATCTTAATTTCTTTATCATTTGTTTTTTTTTATAACCTACTCGACATTGTGTTTTGATTGAGCGAGAAATTGTTTTTGTTTTATATTTATCTTTAAAACTGAAGATATCTGACTTAATGATTTCCATTACGTTGACCGGTAAATAATAAATCTCATAAAGTCTTCTATTTCACTTTGTGCATTTGGGCAAAAAAAACTAGCGTGTAGTTCGTCACTTAATTAAGCAATATAAAGGAAAATGCCGATGCTATTAAACCACACTAGGATTAAGTTACATATTAATGTTAAAATATGCAATAATGATATCAAGCCAATTTCAACAGTTTCCCAAGTTATACCCAAGGCAATTCATTACGATTTGAGGGATGGTTAAGTCCTAACTAATCTGTCCGGTGGCTGCTGCTTATTAAATTATTAACTGAAGGGTAACTACAGAGTAAGTTAACACTGTGGTTAACTAACATCGAAAACTTGATATTGCTCTCGAAAAATTAACTAAAGTTGCTGAATTACTAAACTTAAATACAATTAAGTTTGTTGAAGGCTTATCTCAAACGTTCTTCAAGGATTTATGAGGACTAACTCAAAGAGACTTAACCTAAGTTAACGCTTGAAAATTAAGTATAATTTTAGGGATAAAAACGGACATATTTCACTGTTCCAATTCTGTCGCTCTTTACTTTATTTCTTTTCTTGTAAAAAAAGACGAAAAAAGGTTGACAAATTAGGTCCCTTTTTTAAACATCCCAAAAATACTTATCTCAAACGCTTTAAGGGCTTAAATAAAGGCTTAAAAAGTCCAGTAACGAATAAATTAGGATTTCAATCGTACATCAAGAAGTAGGCTTTACAAGTTTGACATTCAGACCGAACATTCTAGTTCTCTTTCACGAGTTGACTCTTGCAAATTAAAGGTGCGTTTCCATTGACGAAAACCTGAGCGGAGTGAAGCGGAGCGGACCGTTTAGTATTCAATCACAGTGCTCGATAATTCTGCATCAATGGATATATTGCCAGAGCAGAGCTGAGCGAATTTTCAACTCGAAAAATGAGAGCACACAACTCGAACCGGACAAAAGTATTCGAACGAGACTGTGGTTTGAAGCGCAGAGAAACCATTCCCTTTTTTCAACCGACTGCTGAAAAGAAGAGATGCATCAGGTTCTCAATTCGACTGCATACTAATACGATATTTCTGTTATTTATAAATCGAGTTTTATGATTTCTATTCGATTTGGTAGAAAATATTTCAGAGTGAACCTCTAAACACGTATAACATTTCACTCCAAAAATTTTAGCTAGTGCGTGGGTTAAGTAGGTTTTTTAATGCACTGCACTCGTTGATAAATGCTCTTCTTGGCGCCAATCCACCAAGCTCCTCGTCAATTGAAATGCACCCTTACCACCGTATTAAAAAATCATTCTCAACTATGACTCCGTTCCGCCAAGCGCATGTAATAGCCCGTTCACAAATGATCTCCGTTTTACTGGTCCGTTTTACCGGATACTTTTTTGTACCGTAAATACGTATACTGAATACTGTGCCATATGTGAAGTCGCTCATACAACTCCATGCGCCATCAGTGAAAAAAATCGTATCCGGTAAAACGGAACAATAAACGAAGACCATGTGTGAATTGGCTGTAATTCAGTCTTAATTCGGCTTATTTCGTTTGGGTCGATGAAAAAATCTTGCTATTTCATAAAGCTGTCATTTTTTGGTGAGACGCAAACATATAATTTGCTAGCTGCTTCTCTTCCCGGGCATACTGCAAAAGTAAGTTAAGGGATAGAGGTTTTATTGGCGTTTTTGCGGGCAATAGGCTGATCACCTGTCACTGCAATAGTCTCTCTCCATCATTATAATAAGTGACATCAGATGGTTTTATAACATCTCGTGTTCTGCCTATCCTATAAGGGATACAGGCGTGATGTTATGTATGTATGCAAGGTATATCTTAAGAGGAATAGGTTATTACTAAACAATATTTAGAAAACATTTGAAGTTAGTGTTTGTATGATAAAATTTGTTGATTTAAATCCAAAAAGCAAATTTATTTGATCTACCAGAGTAATGAACTTAGCAAATTGGTCATAATTAATTTTACAATGTATTCTATCAGAAATAATCTGGCTGGCAATAGCCTTAAATATCAACAAAGAGAAACAACATAAAATATTTTTTGGTATGTATTTGACACTAAACAGATATGAAGAAGTTACAGAATGGTTCTCAATATCGTCCTACGCTGTAAGAGCGTTAACACATACGGATCTGACAGACTCAGACCATTCAAGTCCGGATGACTAGCGGACGAGATATGTATTATACGTTGGAATTATCTCACCCCACTCCAGGTTGTCCTTCAGCAACTAGGACGAGCAACATTATGGTAATACCGGAAACACTCGGGAAACTTTCTCGTATACACGCATATAAGAATGACGGGACATTGTTGGTAAACTGGGTGAAGGGAGTGACGCACTGTTGTTTTCTAATAATTTCTTGGCTACTATAAAGTACAAGGATATCTTTTTTTGTCTATCTGAACGTTTTGAGCTTTTTTTGGTTTGGACATTTCAGCTTTTTTACCAGTCTTACCAAAAATATATATTGCATTTGTAGCTAATGCTCTGTTACACATGCTCTAAAATAGCACGCTTAAAAGCTTCCTATGTTGTATGCTCAATACGAGCATGCCTAGGAGCAGTTTACATTTGCTAGAATAGGGTATGCTAGTTTTAAGTATGCTTATATACATATTTAAGTATGATCGACGCTACATACTCAATAAGCAAATCTGTTTAGACGAGCTTAAAGCATGCCTCCTTCCACCCGCGCCGCTGGTAGAATGCTCAAAAATCACAAGCCTGTCGATTCACAAGCGTGCTCGAAATGAGCAAGCAAATTTTGAGCAACATCCCGACACACATGTTCAATTGAAGCATGCTTTTGTGATTAAAATGAGCATATGTAACAGTAGCTTAACTTTACGAAGGTTATATCCACGAGTTGAAAAAAATCAGCAGCTTATTTATATTTATGCTTTAATTTGAGAAGTATCATATAATAATTGTTTTAAACTATCGCGGTTATTTTCACTATGATTTAATGTATTTACGGGATTCTTACCACGATTTTTGATTTTATTTTCGCTCCGCGATCATGGTGCTTGTAACAGCATCGAAATATCGGACGTTCGAAAATAAAATTAAAAATCGTGGTAATAGTTCCGTAAATACATTAAATCACAGTATCATATAATACATTAAAATAATGTTCGCTTGTGTGCTGGATAGATTTAAATACGATTTCGTGGCAACATTAAGACGTAATCCTATTTGTTGTTAACGTGTATGCCTTCAAGGCCGTGCGGTTTGCCATTCGGATTAAAAAAGCTGATACTATTCGAATTCGATATTCCTACAAAAACAAAAAACAGTGTTTAACGCATCAATATGAAATCAATATTATGCATCATAAAACCCACTTACTGCCACTGACTGGCAGATGAAATCAAAATGCCTACTGGTTTTATAAACCTATGGAAGCTTCGCTCTCCGAGCAGATTTCATGCAACTGTGGAGACTATTGAAATGTTAACCACTCGAGTGTCGAGAGGAATCGCCCTCGCACGAGCGGGCGGTTAAATGAAACTCTCGATTTGCAGTGCGCTATGAAATATCCTCGATTTCAAATATAGAATGTTTTGTTATCCCGCAGTTATTGCTCGATCCACTTGAGAGTGCTTCTCTCGAGTGCGCAGTTTTTTATTTTATTAAAGTATTGTTGATTGTTGCGTACTCAGTTTCTGATCTGTTGAAATCAGAAGTAGTTTTTTTTCGGTGTTGCCATGAATGATATATTTTATGATATCAATCCTTAATTTATCATTATCTACTAAAGTCTTTGGAAACAGTGTCGAAAGTGTGTCGAAAAAAAAACAGTGATAACTGGAAACACGCAGTGGGATAATCTGAAACGTCAACGCTTTTAAAGTTATTTAGTCGGCTTTCTTGTCAGACAAAAATTTAAGTTATTATACGTACCAACTGCCTATATCTTGCCTTTTTCTAATTTTTCAACGAAAAAAATGAGAAACGCAATAAATCTCAAACACCGATTAAAAAAGCCTCTGCGATAATAAAATTAAAACTCCGCTGCAGTAAAGTACGAAAGCATAAATTTCTAAAAGCGTCTAAATATTTTATAATAATTTACAAAGTTTCACCAAGACGGTGTATTATTATAGAATTTACATAATAACGTAGATCATCTCAGGTTATTTTTTTCCCTGTAATGCTTTTTCTACAATATCTCCCTGATTTCCCCCTAAAAGGTGGTTCAAGTTGGATATACCAGGCGGGTCGCTCCGGGGATTTGCTCCGAATCACGAAGTGATTTTGCTTCTTTCTTTATGTTTTTAGCTTTGAATTACTGTGTTATGATAAACTCAGTGATAAATTAAGTTTTGAGTGATCAGATTCTTTATGGGTTGGAAATAAATTACAATCTGACATAGTCCTGTGATTGTTTCTTGAATCAATATTTGATATAAGGAAAGGGGGAATGATATGTCGCCAAACTAGCAGACTCAATAAAGTTTATTCCACTTATTTACAATCAATGTTACACATGCAATATTACAATATTAGGTACCACATGCTTATCTTAGATAACATATCATCATTCAGCCAGGAGACGTCCCCTGCAGGACATAGGCCTCCCCCAAGATAGATAACGAATACATGTTATAGGTAAATAAAATTATACTGTGTAAAATTACTTGGAGTAAACATCTTACGTCTACACTATCACCATGCCAAATTTCATCCAAATCCGTTGACTCATTTTGCCGAGATTGAGGAACAAACACCCATACATACAGACATCCTAACTTTCACATTTATAATATTAGTATTTATTTATTTTATTTATTTACACTTCAGTTTATATAATACAGGTACAGTAAAAGAAAAAAGAATAGTTACATTAGACATTATAACTTGGCGTTCTTATCGCTGAGGAGCGATTTCTACCAGACAACCATGATACAATGCCACTTAATTGGTCATGAGTAAGAATAAGTATGATTAAATTGAAGTAAAAAAGATGCCGCATTTAAGGATGGATTTCTGCGTAAACTTCCTGTTTAAATATAAAATTTAATTAGTTGTCAAGTTGTTTGAAGGAAACACGATCCGGACGCGGTATCCTTTGTGATCTCTCCCTCGAACACAACGACATTCCATTGTACTAATTAATTCCCTTTGTTTTCATTACACATCTCCGCTATGCCTGCGCCAGGTACGAACAACGACCTGTATAAATTACCAACTGGAGAGTCCCATTCCCTTCCCACTCCGTCCCATTTCGTCGCATTCTGCATAAATCGTGTCATTTAACGGGGCCTTCTGGAACGTTGCTCTGTTTTGTAAACTTAAGTGGAGTTCACTTATACGAGTAGGTAGTATATTTGACTTGCTATTTATCTAATCTTAAGGCTGTTGTTTAATTAAAGCTACTGTTACATATGTTCATTTCAAGCACGAAAGCATGCTTCAATTGAGCACTTGCTACGTATTAGCATGTCTGTCGGAATGTTGCTCAAAATTAGCAAGCTCATTTCGAGCAAGCTTGTGAATCAACAGACTTGCTCTTTGAGCATGCTGTCGTTCATTCCAATATACATATAGGGATACTTAAAACTAGCAATATAATGTAAATTGCTCCTAGGCATGCTCAAATTGAACATACTAAATAGCACGTTTTTAGCATGCTATTTTAAGGCATTTGTAACAATAGCATAATCTTTCCATTCAAACTCAAAAGCTCCATAGTTTCTGAATTTGGTGTCAAATACCAATAAATAAAGGTATACTACTCATATCGAATTGTATCGTCATTATTTAAGCTTATTGAAGTTAAGGAGATACATTATGTGTCACATAGTTTTATCATACGAATACACATTCCAAAAACTTGTCGTGATTTCCTTCGCATCTTCGAATTCTATAAATATACCGTGATTTTAAAAACGTGAAAACCTGCGCGGTGAGCTGATCAAAGTAGCAGATTTGTCTTAGCAGCATGAGCACTCTTTAGGAACACCACCAGGCGGCGTTTTCACACTATTTTGAAGGATTATAAGCCAAGTACATGTTGTGCCTAAAAAAATATTCACAGAAATTGAACATATCACCAACCGGTGTGTTAGAACATACATACATATCCCGTATGGGGTAGGCAGAACACCAGAGGTAATAAAACCATCTGATCACGTTTGAAAAATTTGGAGGCATTATAATAGTGGAGAGAGACTATTGCAGTGACAGGGGGTCGGCCTGTCACCCACAAAAAAGCCTCCTATAACACCTCGGTCCCTTAACTGACTTTTACAGTATGCCCGGGAAGAGAAGCAGCTGACACATTCTATGTTTTTCTTTCGCTCCCAGTCCAGCATAGAAGCCATGTAAGAACATGATTTATGAAAATTGGCTCGATAAGATACGTCACTTTTTTATTCCAAGCTTTTATTCCAAGTAATAAGAAATGGTTAATTAATTAATATTACGATAAAATGGAGAGAAAAAGATAATTTAACAAACAGATTTACTCGTATGTATGCTACAGTTAATACTTTTTGTATGAACCCATCTCATTGGTTGTTAAAAATCATCATTCATTATTATTCAGCCAGGAGACAGCCTTACCCAAGGTTCTTCACACAAAAGTTTTTGTGCACAATTTTGGGGGAAAATGCCTTAATCGTAACGCTTGGCAGGTGGGTTGGCGGTCGCTGTCTGGTGATCAGAAGGATGCTGCAGCCCATCCTGTTGTCCTTTAGTCCACTCTTACGACACCCACGGGAAGATATGGGATAGCGCTATTCGAAAAAAATGGCCATCGAAAAGGTTAAAGATACAAAATCACATTTCGCGTGAACCATAATATTTCGTCACAGCAATATAAAATTGGATATCCAGCGACCATTGTTTGCATTACGCATCGGCTGGTTATTATGTCGGGTCGTAACACGAAATGGGAATTCAGTATGTGTGAGGGGTATTTCACGCGTAATAGAATGTGCCCCTCGCAGGGCTCGTCCGCTGTGATTACACATCTGTACGTTATTACGGTTTTTTATTTAATTTTTGTTTAGATTGCGCGATAAATCCTTATAAGGTTTATTTTTCATCGGGTTGATTTGAACTGAAATTGTTTTACATTGTATAATATTGGAATATGAACCTAAAATTATTAGAAATGGGAAGGTTTGTGAAAATTTTACACTTTTTGGATAGAATTGAAGCCGGTATTATGATTTAGGGACATACGGTTAAATACGTCGGCATTCTACCTTAAAAAAAAACTCCTCTTTTCTAAATGAAAAGAAGCACTCCGATACGAAATCCTTTTATAACTTTACATTTAAGTGCAATGTTTTATTTAAGGAACAGATTTTGAAGCATCGAAAGCACTTCAAATAAATTCTTTTCTTCGCCACGGCGGAGTAAGCGGTCTTCAAGAGGCTTCAAGACTTGAAGTGACCGCCACGGTTAGCTTGCGAGAAGTTCTACACTGGTTCAAGTTAGGTTTTTACCTAGCAGTTCTGTAGTTTCAGTATGTGCCTCCTTAAAAATAATGAACTTTGAGCTACATACTTGGTGAACGAAAGGGGGTAATTATAAAAATCATTAAAAATATATTAAGATATATATGATAAAAACAAGCGGTCTTAACTGGACTTAAATTTTAACTCTTAACATGCTATTTTATGAGATAACATGATGGACTAAGTGATAACTGACAATACAAAGAAAAAGGGAGATGAGAAAAATATTTTTATATGTTAACGGCAAACCTTCGTCCCACATTAACGAGAAGTTCAACGTTAAAGCATTTGGTTTCAGAATATAATTGGTTTTTCTTAAAATACCGGGATGTTTTTAGTCACCGGCCAATTTTTTTTTACCCATAAGTATCATTTATAGAAACGATTTTCGCAAAAAGAGGTTTGTATATTTTTTACTAACTAATTAATACATATATTCGCTAACTTCATACTAATTTATGAATGAATACAATTAAAATAAAAACGACTACGCGCTACTACAAAACATCTTGCAGTACTACGTCGTAGTATTATCATTGAAATGCCGCGTCGTAGTAGCTATGTTCATCAACAGCGACTATTTGTAAAAAAGTTTGTGGTGCCGTATTTATTTCTTTTTATACTCTAAAATAAATGTGCAGATACGTTTATATCGTATCAAGGAAAATAACATTTAAATTTGGCTGGTGACTAAACTACCCTACTACCCTGTATATCCAGATTATGCCATCGAAACGATGATTTTTTCAAAACAGAGTGTCGGGAGCCAAGTGGATCCAGAATTTGTCCTAAAGCCAAGCTAGGTCGTTTCTCAAGTTTCACTACGGCAATTTTAAAAAGGCTGTAATCATTACAACGTATCATTTATCAAATCTCTTTACAATGGACAAAGTTGCCTACCAAATTATCCAGCTCGTTTAGGCACAATCATTTCGAAATAAAACACAGACAGATTCTTAAATTAACATTTAGCGTCTTTAAGTGGAGTAGAAGTTATGGCAACTGTTTATACGCTTTTCAAAGTTTGACAGTAGTCTATGGTAAGGAAAGTGTGTTGTAATTACGCCAGTTACTGGGCCTAGTAATTGGTGGTTGTTGAAATGTTAAAGTTTCTTTTGTAATTGACATGCGTAGAAAATTGGAAGTTTGGTTTTTGGCATATTTTATGGATATCGATCGGTGTGGGTTGTTGATGTAAAGTTTGTGTTTAGAAGGTTTATGCTTCGATTGCTCATGTTGCTGTATAAGAGAGCTTTATACGAATAAATTGGGTAGAAACAAAATTTCCAGATGTCTCGGTCTTAAAAACTCTTTGTATGATGGAATAAAAACCGCTACGTATTTTTGTTTAGTAAATTAAATTCCTTGTTTATACATTTTAGAAATAAAAAAACTAAAAATAAAACAATGAAAATCAGTTTTAAGAAGCTATCATTCGTAGTTGAACAAAATCTCACTAATTGTTGTTTATAATTTAGAACTGGTTAACAAAAACACACAAAGTGTACGGGTTATATAAATGCAATTTTAAAAATATGATCCTCTATTTCTTTGGCTATAGTGACAGTTTGAATAATAACGTTTTGAATTACTTATTTCCACAATACAATTAAACAGCTACGCTACTACGATTGACTACGACGACCAATATGGAAACTAAAGTTACGCCACACTGTTTTAATATCGATTTAAATATTTGTATTTATCTACTATTTAAATAACGTGTTATAATGACGTGATACGTTTAACGCAATGGAAATACTATTACAAAGAAAAAGAAAACAAATTTTTCAAATATATTTTTACTTTTACTCCATCAATTTGAGTCAACGTTAAAAATATACGCAAAACTTTTGCAGGTGTTTGAAAAATAAATTCCATTTTAAACATTAGCTTATTAAAATTAAGGACTGAAACTTTTTTCATTGCTCTCCTACAAATGAACAAGGGCACCATCCGAATGCAAGAAGAAGCATACATAACTTCACGCCTGTATCCCTTAAGGGGTAGGTAGAAAACCAAAAGCTGTAAAACCATCTGATGTCACGTTTGGCAAACTTGTAGGTATTATAATGATAGAGAGAGACTATTGCAATGACAGGTGGTCATCCTATCTCCCGCAAAAACTCCAATAAAACCTCTGTACCTTAACTGACATTTACAGTTTTCCCGGGAAGAGAAGCAGCTGGCGGATTCTATGTTATTCTTTCGCTCCCAGTCCAGCGTGGAATAATGGTTATGCATTAAGAGTACGAATAATATATTTCACTGCCTTCCACATTTAATCCATAAAAGATAGGTTTTACGTGTTTTATATCGCGGTAAAGCTAAAGCATTTTAAACCCATATGCAGCCATTACTCACCGCCATCGACTAAGCAGCTAAGTATAGATTACGTTGGGAATCCATTAAAACTTCCGTTGACATAAAGTCTTGTCGATAATCTGGATCGTAAACAACTCCGAGCAGGCATTAAACGAGGCGACCGTTTTATCGGATGTTGTGCAGTCGTTGACATACTTTGTAGGAAAATGAATGAAATAATGAGGTAGAGGATTTGTGCTTAAAATTGTTTACTGATCAATTGCACATGTTGTGTTTTACATATTTATTTTTGTAAGTAGTCTCAGCTTCCATGCTGGACTGGGAGCGAAAGAAAAACGTAGAATGTGCCAGCTGCTTCTCTTCCCGGGCATACTGTAAAACTCAGTTAAGGGACCGAGGTTTTAAAGGCGTTTTTGTGGGCGATAGGCTGACCCCCTGTCACTACAATAGTCTCTTTCCATGTTTATAATACCTCCAAATTTGTCAAACGTGAAATCAGATGGTCTTGTAACCTCTGGTGTTCTGTCTACCCCCTTAGGGATACAATTTCTTTGCTTCGGTCGACTTGCAGCCTATTACAGGCTTCTACGTCTGCCAGGACAGATCATAACCAAGGAAAAGGTGCTCCGACAGCGGGACGAATGTTGTCAGAGATATCTCTCCATTCAGAGGTGCTTTTGTTCCTCATATTCTTCGCCGTTTAGAGGACGTGCTTCTTTGTAGAAACAACGATGTCTCTTTAGCCTCTAGATTATAGGTATATGGTGAAATAATGGGAGCAGCTGTTTTTTTTTCGGATTTCGTACGTTCAAGTTCTCTGGAGGGGCAATTTGAATAGTATTTTAGCAATATCGTAAACAATATGCCTCTTTACGATTTTTATTTGAGAAAAAAATCTTTTCAGCTTCCATGCTGGACTGGGAGCGAAAGAAAAACTTAGAATGTGCTAGCTGCTTCTCTTCCCGGGCATACTGTTAAAGTCAGTTACGGGACAGAGGTTTTATTGGAGACTTGTTTTGTGGGCGATAGGCTGACCTCCTGTCACTGCAAGAGTCTCTCCATCATTATAATGCCTCCAAATTTGTCAAACGTGACATCAGATGGTTTTATAACTGGTGTTCTGCCTACCCCGCGAGGGGCACAGGCGTGAAGTTATGTATGTATGTATGTAAAAATCTTTTCTATACCTTCTGTTAGACATTGTGCAGAGGCAAAAAGTTAAGCAGTGGTATTCAAGGTCGATAGGTGAAGGATGCTCCTGAAGGTACGCGATGCGATTTCGAAAAAGGTTTTTATCCAGCTGTTGGATCGGCTACAGGATATGGTTTTTAAGTTTTCACGGTTAATTATAAAATTAAACACGTATATTTTATGCATTCCTTATATTTTAAAGTTAAATACTTCATGCATTTCTTTATAATTAAATTCTTTAAAAACAGTTTCTTTATTGAAACCTTTATTCAATAAGAATACGCAAACTCAATTAAAAACGTTTACCATTAAGAAAGGTATGAAAAATCGACTTGAACATCGCAACATCAATAAAACCACTTTTCCATGCATACTCCTTGCATTTCAAACGATGCAAAAACCACCCTACTACCACATCCCCGCGAACTGTAAACTATATACAATTTTATTCTGTATACAGCGTTCTTGCGGCACGAACTTCACGCTTCTATCTCATGGCGCGGTGCCAACTCGGTTACTAGGTTCGAGTCCTGTCCCGGTGTAATGCAGGCTGTAAATCGTGTCTGTACGATTTATTTCGGTTTGTTATTAGTAAGATAAGACGCTGTTATTGTTAAATTTGAGTTAGGGTAGTTTTGTTGGCAAGCGGTTGTATGTTAAATTGGTTGTTTATAGTTGATGCCTGGGTTTAAATCTCGCACTGAATTTGCGTTTCATGAAATATATAGGCTTTTTGCAATTACATTCTAAAAACACTCACTAAAGATACACATTGTAAAAGTAAAGAGACTTGACAGGATTTAAATCGGCGCTGCCTTGAAGCAGTATGGTAAATTCGAAATGATTTGGATACCTTTACCTAGACTATACTAACTGCACGTAGACTAAACTAACTCAAGGTAGTCGGCAGGTATAATTGCCTTAAGTTCACTAGACTAACCTCACGTTGACTCGACCAACATCACGTTACCTCGTCTATTCTTACGTAGACAAAACTAACCTCACGTAGTCATGACTTACCTCGCGTAGACTGTCGTAGCCATACTAGCTTAAACTGTCCGTAGACTAGATTAACTAACCTCTGAACTAAGATTTACTTTCTACTGTCATTTTAATGTATGGGAACGGTTAATATAAAAAAATGATAGTTATCATTTATTTATAAGTTATTGTCATTGATGTCATATCACACGGTAGATAACGTACTTTAAAGCTTTTTGTCATGTCTTATAGTTATGGAGCTATCGCTTGTGCACATTTGAATTCCTGTATAAGTTCTTTATTTTATAATTTAATCTTAAGACTAGTTGTTTAACTGTTGAATACACCAAACATAGCCACTGAGTTCAGGTCATTCTGTAAGTAAAGACTGTTCAAATTGGATAAAAGAGAAAAAATATAGAATCGTAGAAGTTCAGTCGAATCAGAATACTAACATAAAATAAGTAATGAACTATTTTTATAACACTCAAGAATAAAGCACTTAGCATACATTATTGAACAATCAAGGATTTATTAGTTCCTGAAGAGCTTGCTCTCGGCTTACTGAGCAGATACTTGGTCAGTGGGTCAAGTTGGAGCAGGACACAGGATGAGCGAGCGAGATGCAAGACTACGGGTAAAATGCGTACAAACAAGGGGTTAACTTTCCCCGAACGTAATCAATCACTTCCTCATTAAAAGATTCGGTTAATCATCCCGTATGGAATTATTTCTTTGATGTATCATTTAGATGATTATTTTACTGTTATAATTAGTTATTAATGTTAATTTAGCGGTAGATAGGTATGTTTTACTACTTATCATTTATACCTAATACGTGTATTTTATGGGTACTGATCTATAATCATATCACATAACAAGGTTCTTTTTGTTTGAACCTCTGCAACAACTTTTTTATCAATTAATAGAAAATTTTGAATTTCATAGCCTTTTT
The DNA here is from genome assembly GCA_944452665.1 of Stenoptilia bipunctidactyla. Lineage (NCBI taxonomy): Eukaryota > Metazoa > Arthropoda > Insecta > Lepidoptera > Pterophoridae > Stenoptilia > Stenoptilia bipunctidactyla. The sequence continues at coordinate 24,783,508 of OX101736.1, forward strand.
CTCAAGGAAGGCATCAAGGAAACTTCCAGAAAGAAGTATTATTCTTGTAAAACACTTTATCATCCAGATTTTATCGCGTTATACGACTGACTGACGGTACTACGGTGTCTGTAAAGATACGAAACTAATTATAGAAGACATCATAAAATTCAGCAATGAAGGTCTTTTATTTCATATAGTGGATAGTGAAAACTTGCACAATGCATTGCTGCTTCGCGAAATAATTACTTAAAAGAAAAGTTACTGAGTAGGTAACTTTGTAGTCATTAATATTAATAAATAAAGCTTTATAAGTGCTAAAAGAATATACAAACTAAGAAATCAATAATTAGATCTCAATCCAACATCGATCAAATAGCATAAATTTGTTTACTTGCCTGTCGAAATATTCCAATCGCTCAAAGAGAAGATAATGAACAAATCCTAATCACATTAACGATTTGAAACGTAAATAAAACATTAGTGTGGGCGGCTCAATCATCCCCACCCCAGCGAACCGCTGTCAAAGTCGCCATTGATAAATCGCTGCATCAGTCGTTGATCGATCGCCGATGCGAACACATGTGGATGTGATTCAATGTGCCTTGTTTGATTAGGAATCCCTTTGTTGGATAAACATCGCGGATAAAATATAGGCCCTCAAGCGAACGCTGGAAAAAATACATGAACTGACTTTTTCTTATCTTTAATCTTATATTTTCTATCTTTTCAACTGATGTAAAATCGGAATCAAAATCCGTTTCAACAGCTATTTGCACAGTAAAATGGTATTAATTGCTATAAATTTAAAAGTATTCTTCTATTAATAAAAAATAAACTAAATATTCTGTTCTTGCCCTATAAAAATTGAAAGAAACTTGCGGCAAGTATCTAAAAGTTTTCAAGGTAGTCCAACAATATTATATTCCACTTAGTATAATAATAACAATATTGTGTTTTCATAGCTTTTGCTTAAACTGTATTTCATTTACAAGCCATATTGTATGATCGAATTTTGAACTAACTCTACCCTTACAGCGCACAACAATGTTGGACATAGAAAAAGGAGCCTAGAAGTAATGAGGTTTGTTTGAACCCACATATCTAGAATAAACTTGACCATCATATACAACACATTTACACTTTGTACTACTAAATTTCTCAGTTCACAAATAGAGTATTTGAACAAGTATTTAATAGACCAACTCTCACCTCAAAATCCAATTACCATTAGAACTTTATTTCAAATCGACGTAGCGCAAAAGCCGTGTTTGCACAAAGCTCGTTTCCACAGGCTGCCAGTCTCGAACAACAAACAGCGGGTTCAAATCCTGAACTGAAACGATATTAAACTCGCACGGAAAACCTGCTCCTGACTGAACGAGTGAATGGGGTATTCATTTCGAATATTTGAACGAACGTGTAACCTTTGTGTTAGTTTGTTATAATAAAACTTTATTCAATTTGAAATTGGAATTAATGTGAATTCATTGAGGGAGTAGCGAGGTGTTCTCAATTTGAATATAACTCATGATTTTAATGTGAAAAATTTTGGATCGTAACTGTCTGCATGTTGAGAAAAAGGAAACTGTACCAAGCGTAAAATATTTTTTATTAAGTGATTTACTTCGATAGCTTAACGCCACTTTAATATAATTTGTAACTGTGTACCTATGATACTATTGTAATTTATTTTGTCCCTTTTCTGGACCCTTCATAAATCTAAAAACCCCGATAAACTATAAAGCGGATAGCTTTGATAAGAGGGATATTTCGATAACCCTTCAACTGTAGAAAGCTTAGACGAGTCTCGGATAGTCATATCAAATCGGCTCATATGGAACTCCTGCCAAAAATTTAGTCCGAGAGTGGAGCCTCTTCAGCCAGATGTCCCGCGTTGGAGTCCTGGCGCGGTGCCAGCGGCAAATTACCCCAATTTCCGGCCTTGGCACGGGAACCGAACCCGCACTATTTGGGGAAAATTTACACAGTTTAACTTTGCACTTGGCTTCTGGATCGTTCGGAGGCTGCGGCTGTAAAACAGCTGTTATTCGTTTTTTTGGTTGTTTCAAATGCAAGATGGCATGTTGAAGGTTGCTGTGTTGTTTATAGGTCAGGTGTTTCATCGCGAAACCCACGCGATGAAAAATCCTAGTGTATTCCAGTCGTATCATCACCCTCCCTCATACACACATACATAACTTCACGCCTGTATCCCTTATGGGGTAGGCAGAAAACCAGAGGTTATAAGACCAACTGAGATCACGTTTGACTTTGGAGGTATTACAATGTGACAGGGTGTCAGCTTATCGCCCACAAAAACGCCAATAAAACCTCTGTAACATTACTGACTTTTATAGTATGCCTGGAAGAGAAGCAACTGGTACATTCTATGTTTTTCTTTCGCTCCCAGTCCAGCATGGAAGTCCTCCTTCACCCTCTCTCCTTCATAAAAAACAAGTGGAACACCTAAAATCACAAACGTCCACGACACGTGTTTCATTAATTAATTAATTTTAATTAATTTGTGGTATTCCACCTGTCTTATTTATTACCTAAACCCTACTAAAAAGTTTTAACGAGGCATGTTACAGACAACTCGAATGTGTCCGCAATTTCGTATTTCCAACATTAACATAAAATTTAATGTGATTCAGATTTTAATCAAGTTGGGTTGTATGTATAGTTATGCTTTTTTTATGGTAGTTTAGCGACAAGAATCAGGATCACGAGCATTTTTAAATCGCAAACTAACTTACTTTTAGTAGTAATAATGCATGTCCGCGAAATGTTATATTTATTGTTTATATTTGAATTCTTATATCAGAGTGTCAAAAACATGCAATATATGACACTAAAATATTGTTGCTTTATACAAAACCAAAGTCAATATGTGGCATCCACACGCCCAAAGCAAAGCTAGCTATCAAACATAATCCAAAGCAAAAGTAATCAAAGCTAAATCCATCAAAGGGCGCATTCCCCAATCCTGTACTAGTTTGCTGGCCCTTTGACAGGCACTTGTAAACTGCTATATTTGGAGTAGGTGTTCGGCGCGGGCTGTCAAACGTTGTCATGGTAACCGGCGCACAAAGCTGAGAGCCCTCGCCGAACTATTCGCTCTGATGCTTGAGCTGCAATCAAATGCCAGATTATTGTAGAGGCAGAGTTGTTGATTCGTATTTGAAAAGAGATTTCATTTTACAGCGTCCGTTCCAGAATATTGCTTAAATGGCTAGCTTTAGAAATCAATGTTTAAAATAGTTACAGATAGTGGGTTAAATAATAAAGGATTACTTTGTAAGAACTCGAACTGATTATAAATACCACATTGCATTGTGGTTTTATTATACTTATTCTTCTACGGTAAGTTCACGGTGAAATAAAATAGCTTCGTAATTTTTATCTTCTGACGTACTATTAGAGCCTAAGTAAGAATTTAGATTGATAAATATTTACTTATTTGTTAGCCCGTAGAACTCAATATTTGGGTATTTGTGCTATGCATCTTCACAATGTTTCGGTGCAAGCTCTAAGGCTGACATTTCCCACAACGACCGGCTAATCCCCAGAACCGACTACACCGCAACACGAGCCGTAGCCGCCTGGGTATTACTAATACCTGTTGATTATATCGATTATTTTGAGCTGTTGATTTATTTATCGTAAAAACAAAAACAATGCTTTTGTCTTATAAGATTGTTTTGAGAGTATGGTTGAAAGGAAAAATATTGTACGGTGGCTGAGTAGGACACGGTAGATAAACAATGTTTTTCCTGTTTTTGTTTGTGTATAATTAATGGTGTTTTGATGTTTTCGTTTTGTATCTAACTCTTTTCATTTCATAGATAAACGAAAAAAATACGAATCAAAAGAAAAATACAAAAGAGAAACGCTAATGGTTTTAACAAGACTCTTTTTATGTAACTTGGTTTCAATACAAAGTTAATCCTTACTTAAAACTTTGCAGTAAATACTGCAGATAAATCACTATTGAAACAAACTTAAACAGCTGTAGTTTTAAAACAACAAACAAAAAGTTAACTAACCCGTAAACTTCAGTATCAGACGTGCCTACCACTGTTGGATATCGGTTCTTTTCCGCTCGCGAACGGAGACGGGAGCCCCGGCTTGTATTATAAAGTCGACCTACATAGAGACGATCACACGCCGGCGCTGGACTGTTCTCTTTAAGTAGAAACTATTTTACTTGTAATTAAAAGGAGATTACTTTGTTATTTTGACTTGTTACTGAACTTAATTTAGAAACGGCTTGGAAAATTTTACCTTAACGATCGAAGCTTAGTGGCTTATGAAATTCTTAAAATCTTATTGAATAGCTTTGCATTTTGAATACGATAGTGTTATTTCATTATTATCAACCGACTTCCAAAAAAGGAGGAGGTTATCAATTCGTCTGTATGTTTTTTTTTTGTATCTATGTTACACGACATTTCAGACAATTATGAATCGATTTTGAAAATTCTTGTTTTATATGATAGAATATACTTCAGAATTGGTCCCATATAAATTTCATCTAAATCTGTTGAGTGCTTAGTTGAAAATTTCAAATTTTTGAAAATATATGTATGAATTCGCAGAATGTTTACGTTGATGACATTATAACTCAACCAAAGTTTTGACGTGAAGTCGGTTTTTTTTTTTCAGAAATCTCTCATGTTCTGATTTTTTAACTCTACTTTATAGACCCTATGGCTATATATGCGTACAAATACATACATACATACATAACCTGACGCCTGTCTCCCTTTGCGAGAGGCAGAGACTGGGGAACGCCAAATGCTACGATCCAGACATACACTTTCATTAATTTTTTCATACATGCTCGACGGGTACTTCAAAGTACCCGTTTAAAATAGGTAGTCTGTCTTTTTTGATTAAACATTAAAATTTAAGACAGAACACATTAACTTAGACTAGAACATAATATGTTAACCCAAACCTACACCACTTTGTAAAGGTGCACACAAACCCAACCGGGAAGAAAGCCTATTATAACCGCCAGCACATTATTCGATTATACATCCAATCGATTTTGAAAATGAGTTATTGAATATTTGTAAAGACTGCAAATGAATAAATCCCTTAAAAGCCCATAAAAGCCCCTTGCTTGCTGTAAATATTTGATTGTATTTCAGCGCACGGCTGTCACACCCGCAGCCACAACGTGCAGTCCATATTTAATTCACTTGTCCACGAGTGGGGTAAACACAGGTACAGAAGCCCTTGTTGTGAAAGGGAATTAATCTGCGAAAGAGCCATTATGAGATTATTTTAAAATTTTATTTCGTACAATACTTGTTCTGTTTTATTTCATGGCGTTTTGGTTATCCAATTTTAGTTTTAATAAAAATATTGAACCTTTGCTAGTAAGACGAGCCTAAGTATGTTTTTTTTTCTGTTTATTGTCCCAAATAAATAAATAATATGAATTATTTAGTCTGCAAATTTATGTTTATTACTTATTTTAAGTTTACCATTTGTTTATTTCTTTTAGTTTACTATAAGATATCCGGATGCAAGAAGATGGGATTCCCTGGCTGTAAATTGTTATTGTGTATTTTTTTTTCTTATTTTTAAAAGATGATTGCTGTTGAGTTTCTTGCCACTTCTTCTCAACAGGATCGACTTTCCGAAGTGGTGGTAGATTTAGTTCAATTTGTAAATTGTTTGACTTATTTCAAATGTATTTAAATACTTACGAAATAAAGAATATTTGAGTTTAAATCTATTTGGCCTAATGTGGACTTTGTAACACTCTATCATCGAGCCTCATTAAAATGTCATTAGTATACATATGTATATATCAGTAGGGCTAAAAATTCCTCACATTCAGCAATGTCGCACTGACCTGACAGTTTTGCGCGTAAACGCTGTATGTAGGTAGCTCTGAACTGAGCAGCATGGAAATCCTTGTCCTTGTAGGCCTTGATAATGTATAGTGGCTGCAACTTTATCTTTTCAAGAGTTCAAACAAAAACTTCAGCTGAAACTTATTATATCCTTGTAGCAATGACAAAACATATTTAGTAAGATTATTAAACCCAACGTCAGGGCTTAAACTTGTAAAGATCGTTGCTTATTTTTTGTCACATTTATTTTTATTTTCAGAAATGGCCAGTACCATTTCTTTGTCCAATAAAACCCAAACAAGTCACTGAGTATATTCAGTTTATTTGTTACAGTAAGGGAACCGAACCCGAGACCTCCGTAATGGTTATTCATTAAAGTCCTGTATCGGACAATATGGTTGTGTGATACTTAATAACGCGGGGCGTCAACCCTTAGGTCCCGTTTATTCGCCCCTGGGGGGTCGTTAGGTGTGAAATTGTTGTTAAACCCTGTTTTATTGGGCTTAAAGTTACCGACGTGGATTTCAAAAGATTTATCACATGGAGATGGAAAATAAAGGAATGTTAAAACAAAATGACGACCACTTTGGCGAAGGGGTAAACCTGTCTGCCTCAGACGGTAGTGGTTGTGGGTTCGATTACCGCACGGAACAAGAAAAAAAATGTTCCGTGTCTGGGTGTTTATCTATTTATGTATTTATATTCTAGGTTCCCCCCTAGTTCGGTACATGGTATCCCATAACACAAGCTATGCTTACTTTGGGGCCATGTAGTTGGTGTGATTGTCTGGAGATTTTATTTATTTATAATGTTATCATAATGACACAATTGGTGTCCTATAATCCTATTGTACGGAATTTTTAAAGTGCATTACTCCTAAGCTGGTCCAAGGAGGTTTGTATACTTTCATGATTCCGTTGCAGTGTGTCCTTGTAAAATATCTAACACAAGTTTCAAACAAAAAAATCATTATAAGATTACTTTTTTATTCTTAATTTAAAATTGCCTTTATTCTTCGCATTTTACAATGTAAATGACGTCTTTAAATAGCTTTTTTAACCGACCTTTAAAAAAAGGAGGTTATCTATTCGACCCGTATGTATGTAAAATTTCCAGAACTGCCCTGTTTTAGCATAATATGTTAGTCTATATCAGCGTCTGATCAAACGTGCCAAATTTCAAAAGTGTAAACACATCAAAAAAAGTTTGAGTACACTTTGATAATACTACCTCGTTTTTGTCACGTTAGCATAGAACGTTTTTTCTTTATTTTCTAAAATTCTTCATTTAAAAATCAAATCTTTTAATAAGAAAAGAATTTAAAATATAAATTGTTTTTCTGTATAAAAAGAGATAAAATCCTTGTTCACACTTATTCAGAAATCTGACCAACTTGATTCAAGCATTTTTTCTGACTTTTTGAAGAAGGAGTTCATTGAAAAAGATTCCGAGGGGATTGTCAGAAGTTTAACGAGCAGGAATTGTAACATTGAGGGAAGAAGGAAGAACAGTTGGCCAACCTCGCAGTGGTCGGCCAACTGTTCTTACTGCTGCTCAGAAGTGTTACATCAGATTGCTGACTGACCGAGACCCAACAATCAATGTCACTAAAATAAAAGCTGAGTTGCGTGCTACTACTGGACTACAAATTAGCACTCAGACCATCAGGAATTGCTTTCACCTGGTTAGATTACGAGCGAGGAGATCCTGGCGAGCACCCCTGAACTCACAGCAAAGACAGCGCCGCAGCTTGCAGTGGGCTAGACTCCGCCAAAATGAAGAAAACGACGAGGAAAACTCTTCTCTTCGTTGACGAGTCCAGAATTAGTACTCATCCGGACAACCGACGTCTTTGTGTCTGGAGAAGACACTGACTGCCACCAGAACCGTTCAACAAGGCGGGAAATCGGTATCCTTTTGGGGCGGTATAATGATTGGTGCTAGAACGCCGTTGATCCCGTATCGTGGCTCGATGACTGCAGATTTATAACAAACCATTGCTATTGATGGAATTGTCAGGACATTTGGAATAAACCATGGCCCTCGAATCGTAATGGTTGACGATAATGCACATCGAGCTCAACGAATCAACGCTGCTCTATGTGAATACGCCGTAATTCAAGAATGGGACAGGTTACCACAAGAAATGCTGGATAACTTAATTCTCAGCAGCCAAGAGAATTGCCGCAGGTGTTCGAGCCAGGGGAGGAGTTATATTGTACTAAATAAAAACAATTTCATATTAATGTTGACAATACTTAGTTAAACCCTCTTTTACTTTCAATAATTTACTATCCAAAATTGCGAAAAACTATAATATATATATATTTTTTTTTTCAAAAAGTGTATTTTTTTTATTAAAAAAATGATACATAAGCAAAATTCCTTTAAAAAGTAAAATTTAAAAATTATTCCATCTTTTGCTACTGATCTCAAACTTTTTTTGATGTGTGTATGTACGAGTATGTATGTCACCAAACTGCAGTCACTACAAAATCCGAAACTTAAATAATTACTTTCCATTTGATGAGTCAGAAGACAAAACAATAAAAAACAACATTTGTGAACCTTATGAAAACTGCTTTTAAATATTATTCTATTTTTCTTTTCTTTTATGTTCACATGAACACGCTCTGTTTAAAATACCGCTACTGTTACTGGATACATAAAAAATCAAAAATAAAACCTACAACAAAATAATTTCTATGAAAGTTCACAAAAGGCTCAATTCCACGCATGACTAACCTTTTCACAAAAACGTTACAAAACCGAATAAATTTTTCTTTAAAAGAAATAAAAAGAGCCTCCTATGAAAAGAAAATTAATTATCCGCTCAGGTTTACTCGCAACTTTCCCGGCTCTTATTTTCCACCGGACGAAGTTGGACAAGGCAATAAAGCGCTCATTCCATAGTTTGACCGCGACATGAGTTTTTGCGTCCGAGCCGCAAGTTGCTGGAAACTGTCGAGTGCAGCGGTAAGTCATGTTGCAGTCAAACTTCCCGGCACGTTATTAATATTGTAGAAACAGAAGTTTAACACTTTGTAATGGCCTTATTTAGGTCTTTGTAGGTGCTAAATTAAATTCTCGTTTCACCGGTGACGTGAAGCTGACTGTACTTCGAACAAATAGATTATGTTCTATCTTGCGTCTGAAAGTGAACAAGTTTGATTGAGTTTTCTTTTTATCTGCTTTATTATACGGGGTGGCTGGTGGGTCATTTCCGAAACTCCAGGACAGTTTGAGATCATACATGAAGAGAAAAAATAAAATAAATATTAATTATTTACTGAGTAATCAAAACCGAAAGTTAAAGAATTCATTACGAAACGCATTGCTACATAAGCGTAATTTAATGCAATAGATATTTAGCGGGTGGTGGTGTGCGTGTGGCGGAAACACTGCTGTGTGTGTGTTGACTGAGGGAGCGCCTCGGGAAAAGTGTATTTAGGTCATTTTATTTATTCATAGGGATTTCTAGTGAAAAATTAAATACCTACTTTTATTACATAATTATGATCAGAATCGAGTTCAGAGTGCTCTCCTTTTGTATCAAAAAGTTGTCACCAGTCACCCAGTATAGATCGCGTTGCAAATGAAACCTTTAGGAACCTTTATATAAGCCCCATTCGCAATGTTTGAAGAGGCGATAAGAAGCTCAATAGTACTCTTTTTTGAAACATCGACTTTCTCAAGTGGTGGTAGATTGTTTCCGGCATGTACTGAATCCGACCTATTTTTAATATATTTACCAACGTACCTATCCATAAAAAATATACTTTGAATCAGGTTTGTTAAGTTTTTAACATCTATAAGGATATAAACAGTAACCAAATCCTTAGTTTTCAACCGACGTCCAAAGAAAGGAGGTTCTCAACTCGTGTGTATGTTTTTTTGTGTATTTGTCAAACGTTTTTTTGGACAATTATGAACCGATAATGAATATTCTTGTTTCATATGATAGGGGATGCTTCAGAGGTGGTCCCATATAAAATTCATCGAAATCAGTTGAGTACTTTCGAAAACTTTTAAATTAAAAAAAAATGTATTGATCGGATCATATTTATACATTGACGACCTTAAACTTCAGCCAAATATTGACGTTAAGTCGGTTTTTTTAATGCTCTGCATTCGTTTATTATCTATTAGAGTACCTAATTGTAAAGGTATATCAGATAATAACTTTCAAAGCCACTAGTCGGTGATTCCAGTTTGTTATCTGTTAGAAAACAATCATTACACAGGTTACCTTTTCACTTCGAAGGCGCCTGGGTAGGTTTCGTATTTTAAGCCACTATTTTAGCCTAAGTTTTATGTTTGTCTTGCGGATAAACAAAATCGCCTTTCCAGTTTTACCTTAAAGATAACATTAACCTTCAAATCTAGTTATACATACATACATAACTTCACACCTGTATCCCTTATGGGGCAGACAGAACATCAGAGGCTATAAAAGCATCTGAAGTCACTTTTGATAAATTTGGAGGTATTATAATGATGGTAATAGACTAGTGCAGTGATAGGAGATCAGCCACAAAAAAACCTCTGCCCGGTAACTGACTTTTACAGTTTGCCCGGGAACAGAAGCAGCTGGTACATTCTATGTTTTTCCTTCACTCCGAGTCCAGCATGGAAGCGATCTAATTATAATATGTTGATAAACCTCGGTGCAACTTATCATCAGTCTAATCCCGTGTAGCCTTGATAAATATTTCAAAAATATACAATTTTTATAATCTGTTAATGAATTAGCGTAGAAACTCCATTAAAGACAAGTGGTGTTTGAAATGGAGAGTTACTAATGGGGCAAGCAGTTTAAGTAACTTGGAACTTGCTCAAATAGTCCGCTAGTTAATTAGTTAACTATCCATCCAGCTCACGAAACCTCCCACGCCTTGGTCGGTGCTTACTGCAGGGAGATTAAGTTCAATCGAGAGTTTAGTCTCCTAGTGAACATACAGAATTTTAAACTATAATTACACAAATCAAATCATATGTTTTTAAATATCTAAGATAAAGACTAATCACATAATTTCATAATACGAGTGTAATACTCGTAGATGTTGCAAGAAAAGCAGAAGTGTGAATTTAACAGTTCAATAACAATTTGTACACAGTCTTGTTATTAAGACAAAAGCTTAAAACTTTAATGTTGAGATTTTTGGATCTATAATAAAATATGTTTCTTCCATGGCTGAACTTGGAGTGAAAGAAAAACTTAGAATGTGCCAGCTGCTTCTCTTCCTGGGCATACTGTGAAAGTTAGTTAAGGGAGAGAGGTTTTATCGGCGTTTTTGTCGGCGATAGGCTGACCCCTTGTCACTGCAATAGTCTGTCATTATAATACCTCCAAATTTGTCAAACGAGACATCAGATTTATAATCTCTGGTGTTCTGCCTACCCCATAAGGGAAACAGGCGTGAAGTTATGTATGTAAAATATGTCTTTATTTTAATACTCACGTCGCATTATACTTAATTTTATAACAAAAATCCATCCAGCAGCAAATACAATGCAAAATACAATAATAACTTATAACTTCACAAATAATACATAATACCTTACAAACATACTTTAAAAAGTAAACGTCTCAAATTGCCGTAACCAAATAATGCTCTAGAATAGTTAATCTAGTGTTTCGAAAACTATAGGGAAATTGATGATTAAAGTTAGATAAACCGATTAATCATAATCCTAAGACATGGCGGGGTAACGAGCTGGTACGAGGATCTACCAACCTGCTGGATCTGTCCAGATTGCCGTGATTAACTACAGACTAGCTTTGTAATATATCAAAATTGGTTTACCATGCTTCGGTGCTGTTGAGTTACGATGCAATATACTTTATCAATCAATATATATAAAACTGTTCCGTTACTGACTGAGTGACTGAGGTACTGAGTGACTGAGTGACTGACAGACAACGTACAGCCGTAACTACTGGACGTAGAAAGCTGAAATTTGGAACATACATTCGTAAGGGGATGAAGAGGTGCACTAAGGAAGGAATTCCCGAAATTCCCACGGGAACGGGAAATATAAGACTTTTTAGTTTGTATGAAAAATCTTATTCGCTGAGTGCACCGATGTGAAACTTGGTGTAAAGGTTTTCCAATGTGTGTCTGGTTATGTTATGAAAGGAATTCCCGAAATTCCCACGGGAACAGGAAATATATAAGGTTTTAGTTTGTATGAAAAAATCCCATTCCATGAGTGCACGGATGTGATACTTGATAAAAAGGTTCCTCAATAAGTGTCTGTTTGTATTATGGAAGGAATTCCCGAAATTCCCACGGGAAGGGGTTGGACTTTTTAGTTTGTATGAAAAATCTTATTCCTTGAGTGTACGGATGTGATAATTGGCATGAAGGTTCTTCAAAGAGTGACTGGTTGTGCTACGAAAAAAATTCCCAAAATTCCCAAGGGCACGGGAAATATATGATTTTTAGTTTGTATGAAAAAAACTTATTCCTTGAGTGCATGGGTGTGATACTTGGTATAAAGGTTCTTTCAGTGGGTGTCTGATTGTATAGTTTCTGAAATTGCCACGAGAAGGGTAGTTAAGCGCATACGAAGTTGCGGGATAAAGCTAGTCTGAGATAAAAGTCTAATATTCCTAGTAAAATACTTTTTAAACTGGATTCTTATGGCAAGCTGGAATATTTACCTTGTTTTTTTATTTATTTCTATCACTTTACAGTAGGAAACCTAACGCGCTCGTCGGCCTATCGAGCCACCCTCATATTAGGAGATAAAGTCTCATAGGTAATAATTTGTGTTTAAAATACAGAGCCATGATTATGCCCTCTTTTGCCATAATCATATCACTATTGTCGCTGTGTCACTAGTATTACATGTATTTTCCTTCGCTTATAAAAATACTTTGTCAGTTTTTACTACAAAATAACTACTACTAACAACTAATTAGTATACAAGCTAGAAGCTATGAATCTCAGCTTGCACATGACTTAAATACAATGAATACCGGTAATCTTCCATGCTGGGCTGGGAGCGAAATAGAATGTACCAGCTGCTTCTCTTCCTGGGCATACTGTAAAAGTAAGTTTTTTTAGCGTTTTGGTGGGCGATAGGCTGACCCCTGTCACTGCAAAATTCTTTATCCATCATTGTGACATCAGAGGGTTTTATAACCTCTGGTGTTCTGCCTACCCCATAAGGGATACAGGCGTCAAGTTATGTACGAGTTTTTTCCCGCAACTTCGTACGCGCGTAATTCTGTGGGAATTTTAGAAATTCCTTCCATAATACAACCAGACACCCACTGAAGAACCTTTATACCTAGTATCACATCCGTGCATTCAAGGAATAAGATTTTTCATACAGACTAAAAAGTCCTCTACTTCCAGTTCCCGTGGGAATTTCGGGCATTCATTCCTTAGTGCTCCCCTACACTTCCTAAGGAATGTATGTTCCAAATTTCAGCTCTCTACGCCCAGTTGTTATGGCTGTACGTTGTCTGTCAGTCACACAGTCAGTAACGGAAGAGTTTTATATATTAAGATGTATGAATATCGGTATTTCTCAAAATACCGATCCGTATCTCCAATTAGAGTAACAATTACCGGGATTCCCGACTTCACTTCACAAGCCTAATTCTACAAATTTGTCAAACCCTTTTCAATTGAGATTTAAAATACTATTGGAAATGCTTCTCGTAGTAATTTAATATTTGAATGATAAATGGTGCGACCGCAGGCACTTTGTTAGACACGCAAGTCAATAGTTTCGTTTGAAGTCCAATTGGATAATTAATCAACGATTAAATTAATTCAATTTTGCCATTATTTGTTCTCAATTAGATCTAGCTTGTTTCGGATAATGTGAAATAATTTGATTGTATAATTAATTGTGTTTGTATTAATTTGTTTGTGGTTTTTATATACGTAGGTACCAATAGTTCAAATGTTTTATGATCTAGCATATACATATTTGGACTACCAATGCAATCCACGATTTGCTGCTTGAATATTCTCACATATTTCAAACCCATATTTCACGGAAACAAGTTTTACGACAACTTTTAACTGTAGTGCTCTCATCTACCGGCTTTCCTGTTACCGTATTTCCTCTAGACGTGCTATTCAGGTCTATAGAAGTGCAGTGTAGAGAGTTCACTATTCAAAGCACTGCATAAACAAAAAATATATTCATTGTTATTTATCTAAAAAGAAATGGACATAACAATGATAAAAAAATATTCATTTCAGATTTCTGAGAAATCTGAAAAGTCCCATATGAAACCCTACGCTTTATGGGACTACACCTAATACCACACGGTGTATTTTACGAGTACATCGATGCTTGCATGGTAACCCAGATGGATGACTGAGAAACAAATGAATTAAACGACAGTTCAGAGCAATCTATGTTTTTTTGCTGACCTTTAACGCATATTAACTTTAGGCTGCATATTACATACACATGAATAACCGATGAGGCGGAAATTAGTACCCAAATCTCAATTTGACTACGCCTCTTGAATTTCAACTATTAGCAGTTTTTTACAACTTTCACCTGCGTGACTTCTGTTGCCGTAATGTCTTCCTGATAAAATAACCTTCCACTGAAGCATGGCTATTACTTAATTGTAAAAACTATTTTCGAACCCGTCTATTATCCCACTTTCTGCTGACTTGAAAACTAACAAATAATCTTATTAATATAAATTATAACTAAAACTCTATTAGATTAAGTGTTACCGATTTGAATCGAAGAACATTATTCCTCACTATTCCTGCATTCTATAATACAATCTTTTAGAACTTCCTGAAACATTTCTTCTGAACATTTTCAAGAAGCCCCCGTAGTATTTGTTGGTTGCGGTGGCGAGACCGGGAATCGAACCGGTGGTTCTTTGTGCTGGAGTGTAGCGGAAATTGATTTACTTTGACGTCATACCTCTGCACTACTCGCTGGAAGTTTGCATTTCCATTGTACGGACATTTTCTTTCTTTGAGGTTAACTTTACGTCGTTGTTAAGGAGTCTTTGAATTTTGAAGTTTGCGCTTTGCTTGTTATGTAAATTTTGTAGTTGTTTTAAAGTTTGATTCAACAACTAAAAATATAGTTTAAAACAAGCAAGACAACTCTTTAGAATGTTTCGATTTTGGACCAGGGCAATATAAATAAGAAGAACTTGAGAAATACTTTGAAAATCAAGGCCTGGTCTGTTGTTTGTACGTTCTTCTCTACAATATGTTTTACAATAAAAAACAACAACTTAAATCATGTGATTGTAATAACAAAATAGATTACTCATCTAACTCAATGATATTAGATATTAGTCGTCAAATCATAGGTTTCTGTTTAAGCTCATTTCTAATATCGATGTATATGTATGTTTGTGTGTTTCTTAAATATATTTATCCGTTGTCTAGCATCTATAACACATATTACATAACTTTTTAAATACTACTACGTGAAGTTTTCTTGATACGTATTCTTAAAATCACAAATACCTAGTTGTGACAAGACAAGAAGGTGACGCAAATATGTGATGACATTCGTTGAATTCATTAAATTTAAAATGATTTTGTTTTTGTTACAGGTACGTACACGTGACTGAAGATCATGGACCAAGTTGCATATAGGTGACGGAATTACGAAGCTTCATACAAACAAGACTTCGTTTGTTAAACCAGCAACAAAGTTGCCAGTGATCAATAAATCTCTATCATCCCCTACTGAGTAAACGTTTTAAAGTATCGCATTTTACCTTGTCGACACATACAAACGCTGAGTTAAAACTCAAGTTTTGCTTTAGAATTTTCAACCTTATAGCCCTGATATAGAGTCGCGAAGTTTGCTACAGAACTTTGTGATCCATCACCCAGTTAGACGTCCACAGTTCATTGTGAACTACTCCGTAAGGCTGCACGAGCATCAAGCTTTGAAAGTTGACTATGAAAGTTTTCTGACTAATTTAACAACAAGAAATTAATTTCGAGAATAAAAACCTTGGAGTAGATTTCTAGTCACTGAATTTGAGCAGTAACTAAAATCATGATGGGTTTGAGAATAAACTATTTGTGATGTTAAGACGAGATTCAGTTACAATTTAAAATAATCTATCTGTAACTTTGCGGTGAAATAACCTGAAAAGATTCTACCACCTATCTTTAAGTCCCGATCATTAAATACGGTAAATAAATGACTACGTGAATTTGACATATCGGCTTATCAGTTGGGAACTTATCCACTATATCCTAGTTGGTTTACCTTGTTTTCTAGTCTAGTCAAGAAAGCAAAATATCCTATACCTATATTATTATATTATTATCTATTATTATCTATATTAATCCAAATATAAATCAAACGACACTATTGCGTGCGGTTGGACAGTAAATGACCGCTTTTGGCGCACATGTCGCGTTCGTCCAAAAATATTAATCTAGCGGTTTACTCATTTCTGTTATTACTCTGTATATTTTCATTAGGCAGCAATTATATACAGTGAGTCGGAAATTAAGACAGAGTAATCACCCGTCGCAGAAAAATGTTTGTGCTTTGACTTTTTGCTTTATTAGCGGTAGTGGTTTTACGTTATTTCCAGACAGCTTGAGTATTCGAAGGTAGTGTATCTAAATACAAGTAGACTTTGATTCCAATTAAAATTTTTTCATTCTGTATACAGCTATAACAAAAGTCACGTTTCACGTTATACAATCGGATGCAGCTTTTAAATCCGTTCCGTGTTTTCTGACAGTGTTGTTGCAAACACACGCAATTTTAGCGACCACATTGTAAACTGTGCAGTCCCACGGACCAGTCTCGTTACATGTCAGTGACCTTACTGTAATTAGGACTCATCGACACTTCCATCACGGATGAAACCAAAACATAGCGGTAATTTCTATCCCAGAATATTTTTGAGCTAAAACTTTTTTGGCAGTTTTGTGAAAATGTATATTATCTATGTATAGGTTATTGAAGTAGTCATAGATTATTCAATTAAACTGAAACCTGAATCAGAATTTAACAATAACACTCAAAAACAGTTTGCCAAAGATGAAAGTTTCGAAGGGAAGTGGTATTTTACAACTTTGTCAGCTGTATAATGCCTAGCCTTTAATTACTGCAATCCTAATCATCAGCTCATCTAAAGTTGCATCTTTACGCTCTAGAACTCTTTCTCAATTCGCAGGCGTCGGTGACTTCTTAATAATAAAGCAACAAATGATTAAGATATATAGATTTGATCTGTGGCACAATAAAGAAAATCAACCAGTCCATACGACTTATAACACCAGTGATTTTAAGTTAAATTCCTTTTCTATAAATTATTCAAAGAATCTGTGGTCAACCCTTACTCTATTTTAACTAGTAAAACCTATCTTATCAGGGTACACCGAAAGGCTTATACCCTTTATATCTACCCGTAGCTAGGCAAGATTATTTTCTTCGGAAGTTAGTAATAGTATATTATGTAACAAGTGAGCGAAGTTGCTAATTACAGTCGAGGCTGTGATTTGAGCCCGAGCCGCAGGCGAGGGCTTAATAATGAGCCGAGACTGTAATTAGCAACGCTCACGAGTTACATACGACGTTTTTCAACACACTTGTGAGTAAAAGACAGACATAAGTGATCATAAAATAACAAACACACTTGATAACAAAGCTGTGAATTGTGATTGAAAAATGGCGCCGAACCTCGCGCATGCGCGTAGGTTTTTTTTTCCGTCAAATGTGTCAATGACTGTATAGCATATACAGCCTATTTTAAGTGAAAGTGTTTAATTTGGAGTGGTAAATGCAAATATTTTAATATTTTAAGACAAATGATTGTAAATTGTGAATAATTTGTTTAATATACAAATTAATTTACTAATATAAGGCGCAAATATTTAAAAATGTATATGGATTTGAAGTGGTATAAAACCTCTTTGTTGTTTCTAAAATATTTAGTGTATAACCCGGACCAATAAAATATACTCTGTTTTCTCGCATGTTATTTGCGCAAAGGTACAATTCAACTTTGTAGGATTCATTATAGGGTATAATATATTATGCACGCGTGACTTATAGCCCAGTTTATAGTTCTAAACTCAATACAATAACGCTCACTTTACGAGCAAGTGTGTTGAAAATTGTATTATCTATCAGGTATGTGGGCCTACTTATCTGCACTGAACAATTGTGGTGACTATAAATTAAAGGCCCTTTAGATAATTTGCGCTGTCACAGCGGTAGAACAAAAAGAGCTTATAGAGGAATATCGAAAAGACCATCTTAAATGTTAGATAAATTGATGACTGCTTGTGTGACCTATTTAGTCACCTGGTTTTGATATTTCTTCCTATTTCAATTTCTTTCTTGGATAATATTTAATCCGGTTTTCAGTCTTGTATAGTAAAATTCGATATCAAGAAAACTGATCGTTTGGCCTACGAACAGAAGAATTATGAGTAGCTAAAAAGCGTTTCCATAATGAACGTCTTGTCATTTAAAGTACTACTAACTATTATTTTACCTACTATTCGTTGGTAATGTCAGTTACACATAACAGTCCGTTGAATAATGAAACCCGCCATTAGAAAAATTAAAACAAATATAGTTAAGCTGAAGAATTACTTACTTTTGCGCGTTCTGCACGTTTTCCCGCTCACTGGTCCAATGAGTCCATAAATTCCAAGACCCACTTCTGGTAATATACGAATGTAGTCGTATTTCCACCATTGTGCCGGTCGGACTAAATACGCGTCCCATAAACTAGCAGCTCTGGGTAATAGGCATTGGAGAGTCTGAAATATGCGTGGAAGCTGTATGCAGTGTAAATAGTTTGCATATAATGTGGTTTCAGAGTATTATTGCTATTCAAAGTTTCTAAATTTGTCAGTTGCTTTGATGAGTGCAATTATTTTGCTGACGGGCCTCACATTTTTTTGTTCTTTTGCTGTGATTGCTAACTATTGTTTTATTTTTATACAAAAGTTAGCAATCACGCTTCAAATACTTAACATACTTAGAATAAATAAAAATCAAAGTAACTTTTTACAACCTTTGCTATCGTACCAAAAATATTATTAAGCTAAATCCTGAACTTTCTTACTTTATGTTATAGTTAACATATCCAAAGAAACGCCTCCTTCACAAATCAAATCGCACAATAGAGTCAACTAAGCCAAGGTAAGTCCTTTGTAGACACCATGAAACGATTTAATGTTCCCGAAATTCCGGCAAAATTATTTTGTTTATTTTGGCAACACCGTTCCAGAAACACGGGGCTTAGACCGCGATTGAATTTACGAAGGTATATTGAATGGACTTAGTTTAAGTCTATCAGGAATGTGCCGCTAGCTGGAAAAGGGCTTTCTAAATAATTTTGAAAAAGTTTTCTTATGTAATTCTTTTATTACAATTGGACTGAGAAAATTTGTACTAAATTGCTTTATATGGATCCTTAAAGCCTTTCTTTGATTGGCTACCCTGCGGGGCTAGCACGCGACCACCGATGTATTTTTTAGAATATGCCATCTTAGATTCTGTGGGTCTTGATCATGGCATCGAATCGATTAATTTTATCTATTATGGTGCGCATGTTAGCTAACATGAAAGGATAAAATTATAAAATAATATTTATCTTGTCGATTTGAGTCTTTATCGATGGTCGCATGCTAGCCCGGCTCGTCGTCTTAGCGCTACTGACCTTGGGTGTCAGTGGAGACGACTTAACTGATTGACCCTTCCTTGTCGGTAGGACCCCGTCAAAGGCCGCCAGGGTTGCGTTTACCTTACATGCCCAGAAAAAAAATCCGTTCCGAAGAGTCCGTTCCATATTTAGCTAGTGTGCTAAATTTATCACCTATTAACCGCTTTCCATAAAACGAGTGAAGTAACTTATTTAAAAAAACTCCGGGTTATTAGAACCAGCTTATCTCATCACCCTATACAGCCAGTATTTCAACACGTCCTATAATTTCGGCACAACAGAGGATTAGGGAGTTTCCCTGTCAACAGTTTGAAGTGGGCCTTAATCGACGCTTTTCAAGTGTAATTACGCCATTAAGCCTTTACTCCTCGTCCTTATTCTGTATCTGTACTGTAGAAGGGCTGTATCTTGAATTTTCATAATTTAGGAAGATCCACCTTAATAAATGTTAATGTTCGTAATGGTTTACGGAAGTTTGCGAAATATTTGTGCCATCTGGAACATTTAAGTCTTTATGATTTAAATTCGTGGCAAGATGTTTTTAATAATATTTAATCCAGAAAATATTTTAAATGTGCTCATTCATGATATTATACTTAGATAAAAATTGCAATAAATAATTCAAGCGTGTCTATACAGGGTGACTGGTGGGTCACTTACGAAATTCGAGGACGTGATAGTTTGAGATCAAACGCGAAGAGAAAAAAAATACTAATAATTTATTGAGGAAACTTAAAGAAACGAAATTTAAAGAATTCATTACGCAACGTATGGTTACATAAGCGTAATAAAATAAATACTTAGCGGGTGGTGGTGTGCGTGTGGCGGGGACACTGCTGTGTGCGTGTTGACTGAGGCGGCGCGTCGGGAAAAGTTTAGTAATGTCTCTTTATTTATTTATAGGGAATTCTGGTGAAAAATTAAGTACCTACTTTTATTACATAATAATGATCAGAATCGAGTACAGAGTGCTCTCCTTCAGTATCTAAAATTTGTCACCAGTCACCCTGTATAAGTGAAGGTACTCCACAATAAAAGCTCCTTAAGGTTCAACGCTCCCTAAATGACCATCTCCTAGGAGATCTGATAACCAGTGTTAGTGAGGAATAAAGTTACCTTCAACGTTCTCATATATTCAAAATCCCTACTGGGAAGTGCTCCATTGCAAGTTAAGACACGATTTTTGTGGTCGGTAAAAAGTAAAAACATATTTTTGGGATTGTATTCCAGTAAAATATTTAATTATTATGCAAGTGTATTATGGTTTAAATAGAGTGATGGTTTTAATTGCTTTTACTTTTAAATGAATGTATTCATCATTAAAATTATAATAGCCATAAGTTACCTTTACATGATGAAGAAGTTTTGAGACTTATGAGATGTAAACCACCAACCTGGCAATTTGCTGATAGTTGGATGTCAGGACTTTCCAGGTACTCAAATGAAAATCACTGACGGTCACAGTATGCAGCACCGGGACTGTCCGCGTCACGTGCCGTTCAGCGCAAGGATTTCGTTAGGATAAATGAATGATCAGCAAGCATTCATCCTTCATCCAAAAAAATATATTTGACAATACATATAATAAAAATGATGCCAAAAAAAACAAATACAGGAAAGAAAAACAAAAAAGCAAATACCCTTATAACGTGGCTATGTACTACGGAAGCTACGATAATACAACTTTTTAGTTGAAGTTAGTAGTAGCTGTTATTTAAATATCAGTAGAAGCACGATTTTACAAATCTAGAGTTTGCAACTTTATCCATGTTCTGACCACATATAGACGTAATATAAACCTGTCAAATGGGAATATAAAATAAAACGAATAGTTTCAGAACCTACATTTAGTCCACATTCAGAACTTTAGCTAAAACATTAAAGTCCCCATTACGGCCTTTGATAACATCGTAGTTTTCCGCCTGAATCAAAGCTGAATAGGACAATTACGGTAAAAACTAAGAGTTATATTCTATTTTCAGAATATAACTCATATAATAAACTTCGTAGTAGCTTATCCATATGTAGCAGAAGTTATTTTCAGCCGATCCTACCTGAATATACAAGATTCAGATAATTATATCTTTGTCAATGTTAATTGACTTTGTAGCTCGCATGACACGAGTCACCGAGTCAACAGTGGCGAAATGAAACCTCACTTGATTATTTATGGATGGAACCTGCTATGTCTTAGAAAAGGGTTGGCTAAATGACTTTCAGCATAAATATTTAATAAAAATAATAAATAAAGAGAATCATCACAAACTTACGTTGAGTTTAATGTAACATTATTTATATGCTATAAAATCTGGGGTTAAAGACTTTTTCGTATTTACCTCGTGCAGATATCCATCCATTCTTACAAACATTTTTAATAGATATCATAATATTATACAGTGTTGATTTGTGGTCACAGGCCAATTTTTTTTTACACAATAAGTATCATTTATAGAATCGATTTCTGCAAGAAAAAGTATATTTTTTTACAATGAAAATAATATAAAACAAAGCATGGTAACTCTAAAGTACCATTAAAATAAAGTCGACTACGCGCTACTACAAAACATCTCGTAGTACTACGTCGTAGTGTTATCTATGAAATGCCGCGTCGCAGTAGCTATGCTCATCAATATTTACTATTTTTTTTAAAGTTTGTGGTTCCATATTTCTGCTTTTTTGTACTGAGCGACGCTAAAATAAATATAGGTACGTTTATATTGTATCAAAGAAGCTTACATTTAAATTTGGCTGGTGACCAAAAAACAACCCTGTATAGTACACTGTAATATCTACATTGTAAACTGAGATTGATCTGAGTAGATCTCAGCTTGGAGCTGCCAAATATCATTAGAAATGGAGATGTCCCGGAAATGACGCGATGGTGTCACGCCGCGCTTCCAATTTCCGCCGACGTTCTTTGTCAATACGAAGTAAACTGCCTGGGGTGAAGGGAAATGGTAATTTAAATAAAATAGCTAAGGGCTTTTTGGATAAATCGAAAATTAGCTTAATTTTATTTTACGATACATCAGAGGGCGTCAGTCTAGTTGCGGTTGCTTATTTGTAAATGCGATCTACATAAATTTCGTGTGTAAAAAAGAACGACACTTAATATCAATATTGTTTTCTGCGGATAAGAATAGTTTTCAATGAATTCATACTCTTTTATTTAATCATATTTTTTGGTCCATGACAACTCATTTTCAAATAAATCAAGCATCAGTAATAAATTGCCAACGAAACCAATGCAAACTCCATCGCATAAACAACTTACTCCGACTAGCTTCTCACATTAACTGAGCAAATAGTCTCGGCTTCCCTGCGTCTCGCATTAAGCCGGTCTATGCAAATACAAACAAAAACCAACTTTATCCGGTTAGAACCGGATTTATCCGCAACGAACCGGAGTAGTCTGCATTATAATGTTTATCTTTGGCGTTTTAGCGCCGCGGACGTCTTTTGTTTGATGTTTTTATTGCCGTCTTTCGGAGGCTGCGCCGTTGGCGGGGGCGTGTGAATGGAGGTCTTTGAATTACTGATGAGATGTTCGCGCCTTGAACCTATTTTGTTGTAAGTCAATGTAGCGGTTACATTATGGTCGCTACCGGTATTTAGGGAAAAGATTGTATCTTTGACAATTGAACATTCTTTTGTATAAAAAGTAAGAAGGTCCCCTAAAGTTCATGTCCATTTACTTATTCATGCAAAGTTTGAACTTGTTTTCGAATGTCTTAACATCAAAGATTACAAATGATATAAGCTCATTTATATTAATATTTGGGGAAGATAATTGGGTTATTTTAACAAAAAATATCATATTTATTATAAAATAATATCCTAATAAAAGTGGATAATATGAAAAAAATAACTTAAATATATTGTTATGTATTTAGTGCATTGTGACATTTATCATATAAAATATTTTCATGAAAAAATAACAGTAGGTAGAGAATGAATTAGTTTTAGTACCTACATCTAAAATTGTCTTCGGATATATTAAACAAGTAAAAGTTTAGCTTTGAATCAATTATATTTCAATTAAGAAATATTTAAATCATGCTAATGTTATTCAGAAGTTAAACCTGACTGGAAGTAGACCTCCTTGACAACTAAGCAAATAAGGATAAAAATTAATTAAGTAAATATTTACGAAAGTCCAAAAAATCTTGCGGAACTTTTCGGATAAATTTTGGTGGCTCATGAATTAATTATGATAATATAGAAAAGTTTGTAACAATGTAGGCCTAGGGTCAATGTACCGACGAGGTCCGCTACCACAGCTTCCGACCTTTTTGAGTTATGTGAATATTTAAACATGAGAATGCTTGAAAACCTCCGTTTAGAAAATGGTAATGATGATTCAAAATTATTACGTTTCTTTTCATTTTATTTGATAGGAGCGAAAACGGAGCATACGGAAAGATACAGTCTCTTTAAAAAAAAGCGCGTAATGCATTGTATTTTAGGGCAGAATTTATTTATTATAAAGCACGCTTATCTAAAGTGCGGTAAGAAATTCTAAGAAGAAAAAACTCAACCGAACATAACCTTGTAGCTTCGGTAAATTTCTGAACAATTAAATCTTTCAATAATACTTAACGAAACCTATTTTTAACAACCTTACTTCAATCATAAAGATGCCGTTGTTTTATGCTTGATCACATCTCGTTACTCTGCTTGACCTCTTAGCTTTCCAGTATTCGAGATTGCTCTTTTTATCTCAATTTTGGAAGTACCTTTGGGCTACTTTGGGTAGAATACTTCGTGGGAGTCATGTCTTTAAACTGGTCAATTGGTAATCTCTGTTTCACTAGATAACTGTGGTAAATGAAAAAATGTGACAAATAAAAATCACAGAGATTTTTATTCATCACATTTTTTCCTTTAATTAAGAATAATTAAGCATTTTAAATGGAAAACTAAATGAATGAATAACTGAGATTCACAATTTCTGAAAAGAAATTGGTCTCGGTGGTCTTAGCTGCAAAGCTATACCATTAGATGGAGCTACGTTAGCAATATAACGTAAAAACAAAAAGGCGTACCGACAGGCCCCGGTAGCTCAGTGGAAGAGCACACGTCCGGCAAACGAGAGGTCCCAGGTTCGTGTCCTGGTCGGGTGATTTTTATTTATCACATTTTTTAATTTTTTAATTTATTTAAGAATAATTAAGCATTTTAAATGCAAAAACTTATTAACATTAGATAACTGTGGGTTATATAGAACCCACTCTTTCATAGCTAATCTCTCGTAACGATTACCGCTAACCCAAGCAAAATTTTATCTCACAATTTTCAATTACGCAAAAAAACTCAAAAGTAACGTATGCGTATTTTAAAACCACACCGTTTAATTGTTAAACCCCTATCATAGCATTCAATCGTAATTCTTTTGATTAAAACCAACTGGCCACAGTTATGCTAATACTTGTAACGAGCCACAGTTCGCAGGCGTTGGCATTATACAGGGTTGGTTTTTAGTTAGCAGCCAAATTTTTTTACACAATAAGTACCATTCATGGAAACGAATTTTGCAAAAAAGCTTTGTTAGTTTTTTTTTACAAGGAAGTTAATAAAAATAAGTTTTGTATCTCTTTACTAACACCATAATATTCCAAAATTGTATGTGCAATAATTTTAATAATGTTATATAAATTTCCATGTTTAAATTTTAATGAATTCATTGCATTTTATTTTAAATACTTATTATGACTCTTATTTTAATCGTCATCTTATAGGTACTTTAATTCTAATTTTAAAATTTCTTTTTGTTTCAATTTAATATCTGATTTAATTTACTTTAGTTATTGTTACTTAATTTATTCAATACGTTTCATGATTTTTTTAATTTTTAAGTTATTTTTATGGGTCTATGCAACCTGAAATAAATGAATTAATATTATATTATTAAGCAAATGGTCACTCTAAATTATAAAGCTAAAGAGTTTGTTTGTTTGTTTGGTTGAACGCGCTAATCTCGCGCTAATTGGAAAATTTTTTTTTGTGTTCGATAGTCCATTTATCGAGAAAGGCTATATAAAATCATGCTGTGACTAATAGGAGCGAAGTCACAAAGGAAAATGTTGCGAAATCGCGGAAATATACAATTTCGCGAGCTTTCATTGCGTACGCTGCGTAAACGGTTTGAGTTACGCAAAAATAATTTATGACGCAATTGTTTTTCTTTAAAAGTTCTAAAAAAAAGTCCGCGACAGCGTATACCAATCTTTTAAAATTGACTCACAATTTCTTGGTTATAAATCGTATTTGAAATTATCTTTTTAATTTACGATGGAGTTTTATCAATATAGGTAGTATTAATCATTATCATTATCAAATTTAATACGTTATTATCATAAGTATTTAATTGTGAACAAAATTGTTTTGAACATCATTTGATTTCAATCAACATCTTAGGAGGTATCGTAATTATAAAATAACTCCACAATAAAATAGGTAGGTAATTATGTTCGGGAAGACGCGGGCGGGCGAGCGAGTGATTCGCTGGCATGGCCGGCCACTCGCGCTGTTCATCCTGCGAGATACCTACCGAACTCTGGGTGCCTATGACCATACTCCATCAAATTTTATCATTTTACTTGGAAATAAGATTTATGTGAATGAACCACCAAATTTGTGTAACGGTTTGGAGTCAGACTACCTACGTGTTTCATTTCTGCGTAATAACTTTAGTACCTATTCCCAAAAATAAGAAATCAATGTAGGTACCTATTACTTTTTTATTACTACTTTTATATCATTCATAAATTTAGAATAGTGTAAGTTTGAACTTCAAGGAGGATGTTATAATATTATTTTTCCAGCTCCGATAAACCGATATTCACGCGGAAGAATGAATACCATTAAAATAAAGAGAACTACGCGCTACAAAACATCTTGTAGTACTACGTCGTAGTATTATCAATAAAATGTCGTTTCGTAGTAGTTCATCAACAGGGACTATTTTTTTGTACTGAGCGATACTTAAATAAATATGCAGGTACGTTTATATCTTATTGAAGAAAATCACATTAAAATTTGGCTAGTAACTAAAAACCCAACCCTGTATAGGAATGCTTTATCAGAAAGCTCACGTTTTTATCAACGGTATGAATAATGTATCGCAGGTACATACGTATGCGCGGCGTTTAACAAAGGAATTGGAATTCGCCGGCGAATGTGAGCGATTCGCTTCGGCCTATTAGTTCAGGATTATTTAAGATTGACTGTCGCTTTAAATTGACGATTTTTTTAACGAAAAAAAAGTTGTTTTACTTTAATTAGACCATTATAGAGTGTAGTAATGTATGCTATAAATTAATTTAAAGATAACTAAAATGTAGGTCTTAAGTTTTCGCGATTCATACTATTAAATAAAACACTTTTTAAACGGATTTATCGCGTATATTTACATTTTAAGTTAAGTGACACCAGTACTGTTTAGAAATAATTCGTTCCACTGTTTTGATATATCAAAGTGAGCGTCAGTAGGATTCGTGTATTAAATTGTGATAAAGGTGAAACGGACAATGCATTCTTCTGTCTTGAAGGCGTTTGCATTATTTTATTGATATACTATGCCTAATAAATAATATAGGTATCCGCATTGTTTCATATAATAGTCATATCATATATAGTATTGGCTCGCGGTTTCACGAAACACTATATTAAATAAAGGCGTCACACGTGACCACGTTGCGTTGTCCGAAATATACAGTTTAAATATTTAATCAATTGAAACGCGATTAAACAATTATTTTCTTTCATTATTTATAAGTACTCAAAAATTTACTTCAAAATGATAAATCTAACCGCATTCCGCTCTATATCCATATATGCTCCGCGCCTGGGCTCGTCCTTCTTGTCCGGATTACGAGGAACGCTAAGTGGTAATCCGTAATAATACCACTTAATTAGCGACTTAAACCTGACTAGTTCCATCTGTAGAATAGAACCATTAGCTTAGTTTAAGATAACATTCCGGCTTATTGCAAGTGCTATCAATACCGATTAAGTTGTAGTACCGTCTGTTTAAACATAAGGAAGTAAAAAAAGGCCATTGTTTTGACGGATTTATAAAAATCATAATGAAATGTCAACCATGAGCCAGTCACAGCACATTAGTCATAAGTATATAATATATAATTATAAATATTTTTTTTTTAAAGTGCTTGCATTTTGCATGCTTAATTACTCTTAAATAAATGAAGAATGTTATTAAACATTGCAATGCTGCACTTTAACTGAGATTCACAATTTCTGTAAAGAAATTAGCTTCGGGTGGTCTTTGCTGCAAAGCTATAACATTAGATAGTGCTACTTTAGCAATATAACGTAAAACCAAAAATGTGGTAAGTAATTTCGAGGCGTACCGCCAGGCCCCGGTAGCTCAGTGGGAGAGCACTCGTCCGGCAAACGAGAGGTCCCAGGTTCGAGTCCTGGTCGGGTGACTTTTATTTAACATATTTTTTCATTTTTCATTTATTTAATCAATAAAATTCCTTGACAATCACACGAACTACATGGCCTCAAAGTAATTAAAGCTTGTGATATGAGATACCATGTAGCGAACAAGGGGGCACCTAGAATATGAATACATATATAGATAAACGCCCAAACCCGAAACATTTTTTCGTTTTCCGTGCGGGAATCGAACCACAACCACTGGCTTCTGAGGCAGATACGTATACCCCATCGCCAAAGTGGTCGTCAAACCTGCAAGTGTCTAATAGAAACGTTAAAAATTATTCAAAAAAAGTTTTTTGAAACAATGCCATGGAAAAGACCTATTTGTTAAAATTCTGTATGTTGTTGATATTAACACTAACAGTTACAAAAGTTAAATTTATTGCGATGCTAATTTATTCTGTGTTGCACTATATCAATAGTTTGTAGTTCTTATTTATTAGAGAAGCCGTAAGTAAAAAGTGCTTCGTGATCGAAGCCAAAATTTTAGTACGTTATCCCTTAGTTTACAAGTTCGTGAATGTAAACAATGTTATTATTTTGTTATCATTACTGATAGCTAAGTACTTGGAATGTGCCAAGGTTCACAAAAACATGAAAGTAACGAGTAACTCGAAATCTTTTGTAGCCCCTTTACATTTCTAAATTCAAAATTGCTTCAGAAAAGTTTAAGGCGTTTACTGTAAATATACCGTCAACCTCTCGTAATTTTCAAGGTAGAGGAAAATTTAATATAAATCTACTTCAACAAAATATTTTATGTCGCATGTAAATGCTTTTAATGGAATATTCGTAGGACCGAACTCGTATAATATAAAAATCTTTAGGTTTAAGATGGGACACGTCAAGTTGAAGATGCGAAACTCAAATCAAAAATCTGGGTTTATGTCAGAATTTATGTACCTGTTAATAATATATTATTCCAAGAGTATATACCATTAAAAAAGGCATGATGGACGGTTTTTATTAAAAAGAAATTCCTTTTTATTACGCTGTAAGAAATGTTCAAAATAATTCTTATCAAGGTCACAATGGTTGTGCTTCTATTTGACCAATTTATTTATTATCACGCCCAATTTTTATCCAAATAAACCGATCCACGCTTGTCCAGACCCTAAGTTTTCAGATACCTTTATAAATTCTACTGACATGGAAAAACCGACATCGCAGGAAACTCAATTTGCCACCGTTTTGGGAGTTTCGGGAGATTTCTCGCCGCCGCCGGAGGCGTAACCTGGTACGGGGCTTATTCTCTGCGTAAGGAAATTGATCCGGTTAGGTCTCAATCTTTCGGTTGGTTTTGAAAGAGATCTTGGTTTGAGACAAAGTGGATAACTGAAATAATGTATTTTGTACAGCTCTGGTTTTTTGTTAAAATTTTTTTTTTTTCGTTTTTTGATAAATACATTACATTTCGGTATTT
The DNA here is from genome assembly GCA_944452665.1 of Stenoptilia bipunctidactyla. Lineage (NCBI taxonomy): Eukaryota > Metazoa > Arthropoda > Insecta > Lepidoptera > Pterophoridae > Stenoptilia > Stenoptilia bipunctidactyla. The sequence continues at coordinate 24,812,918 of OX101736.1, forward strand.
TTTATTTGTCTATTCGCAGTACCTAAATATACATCCCTTTCAAAATGCTGAATTAAATGTCTATCTCAACACTTAGTTTTTTTTTTATTATCATACTATTTCTTGCTATTTAATTTCCTAAACCGCCATATTTTTTTTCTCAATTTACGGTTAGGGCTGTTAAGGGGAAAACATGAAATCATTCGAGCTTGGTAGGACTTAACAGTCAATATTATTGATACTAACAACTTTTTTGTATAAAACAAATATTGCTTAGCTTTTTATTACTCTTTAAATTGATATAAAAAGCTTCACGAGACATCTTAGCATGAAATTCAGAGAAAAAGCTTTCAATTTCTCTATATAACGTTGAAATTCTAGCCAAACCAACATTTAGCTGGAATCGAATATTTCTTTGTGGCGAGCGCTGCGCTTCGTAACGTATTTCTAAATAAGCTTTCAATTGAATAGCAACCGGAATTACAAGTCCCTTTTTAATCAGCGACCTTTCTATTGCCGCAGTCTCAAATGTTCTTCAATACCTACAGCACCTGGGGTAGCCAGCATTTTGTTTACTTTCTGCAATTCAGAGCTAAAATGTGAAATATCCGCCTGGTTGTGCAAATTCTGCTGTGAGTTAATTAAAATGGGACTTTCCTCCCTTTTAACTTTGTTTTTATTATCGAAGGAACAGTGTTTTCAGTAAGTAATCTATTAAATATTGCGATTTGTGTAATTAACAAGCAGCTTAGAAGTAAACATATAGCTCTGAAGCTTAACTCTTGTTGCATAATGACTAAATAACCGCAGGCATTATAAGTTATGCCGACAAGAGCACCGTGTAGTTTTAATGCGCAAGCGATTTCGGGTGCAATTCGGTTTTGATTTAAATAATTACCTAACTACCTCTCAATCTTACCTCAGTGACTATGGTAATATATAAGAATATTTTTATATAGTAGAACTTTTTGGGTAAATCTTTAATAAATATCTCGATAAGCAGTGGTAGAAACACTTGTTTTATAATTTCAACAGGACCTCGACACCACAATTTAAGCGATCATTGTATAATAATAATTTATTTGACGTGAATCGAACCTCTATCGATCAGCTACATCATATCTCTATTCGTAACATTTGTTGTCTTAATCCTTAATGAATAAGTGTTCAGAGACCTTACATATCTCCTATACTGATCTTGAATACTTCAAGAAAACTTTCTATACAGGTATTATTTGTAATCCAATAATTTTGATATAAAGTTTGTAAGCCAAACAGAAAATAACTAACATACATTTTTTTTAACAGCTATTATTCAATATGTTTTTGTATTAATGTCTATAAGTATTTTAAGTGTATTGTTCTTTATTTGTTACAAATTTTTCATGTAAGTAATAATGTTTGTTTATTGAGCTTGTTCAATAAATGATATCTCTATCTATTACCAATAACCAATCTATCTATTACTGTGTGATATTTCCAATTTTTTTTAGCTTTATTTCTCGAAATAACATGATGTGGGAAGAAAGAAGAGTAGAAGCTGAAGCAAGTGAGCGCAGTCGGAAAGAGCCTTGCGTGTGCTCTTATTGGTAGTGTGGCGAATAATCTATCATAAGACACACGCGGCTCTCTCCGGCGCGACCTCAGCGCTGCGCCCGCGCATCTTGGAAGACATCGACAGAATTGTTTGAAGACATCAACAGCTGCAGATGAAGATATCAATAGCTTCAAAAAAGACATCAACAGATGAATAAATTACCTGAACTGACACACTAACAGTAAAGCTCAAAAATAAGCTGAAATTAATTTATATTGAAATGACCACACATCGAACCTATTCTAGCTTTAAAAGATCGTTTGGCAAATTTTGACTAAATAAGGAAACAAAACTAAGATCCCTCGGACGCGCTACACCACGAAACCGGCGTATATAAAAATGCATCAGAAAGTAGATCAATAAAACAAAGTTTACATGTACCTTTTTCTTTGTCATCTTTAATAAATCAGAGGATTCCCTATTTTTTTTATTTTTTTTATTTATTGTTTATTAATAAGTTACAAAAAAATCTTACATTTATATAAATTTTCGACATACCTTTCTTCAACAGAAAACAACGGTATCATTTAAACTAAGTTTCGGTTGATAGAATCCCAAAGCCACTCCTCATACTGCTTCTATAAAGAAATCCCTTCATGTCCTTTTCCTTCAGATATTTCACGGAAATATCACAGACTGTCAATTGAATTCTGACATTTTGTCAGGATGATCAGCACGCTGACATTTTTAGTTCTTTGAACGACGGCAAAGATACGCCTCCACATTCAGTTTTCTTAAATGAAATATATGGGTTGAGGATGTATGTTTAAAAAGTTGTACTCGTACTTGTAACTCTGTTAAAATAAAATTAGCCCTTTTCTGATTTTAAATTTCATCAAAATCATTTGTATGAGTATTATATGACGTAGCATACGAATATTATGTTGCAACTAAGAGATAAACATTTCACTAACCACAAATATTATGTGGCATTGAAACAGAAGCACATTCGTTTAATCTGAAAACATATTATTTCTATGCTTTGCTGAAACGTAACCATTAATTAAACTTAAAATAATTGAATGACACCAATATCGATAGTTTCTCTTCATTGACAGTCGCCATTATAGATGTTGTTTTGTTTTACTTGTTCATTGGTAAGTATTGAAACAACAAAATGTCCGTAAGAGGATTACTGTCGCGGCTGCCGAACGAAACGAGATGCTTTGATAAAATGGCCGCTCTAACTATAAACTTGTTTGAATTTCGAAATTTTGTGCAAAATTTTACAAATAGGTTTGAATTGTACGAATCACATTTCGGCCGTGTTTTGGTGGAACTAAACCGCAAACCGCAGGCGTGTTCGAATGGGAATCGACGAATATTCCGCAATATTCGAATTTGTAAGGAATTGGAGTAGAATTTTGAGTGTCATTATATTATGACGTGATTCATATATTCGAGATTGTATTAAATCGTTTTCTGGTATAAGAGCTCTATTTTTTTAAATAATGAATTCGCTTGTATTACAAAAATTTATATACAGTAAGTGTTATAAAAAATAATAGGATTGAAGTAGAGCCGGTAGAGATGTGTGAGTAATTATAACGATCTTAATGATATTATAGAATAACATTTTAAATACCTACATTCAAATACGGTTAGAACTATGAAACCTAATCAGATAAGTACTTCGTTTGGTCTCTATGAAGGTATACAAGTATCCTATTCAAAATTAAAACATTATTATTGGGTTAGTTTGAATCAACAAAATTACATCTAATTAAGGTGTAAACTAGGAACAAAGGGATTGTTTTGTCCCGTATAGCACAAACACGCCTATGTCCAGTTCCCAGGTACAGTTGAGTAGTCTACAGTTTAATTTAATTTTGAAAAGGACGCTCTCGAACAAAGGCGGTCAGACCGTAGTAATACCATTGAGGACTAATGAAATGTACCAGCTATTAGTTATTTAGTTTGAATACATTTGCAATAGCTGCGTAGCTTGGGGGCTACACAGCTGGATTTTCCTTTCATGATGTTGCCATATTCATTTATTTTTGGCGAGCGGAATATGATACAGCGATACGAGATTTTAGTTTTAAAATAGGATTATTGGTTTTGCAAAAACCATGGTGGTTGCAATATTTACATTTGATATTTTTTTCGTATATCTACATTATATTAACTAATAGTAAGTAGATTGAAATATTTTGCATTTATTTAATAATATTTTAACATTTGTACTAAAAAGTTTCTTTGACTAAAAATAGTTTCTGCGGCCTCCATGGTGTATTGGTTAAGTATTCGGCCACGGTGTGAGATGTAATGGGTCTAACTGTCTCCTTCCTAACCGTTTAGTTTACTTGAAAATATCAATTTGGGGTTACATAGCTTCGCTGTTGATTCATACTATGAAGTTGTGTAAAAGATGCTGAAGCCTTTGAAAAATAGTTTGCAGGCATTCCTGTTGCGATCACCACTGTTGCACAGTTTTTTCTTAAAGAAAATATTAATAAACGCAATGCTAACTTTTTCAGGCCTGTCAATTAAAGTGAGGTATTAAAAACACTGCAGATTTGTTATAAAAAAAAGGCATTTACATTTCGGTTCCGAATTATTTATTGAAAAACATAAAGCTTTTTGGAATCAAAGGATTTGTGTGTGTATTCTGCGGCGTTGTTTTGTGAAAACAAAAATGTTTTACCGCCGCTGCATACAAAGGTTCGAACCATCGACCGGTTGTGTTTTGTTTGACAAATTGGAGCTGAACGGCGATCAGCGGGGCTACGTGCTCCACAGCGGTATACGTGCTCCTTGTGTATTGACTTTCTTATACAAGTTGCATTATATTGTCCTATATTTTCACGTTTTCATTATATATAATAAAATACTTTTTAAATCGGAATTCATCGAATTAACTCCCTCGTCACCACAGAGTCTGTAGAAACCTTCACGTGGAGTTAAAATGTAAAGTATAATTACGTGAAGAAACTTCATTAAAAAAAACCATTTTAAGTTTTTTCATTTTAAGTTTTGCATTTCTTATTTCGACTTTATATGCACTATTGAAACAGGATCTCATAGAAATATCTGTGTATAAAATTACAATTTTGGCCTAAACTGTCAAGCCGTTTTAGCGCTAACATTCTTCTATCTATCCTCACAAACCTTCAAGTTTAACAACGCTTGTACCAATAGAATTTTTACTAATAAGGAAATTTAAATTAAATACACGACAGTAATATCATTTTAAACTTAAAACATGATTAAAAATTAAATATCAAATAGAAATAAAAATTTAATTAATGTATTTTAACGCTTAGTATTAGGATAGTATTAGGATAATTACATTCATTTAAGTATTCTTTGTATTAATGTTTTGTGATTTCAATGAATAACTATAATCTTAATAGAATAAAACAACAAATGTAATGACTGACTATTTAAAAAGCAATGTAATATAGATATGCAAAAAATCTTAAAATAACTGACGATTAAAAGTTAAATATTAAATAGAAATTAAATTAAAATTAAATTATTTGTTTAGTAATAGAAAAATATTTATTGTAATGAAATGGAAAAAAAAAACCTTTGTTATCACTTTATTTTGTACACATTAATGAACTGTCTTGGAAGAGCGAACTCACCTGGCACAGGCATTATTTGCCTAAAAGGTGACTTCGACAACTGTAATATGAAGTGTAACACTTTAAAGAAATAAATTATTCTTATTCTTATTCTTATTCTTAACTTAAAACTGTTTGTCACCCATTAAGATGACTTCATACGAGTCCCAAACTAGTGTTAGGTACATCTCCGCAGCTATAGAGCGCTTAAAAGCCATTTCGTAAACAACACTAAAACACTTCATTACTTCATGAAATCACCATTAATTAAACCTTTTACAATATTGAAAGAAAATCGTTATAAACTTTTAGCAAAATACTTTTATTACACGCAAACATCTCGGCACAACAAGAAAGCGCGCCATTTTTCAAAAAAAGAATGTTTCTCGTCACTGATAATGCCATAAGACAAAAAGAAATACAAAAAGCGTAATAAAGCAGCGTGTCGTGTGCGGGCAGCTTGTTCAGCAGCAAGCGAGCAGGCAGCGCTGACAAATCTTATTTGTGTTGAACACAAACGTTGCGAAAGGTGCGCCATTTATAAACCGTGTTTTGTAAAGGTCTCCGATATGAGGAGAAGAAATAACGGTTTTAGTGGAAATGCTTAGTGATCGTGTTTTGTTTTTATTGTATGTATGAGCATAAAATAGCCTTGAGGTAATAGATGCTGTAAGAATTTGTCCGTAAACAATTTTTCAGAAGCGTTCAGGGAATATGTTGTTGTGATAAGATGCAGCTTTCAATTGTTAACAACGCCTGTTAGGCTTATGTGAATTATTTGGCCCGTTAGATCTCTAATCTTGAATTAATCGAGTAGGTAATAAAAATAGCTGGTATTATGTGGGTCCTAGCATAAGCTTAGCTTGTCATATTCAAGTATTGTATGAGTATGTAAGTAGAATTTTAAATGTGAAATTCAGCGCTTAACTGATCTGTGCACAAAATAAATAAACCAAGAGCCATGTCTAAAGTACGTTGTTTTCCTTTTTCAAGCTGTTTTTTTTGTGCATATTATGTTCTCAACTAAAAAAGACGTGTGGCACTCGGAGACTGCCGCGGTAAAGATTTTTTATCAACTTATGCAATTATAATTATTTATTTATTTTATTAATGAAATAATGTTTGATCTAATATAAAGTTCCACAAGTTCCTAGTAGATAGCGCTGATTGTTTATTAAAGCCCGCATGTAAAGTTATGAAATCAAAGTATCACCGCTGTGCCGGTCGGAGTGGGGGGTGTTAGGTTTTTTTCGTTACGGAATTTCTGGATTCGGTCCCCACGCTCAAGGCCCGCGATAGAAGCTATGCAATAGCTTAATAAAGTGATCGTTATTCTAAAAGAATTCAAATTTTAGTATCTAAGTAGACTAAGTCGTTTAATTTATTTATTTATAAAAATTACCACAGCCCCGAGATACTTACCTTTCTACAGATAATAGATGAAAATCAGTGGTATTCTCCGCGAAGCTTGAACCGCTGAGCTTTGAACGACCTTTTTGCACACTTGTAAATCTTTCTCTTTGCCTACTTTAATATATTGTACATAAACTAAGTGCTGCAAATAAACTCAATTCCATTTCATGAATTTAAAAATAGCCAACGAATACATTTAGGAACACGGTGCTGCAGCTAAGCCATACAGCATTAGACTCATTCCGCCAATAAAATAATAGGCAGTATAGCGTGAACACTTTTCCTCGTAACAAATGAGTGTCTCGCGTGTGACCTGCCTAGCCCGCGGCCACCGTTTACCTGTTACGAACGACAGCCTTGCGATATCAATATTTTTTCCGGATTTTTATCAGATAGAAAATAACACTATAATTTTTGTGTGATTTATGTATGTGGATGTTTTGTCGCCTTTTTAATTGAAGTCTCTTATTACGACTGAGGGCTTTTGAACTCAAATTAAAATTCAAAAAAATATTTATTTCCTAGGTACATACATACACTTGAAATAAGTCAAATTATTTATAAATTGAACTGAATCTACCATCACTTCGGAAAGTCGATCTGTTGAGAAGAAGTGGCAGGAAACTCAACAGCAATCAACTAGAAAAGAAAACCGTACTGCCATAGTCAATCCGCCTAGCAAGAGGCGGTTGTGGCACAAAATTTTAACCCTTTTAGTGATATAGGTATACGTTACAAGCACTAGTCGAACAACCCATGATTCCTTGGAATTATGAAGCATTTATCTAGCAAAAGTACTTCTATGCAAAGATTGCCGATAAAGAGTGATGGTCATTTTCGTTTTTTATTACACTATTTATCTCAAAGTTAACTCTAGCAAAGGGTAATAATCTGTGGGGGAAAGTAATTACTTGTAGTTTTGTTTTTAAAAATACGTAAAAAACAAGATCCTATCCCGAATTGGGTAGAGTCATCGTGTTATTGTGTCACAGAAGAAGTCATGCCACTCATAACAATTAATTTACTTATAAAATACATCAAAACAAGAGGAAGGAGCTTGAAATAAACTGCTCCTCGCTTAAAGTATTTATTACATTTCATATTCCTGTCCATATTTTTATCTATGTTAATTATCAATATGGACGATTCAAATGAAAACAATTTTCTCTCACACCTTTTAAGGTTGTTTTGAACCTACCCTCTTTTCAACTTTCCCATTAGACCCAATTACATGAAGCGCTGCAGATAAGTGTGTCTTATTGAAATCTAAATGTCCCCTCGCAGGATTTCTGAAGTGATAAGTAAAATTAAATTCATAAAGCTGGATAGTAACTGCGGGATGGGTCGCTATGGCAACGAGTCAATTAGAGGCATCAGCGTTGCATGAAAATACGCTGCGAGCTGTTTCGTTAATAACAATAGGTTTTGTGAAATCATTTCAATTAGGGAGGTATCTTTATTTGATGCGACAGCTAGATGTTTATAACGCAATTGTTGCTCAGTTTTATTAAGTTACTTAATTATTTTGAAACAACTTGCACGCTGTACATTGAGTTATTATGTTTTATAACACAATGACGCTGTAGACATTTCTGTAGGAGGCATGTATCATAATGTGACCACCATTTTGTGCCATACATTGAATAAGATTTGATATGGGCAATGAACACTTAGAGAAAACTTTAAATACCCGAACGCAAAGAGTGTTGTTTTGTCACTGATTTAATATTCACCATGTTAACAAACAACTTATACATATAATAATAAATCTTGAACTTTATTCATGCTCAGGCATAAAGACCAAGCTTCATACTTAGTTTTAATACATAGATACATACATAACTTAAAGCCTGTATTCCTTATGGAGTAGGCAGGACACCCGAGGCTATAAGACCATCTGATGACACGTTTAACATATTTGGAGGTATTATTCCGATGGAGAGGTTGTTGCAGTGACAGTTTTAAGTAAGTAAAACATTATAAAGTAATATTACAAAATCCCTACATATTTTTTAGTACATTAGTTTTTTTTAAAGCTGGTTCTACTAGTGCATAATAAAAAACAAAAAAGAATCGCATCGAGTTCCGAGCCCCGTTCACTGGGTATGGACCGAGTCGCATGGCTGCCTCATCCAATTATAAATATCGAAATCTGATTCACAGCAAAATATTGCACAGACGCTAGACGCCGACGCCGACACGCCGAATGATCTAGAATTAATTCGTTACAAAAATCCAGGCACAGCTAGGTACATGATTCACCGGGTCTCGGGTGAAGCTTTAATTAATGTTAATATTTTATTTCGATGCAATCAATTGGAAACAGAAAGGGATACAGTTGCTTGTTACGTTCGTCAATTTTAATTGAGTTTCGTTTCGTCGTTTCGTTGATGTTTCGTGATATAACATTTTAATATCGAGTGTTTGAATGATAAAATATGAAATGCATTCGTAACTTTGGATGACTTTAGCTTTCGTGTACTGAATTATTATTTTCTTTTTAAGTTGTTTATTCACGATGCGGCAGAAGCCTTTAATGACTTGCATTTCTAGTTACCACGCTTTATGTAAATTCTGCTGTCAAATAATATAATCTGACAAAATATAATTTAAAAGCTATAAATTCCTTGATAAACTAGTCTTTTTTTAGCCTTTATTTAACCTGCCTCAAGAGTAAGGCAACCAAACGCAATTTTCCTTTATTATACTACTATAGCAAATCTTCTTTTCTTCATTAATAAAGCCATTATTAAACATTCAATTACGCATCATCATGCTGTCCGGGCAGTCAATCGCGTCATTCATTTACATAACACTTTGTGATGTGGTTGTAACTGTCTTGTCAGCAAGTCGACGCCTGCCACTTGCACGTTACTGTCAGCTGTCAAACTGACAGAATAATTCACCGCGCCACCCACATACTACAGCGCTTTTCCGAGGTGGGTTATGTTGATATCCATGTGAAGATTTTTGTATTTTCCATAAACACAATATCGAAAGGGTAAGATGACAATGAATAGGTTGGTTTTTGGAAAGCCTGTGTTTTTGAGGAAATATTGAAACAAAAATTCCTAATTAACCTCTTATAGGATTGTTTATTTGTAGAACTCTGTTGGAACGTAGAATTGCCGAAGCATTATTTGACGCAAAATAATTTGCAGGGAACAATTTTAAAATAAATCTTTTCTTACAATATTATACAACGTCTAAACTACATATAATTCTACATTACGCTTTGTCGTTTCTTGCCTTTACACACTCCTTGTTAACGAGCGACTCTACGACAAATTTCTATTATCTATTTAAGAATCTTGTATTAGAAATAAACACTTAATGTAAATCCGCCACTAGACCATCAAAAGCGTCTCGGCGATTGATCTCTTCCATGGTGGACTGGGAGCAAAGGAAAACATAGAATGTGCCAGCTGCTTCTCTTTCCGAGCATACTGTAAAAGTCAGTTAAGGGACTGAACCCTCACCCTTTTACCATCGGACTACTAGACGCAGACAGAACTTCCATCCGTATGTGGTTGATATTCCGAAAAGTCGAACTAAACGCTTCGACAGTTCCTTTTTGATACGGGTCGCCAAGGTTTGGAATGAACTGCCTGCGTCTATTTTCCCTGACCAGTCTAGTCCTAGTACTTTTAAGCGTCGAGTGAATAGGTTTCTCGTGGATGGACGTGTTCCACCTTAGTCTTCATGTTCACTTAACATCAGGTGTCATGGAAGACAAACGTCCCATCCATATTTTATATAAAAAAAAAGGTTTTTTGTGGGCGATAGGCTGACGCAATAGTCTTTGGCCACCATTATAATGCCTCCAAATTTATTCAAACGTGACAACACATGGTTTTATTAGCTCTGATGTTCTGCCTAGCCCATAATGGGATACAGGCGTGATGTTTGTATAATGTAGTGTCAAGTTTCCTGAAACCACCACCAGTCTACAATTGCGGTAACAATCAACATCTACTACAGATAGACAACACAACTGGTGTTTATGTAACGACTGTTTGTGCCTTCAGTGGATTCAATACAGCCTGCCTTGAATACACTTGACTGCTTAGTTTACAAGGCGGTACTACAGTACATAGTTATCGGTATTAGAATTTAGAACGGTACTTTCGGGTTCGTTTTGACAGTGTCTTGTTAGACACGTTGAATTTTAGATTATACTTTATTTTACTTCTGAATGTTTTTGTTATAACTGTATCAGTAAGTGTTCATTTAAGCCTTATTAATACGTATATTTATCTGTTGCACACATACATAACATTGCTTCCGTGCTGGACTGGGAGCGAAAGAAAAACGTAGAATGTGCCAGCTGCTTCTCTTCCCGGGCATACTGTAAAAGTCAGTTAAGGGACAGAGGTTCTAAAGGCATTTTTGTGGGCGATAGGCTGACCCCCTGTCACCTTAATAGTCTCTCTCCATCTTTATAATACCTCCAAATTTGTCAAATGTGACATCAGATGGTTTTACAGCCTTTGGTGTTCTGCCTACCCCATAAGGGATACAGGCGTGACGTTATGTATGTATGTACATACATAACTTCATTCCCGCTCCCCTTGGGGTTGGCAGAGACTAGAGATCGCCAATTGCTACGATTCAGACATACCTCCTTCGCTTCCTCCACGTTCATCAATCTTTTTGTACATGATCGCCGGTTACGGGTACTTTCAACTAGGCCCTTGAAGTATGTGGTCAATTTGGTCGGCATAACTTCGCCTAGAGCGACCCCTTCCGACATCACTTATATTTTTTTTTCCTCTATTACCTTTTATTTCCTCCTTAAAGTCCCGGTGTAAACAACAATGCTTTCTTTTCTTTCAGCGGATATTTGTGTGACGAAGACAGATTTTAGTCGTAAAGATGTTTATTTAAGTAATTTGTAACATCTCCGACGTATCCGTTATCTAGAATCCATGGATCAAGTTTTTAAATAAACTGAAGTTTGTACAAATAAAATTAAATTATACTTAGCTATTGGTGTCAACATTAACACTTTCTAAAACCGAAAATAACATAAAAGCTCACTTTCATCAAATAATTCAGACTTTATCTACAGTTTATATACACACCTTCTATATTCAGTCTCTGTATTTAAATTTAAGTTAATAATATCCCCTAAATGTAATCGCTATCGGGCTCGCACGTTGTAACCACATTGTGGCTAACTCGTGTGCAATTGCATCAGCCAGCGAACCGCGTCCGCACGCAGGCGAGCGAACCCGCAGGCGAAGCATTACCTAGTTATTAACTAGCACATCAGTAGCTATCGGTTGTATTCACTGGACCACTTACACGTGACCTCTACATACCATATCTAAACATAACAAAATAAATACATGAACAAAAAAATACACAAACGATTGTAAAAAATTTTGGACAATTTGGGCAGCCTTATCGCTTTAAGTGACTTCTTCTAGGCAACCCTGCCGTTTATTAAGCTATGCAGACTCAGATATTATACTTACTTTATATTTTGGTAGGTACATACTTACTAGGTTTATTAATACATGTAATTAGTCCTCGTATTTTAAACTTCTTAAGACTTAAACCCGTGAGTTTTAAACCCGACCGTTGGTTACGGAACACAAGAGTTTAACAAGAAACTTTGGTGAGGCAACTAATAAAAATACATGCAAAAAATTCTACTAACGTGATGGTTGCTATGCCTCTATAAAGCTATACTGGACCATTTTGTACGTGGGAAAGCGCTCGGGTGAGGCTGGCCGCAACCGACCGGGCTCGCGGTTAATGCCTATGGCGATACTGTGGGCACCACTGACGGCGTAGTGCACTGTGGGGTTTTTAGTCGATACGAGTCAAATTAAGTTAAGTTTGCTCCAGCCGCCGATAGAGTATTAGGATTTTCTACAATAAGGATTACAAATTTATGTTACTGTTACTTAAAACTACATCACCAGCACCCTTAAGTATTATCTCTTCAATATGTTAAAGTTGTATAAAAAAACCCTATATCGGGACATGTAAGTTTGGCATACTGTAGGAAACTTAAACTGCGATAGTATTAAAGTATTATTTATTTATCAATAATGCGTGTAAAAGAACTTAAAACCGATTTATATCAGGCCATTGAGAGATCACATCTTAAAAAGCGGGCAGTACGAATGTAGGTATGTGCGGTTAGAATAGATTGTAGACAATAATTTTCAAATATTTTTTATTTTTTTATAAAATCCCCAGACAATCACACCAACTACATGGCCCCAAAGTAAGCATAGCTTGTGTTATGGGATACCTTGTAGCCAACTAGGGGGGAACCTAGATTATAAACACATAAATAGATAAACACCCAGACACGGAACATTTTCTTTTCTTGTTCCGTGCGGAAATCGAACTCGCAGCCACTGGCGTCTGAGGCAGACAGGTTTACCCCATCGCCAAAGTGGTCGTCAATAAATTATATGTTATGAGTATTTTGTAATTGTAGTTAATTGAGAAAACAAGGTAATATGTCGTAGGCTCTAAATTATCAAGAAATGGTGTAGGATCTAATATTACGAGATACTGCTAGTTGTCAAATAAAATCTTTTGGATTTAAATTGAAAAATTTAGTTTAATTTTTCTTGATAACATGTTTAAATAGGTCTGATATAATATGCTTATTCATACGGTTCCACATTAAAACATGCCGCTATAACCTCACACGCAAAAGCTTAAATGAAAATTTAATCTAAATTCAGTAAATAATTAATTAACTGCAATAATTAGATCATATTTAACAATATGCATACGCCATACGACAGGTACTCTTTTCGTGACCCACGTAGAATCATCCCTTCAACATTGAAGTCGTAAACGATGAAATGGTACCTATGCCTCCCTTGTGATGCGAAGGGTGCGGGGGAGCAGACCAACCCTCGTCACGCGGTGCCACTGAATTAGAAACAGACCAGAAAATTTAACTTTCTCTGTAAATAACAATTGTCGTAATTTTGTTATTAATGGCCGGCCGGTCGACGTCTGCGTATACTCCTGTAGAGTTGGAGACTTTTTTGATATATTGAAGACGAGTTATGGTAATTTGGCGTAGTAATGTTTTTAATTAATTTTTCCAGCTGTATTTTTATAAATTTGAACTAAAAAAAGGTTGGAAGGTTTTTTATTGCTCACCCTCGGCACACACTGCCTATGGAGTAATTTTATTTGACGACGGAGTTAATAAACGCGGTTAATATTTGATTTTAGCTTATTTTTTGCACTTACTTTACTTACTTTTACTTTACCCATCAGACACATATAAAAAAAGACATTCTTAACAGAATTGCGTAAATATATATTTATATTATCATGAACAAAATTTATATTTAAATTCGTAGCCATGCCTTTGTCCGTAATCGATCGTTATTTATATTCCAAGAGATGTTATTTAATAAATCAATCTAAAACAACTTAGTTAAACTTATTGCTTGAATATAAGAAAATAGAACATTCCTGTTGATCGAACGGGACTGCCAAAAAGAACTAAATTCGATGTTATAATCGTGATTTTCTGTGATAATCCTTGTATCACATATCCGCAACTCCCGCCGCTGCCGCCCCGCCCGCCGCCCCGCTCCCCGCTCGCGTGATATATTCCAATCCAATAATGCAGCGAAAAACCGCTCCCAATGTCTATTTGTATTATAATTGTATTATTTATCTTTCATTTATTGCGGCTGTATTAATGCTATCACAGTTTAGTCTGGCTTTTGTGTTGTTTTGGCGGGCGGGACGTTATTAAATTCACATTTAACAAGACATTTTGCCATTATAAAACGAACCTATTATTAAATATGGACGTGCTATGAAAATGTGTTTCCAACGAAACTCGAATGCGAAATTAAAAGTAAGTTATTATTGTGAATGGAATGAAAGCCTTCATCGCAAAAGAAAAAATATGCTTTAGCAATATTTCAGCAAAATAATATGAATCAAGACAAAGTTTTCTTGAAATTTTGAAGCAAAATATTGGTAGTTAAATAAAGAGCACACACCCTAGCTATCATCAAAATCAGATTTTGTCGATTGAACTGAAAAACCCTAACATCAGAATGTTGAGTTTAGAGCATAGGGTTGCTTGTTTGGCAGTAGGCATACATTGCGGTGAGTGCGCGAGTGCTCTATTTGAACAAATTAAACAAACACAATATTACCATGGGTTATATAAAAAAGTAGGAATCCGTCTGTATGTGGTGGATATAGTAAAACGTATAACAAAGTGCTTTGACAGTACATTTTGTTAAGTGTCGCCAAGTTGTGAATCAAACCACCCGCATCTATTTCTCCAGTCTCCTCACCAATACGTACGACGGAATCTTCAAGTACTGTATGTAAGTATTAGTCTTGTTATGCTTTGAAAAACCTTATTGTAAAGAATTGTCTGTCATATTGCGCGTCTTCATACGTCTTCAGCACGTATAACATAAACCAAGTGGATTATGTTAGACTAGTGAGATTGACAAGAAACCCGCATTTGACCTCAACCTCACCTGGTGGTGTGTGAAGATGAGGTCGAAGATGCCGACAAACGGGTGATGGCACCATTCCACATAAGTCCTGAGTCTTATATACCTATGGTGAGAGATACAATGGTGAACTACGAAATCACATTTTATAAATATACTTCCAGAATTATGGAAATAAGTAAGTATATAGAAAAATTCAGTTACGTGAATATTATCAATAACTGACAACTGCCGCTCGTTGTCGGCTGCCATTGTTTTCGATAAAACCAAATTTGATCACTGTTATCACGATCTGTATTGTTCTATATTTCGTTTTGAATAAGCGTTTTGTTTTATTTTGATACACATACAATTGAAATTGATTATAGTTGTTTGCGGGATTCAAAGTGAATCATAAGATAAAGTCTTGTGTTTCAAATGCGCTATTATAATGTATGTGTTGTAAAATTCAACATTGTTTCAAAATATATTAAATATTTAATGGACATCAAGAAGAAAATATTATGTTTTCCAAAACCTTGCCTTTGACAATTTACGGGTTAGATTCTTTGCCGCGTCAGCTTGTTAGCTAATAGTAAATTTCAAAGTTTCCCTCCAAGCCCAAGCTTATATGTTATCAATATATAAAAAGAAAAGATTTCATCAGGTAAAAGAAAATAAACTATATCGTAATACCTCAATCCGGTATCCCTGGCTACTCTCACGTCTTGATCCGCCAGCTCGCGGGATCGTAACTCGTTTTTACAGGAAAATACCGGGATCTGGTAATAGATTAGTGTTGTGGTGTAATTTCCCGGGGGAACGAGCATCTTCGCTGACTAATGACTTTCTCACAACTTTCTCTGTTTCTTTGTAAAGGTGATTTTTTATCAGTGTTTTGTGTTCTGGTTGTATTTTTATTCGTATTTTCGATATTCCATTTTAGCAGTGAGAGATATCGTTAATCTTGATTTTTTTCTTTTGTGACTGTTTCGATTCTTTTTAGTATTGGAATTTGGTTACTTGCTTCGAAAACACGTGCTGCTACGTCGTAGTCGTAGCTTACGTAGCGTTTACAATTGCTCTTCAGTAGAATTCCTTTTTAAAATATATGTAACGAACTTTGAAGGTTTTATATGGTTCATAGCAATAGAAATGAAATAAATAAAAGCATATGCACTTGGCAGCTCTACAATATTGGATAACAATCTAAACGACTTGATACCCAAAAAATATCGCATATTCAAAAACCAATACTTAACTTGTCAGTAAAAAAAAAACGTTTTCATCTCAAGTACAGAACTTAGAGCTCGCTCTCATCAACAAGTGAGCTCCTGCCTGTTGCGCCGTCTCCCCGCCAGGGGCGCCACCGTCCTCACTCATTACGTAACTGTTGACTGTATACAGCCCTTTGTTCGACAACTTTAGTATCGAGCCCACTACACCCTTTTTAATCGGCTGTAAGCTTTAGTGAAGTCAGTGAAATAAATAATATTTAAAGTGCCTTTATCGAGCACAGAGAGGTTGCTTGTTGGGCTGAGTATAACAGAATATGTTTTGAAGAGTTCTTGAAGAGGTCTTTTTGAATAATTTAGACCCATATACTTTAACATTGGACTACTAGATGCAATATCCAATCCCTATGTACAGGGTGACTGGTGGGTCACTTTCTAAATTCGATGACGTGATAGTTTGAGATCATACATGAAGAGAAAAAATAAAATAAAAAATAAATCATAATTATTTATTGAGTGAACTTAACCGAAAGTTAAAGAATTAGTTACGCAACGCATGGTTACATAAACGAAATACAATAGATATATGGCGGGAACACTACTCGTCGGGAAAAATGTAGTAATGTCTTTTTATTTGGCCAGATCGAGAGACTTCTGGACACGTATGAAAAAGAATTGGTTTCTCGTTTTTCGACATAGATGGTTAAGCTATAAGGTCTACCTTTTTAAGCAGTATTTTTATGTCTTGTTCTACTTTTAAATAAACCACACTAAAGAAAACTTTGAAATTTAAGATAGTAGGATATTGAACAGTAGACTTGATTCTTTTAATACCATGTATATTTGTATATGTGCAGTAATTTTATTGTTTATAATTGAAAAACAAGATTACGACACAATTTATACCAAAAAGTCTTAAACAAAAATAAAAGATGACAATATCGTCCAGTAAAAACGTTAACTTCAACAACGTTCTAGGTAGACGATCCTAAACTCCCAAAAAATAAAATGGACCAATTTGTGCGAGTTCCTTTATCTCTTTATTTGCAGAAAAGATAAGAAAGTACCTTCTCTTTGTTCCTTTTTTTTATAAAAACGGAACGGAACTCCGTCGAATCAAAGGCAGGCACTAATTTATATGGAGTTGACATTACAGTATAACGTCACAGCGTCATGTGGATTTCGTTATTCAAGTTAGATTTTTTTCTTCTTTTGAAAAGCTCTCATGAAATGTGCGCTTTTGAGTTCTCAGCGGAGCCACTGTAGTTAATTAACGTGCTTTGAGAATGTTCAGGCAGACGATTTTAACGTAATATAATTTTAATTAAGACATAAAAGAGTGTTTTTCTTATTTTTGAGTGACGATTTTAGCAAAATAAAATAAATAAAATGCAATTTGAGTCTACGGATTACTTTGTGGAGTCTCACTGCCGGTTATGCAGGTAGGATATTGATTAATTAACATTTTAATTCGTTACTTCTGTATCTAAAAGATGTGAATGTTCAACTTCACGCTGGCTCCTAGAAATCTAAATTATTAACAGTAATTATTTGCATTTGGTTTATATTTTTACAGATATTTTGCTTTACAAAACATACATTTTAAAAGAAGATTAGTAGCCAAGGGCTGTAAGGCATCAATTGCAGCCCGAGATATTTAGGCGCACGAGCGCAGCGAGGAGGGTGCAGTTGATGCCTTGAATTGATTTTAACTCGGCGTTTCGGTGTCTTTCGGTTGAAAATGTAAATATACGCGATAAATCCGGTTAAAAAGTGTTTTATTTAATAGTATGAATCGCGAAAACAAAACGCTTCGATAGTACCTTTTTGGTACGGATTGCCTAGGTGTGGAACAATCTGCCTGCGTCTGTTTTTCCTGACCACTACAGTCCTGGAACTTTTAAGTGTCGAGTGAATAGGTTTCTCGTGGATGGACGTGTACCACTTTAGTCTTCATGCGCACTTTCCATCAGGTGGCATGGAAGTCAAACGTCCTATTTTTACAATATAAAAAAAATCAATGAAGTAGCTGACTTTATATCGTAAGGAAGATTATTCCACAAGCACACTGCTCGTACTGTGTGTAATGATTGATGAAAAGTTACATGTTAACTGGAAGTTAACTGTATATTGGATAATATATAACATAATGCGGAGGTCGTCAACAGATGAGTTCGACATGAGTGTCATGTCGAAAACAGAATTGTTCTCCGAGATAGTTCGGAACCCTAGGATTAGACAGCACTCGGTACAGTAAAGAAAGAATCTATCACTATCATCACTAAACTATCATGAAGGTTTTATTACTATTTTTGATTGCGTCCAATTGCATCGATCATAAGTCTTTCGTTATACGATATCACATGAGCATTTCGTAAAAACAAAAACATTTATTCCTTATAGTCCATGTAAGGAAACTGAAAAACGTAGCTAATTATTTATTTTAGCCCTTATTTGCTCTGAGAAATTGATGATTATTTAGCTTCTATCACTCTATCAACCATCGCTCAGTTCGAAATGTAACAAAACGAACACAAGTTTTTGAATTATTCTGTTATCAAGTCCCAAGTGAAAGCTCATTTTAAGAAGATTTTCATAATTATATTAATATTACTATTTCAGATATTGCATTCGGTCCGATTATATATTTATTGTTTAGGCGATCATAAATGTTCCAATCTTTAAGACTCTAACTCTTCAATATCAATAGATATCTTTGTAAATTAGGCTCAAATTATTGCAAATTCCTGTGTAATTACCCCGTATATTCGACATCAGTGATCGTAATCTTCAAACAGTAGTAACAAAGCCTCCATGTCAGTGAACTTTCGACACGGTTGCGGCAGTGGGTAAATAGTGAGGCGATACAACCTTCAGTTCGATCTCCGTACTTGTTGCTTTATTCCCAAAACGCTTACAGCCTTGCACTTGGGGAAACACAAGCGGTGAACTTAAATGAAGAAACTTGATACATACGTCTTAGACTAAACAGATTGATAATAATAATAATAAATATTCTTTATTGCCACAGAAAACAATGTTATTAATGACAATGTGGGCAGCATTATCGCTTAAAGCGAATTCTACCAGATTGATTCGCTTTGAAATGCATGACCAAGGCAAAAGGCGAGTATCGTGATTTCTTATGAACTTCTATCAATATTTCGATTAGTTACGAGAATGAATATTTTACGAAGGTTAGGTATTTGGCTATATATATTTAAAGCACATTTGGAGCTTTAGGGCCTACCTACACTACAATAGTAAAGCCTATTTTTGTGAGAAAAAATAGTTCACCGAATACTAATATTTGGAGAAATGTAAAAGGCGTGTGCAAGAGCAAAATTAATCGTAATTTAATCATTGACTATTTATGTAGTCTTAAATACAAGAAATATTAATCTTAGTTTACTAGGGGCTACAAAGTCAGTACCAGACTGAGTACTTATGATAGTTATGCCATATTTGAAACCAAATCAAAATAAAATTCAGAATTAAGAACATACTTAACTTGAACGCACGCGAGGTAACAAAGCGAGACAGCAGTAAATAAAACAACGTATTCTAATCTCGCGTTTTAATAGAACCTTTTACCTTTATAAACCAACTCTACATTGATATTCCGCTCGTCGAACCACAAAACCTTTTCGCTTTCATCTCGAATTCAACTGTATCTTGTTATACGTTCGGTCGAATTTCTCATAGCAGCAATCTTGTGCTTATGTTAAATTTTAAAAGAGTAAATTAAAGACGCTGTTTGCTTCATGAATATGTAGAGTGAACATAAAATGTGTGTAGACGGGTGCTCGGTACAACGTTTCTTTGAGTCATAGCAGATATTTAATAATACCCTGGAAAGCTCGGAATTATTCAATTATTTCTCACCGGGGGAAAAACTCGGGTAGCATGCAGGTTTCAATCGGGAACTTTTAATTGGTTGAAGTTAGACTCGGGTGCACTGCCGCGTGCTTGCTATCTGCTGCAGTTTCGGCTGTCGTTTGGGAAGAAACAAAAGTTGAGTCATTTCGTACACGTGCAACTGCTAGATCATTTGAATGTATAAAGTTGCCAAGAATCTACGGTTTGAAGTTTAGCAGTAAGTTAAACAAATGCATTGAGAGTGGTCTTGGTTCAGAATTGGCATAAACTTGTTTTCTTGGATTGCACGCTGCACTTTTTGAATCTCATTGCAACTTTAATACCTACAATATAAAAGAAATATAAAAGAAAAACTCTTCATTACAAACAACATAACACGTATGATGAAAATCACAGAACAAGATAGAATAATAATAATATAATAATTGTTAATATAACTGCCTTCTTGCTAAAAGCTTTCTCCTGTAGGTAACCTTAGAATCGACATTGATCGGTACTTTGTGCTGCGGCATAAACAAATACCCTATCACCTATATTGTATTGTTTGTGTACCAGGAAAACGTATTGAAATGATAGCTTACAAAATAATACGTATAAACTTGATATTTCGCTGAAATAGTATGTATTTTTAACTGAATAATTCATTCACCGCAAATTTCAATCCGAAGATTTATCTCTGTTATGCTATTTGAAAACCAATACGAACTGCCTATTTCTGAGGCACGCTTGAAGCTTAGCTTACTCGGCTCTAGAATATACTTTGGGGTTTCTGTTGTTAATCTAACCAAACTGACACAAAACTATGTAGCTTTTAAGTATACCTTTATAAGCATTATAGATACATCAGAGCTAGAGGGTATCCTAGAACTCATTAATTTAAACAATCGTCAAATCATACAGGGTGGAATTTTTGAATGCCCCCTGGAGGGAAAGTAGTTTAAATAAAAGTAGTTTAAAAAAAAGAAAACATTCCTTTATTTTGAAAAGAAATAAAACTGCATTCGAAGATTTTCGAAAATAGTATTATAAGTAAGTTTGTTTGTTTAGTACTTGAAAGTAAAAATTTACGTTCTTAAGTGGAATCTTTTAGCATGAAACCTTTCACAAGTGAACTCAATAAATTCTTCAAGCTATTAAGTTCTGAAGCTAATATTGCTTCGAGTAATTTATAAAGAATCTAACTAATACCTTGTAGTGGCCTGGCAAATCAAAATTTTATATTCATGTAATAATAACGTTGTGAATAATATAAATTAAGTTTCAGTAACTTGGAAATTAATAAAAATAGTTCCGAGATTTGAAATTCAAAGTTTAATACTACGAAAGCTTTACTTCGATATCTTATACAGGATGTCATGTAAACTAATATTTATTTATATTCAGATATGTATAACTATAATATTTGATTGCCTTTAAAAAGTCTCCATCTTTGAAGATAATCAAAATATACAGGGCTTTTTCTTAGTCACCTGCCATTTTTTTTACTCTATAAGTATTATTTATAAAAACAACTTTTGCAAAAATGGAAAGTATTTTTTTACAAGGAAATTGTTATATTTGCTATCATATTAAGCAAAGCCTGTTCGTTCACACTAAATTATGAATGATAACCATTAAAATAAAGACGACTACGCCGTACTACGAAACGTTGTAGTACTATAAGATGTAATATAAATGAAATGCCACGTCGCAGTAGATATGCTCATCAACAGCGACCATTTGTCAAAAAAAATTGTCCAAAACTTTATTTTTTTTCTACTGAGTGGTACTAAAACAAAATGCAGGTACGTTTATATGATATCAAAGATATTAACACTCGAATTTCGCTGGTAATTTATTTATTTATTATTACATCAAAACACTTATATCTATAATTACAGGAGACCTAATGCGACAGTAAAGTGCAACTAAGTAAAGTGTAATTAAATAAACAGCCCTGTATTTTTGATCTTATAATCGGTTCGGTGACTAGTTTCCGTAGACATCCCTGTTAGATTAGAGTATTATTCCCCTGTCTTAAACGGTAACTGTTATTGATTGTCTTCAAAGCGATTTATTTAACTGTCGACATGTTACATGAAGTCGTCGTGGCGCCGTGGTTACTGTGTGTATCTTACGATATCACAGGTTAAGCAACGTTCGGCGCGGTCGGTACTTGGATGGGTGACCGCCGACCATTCGTTTCTCACGGCGACTTCCGTGCTTCGGAGGGCACGTTAAGCTGTCGGTCCCGGGTGCTGTATACTTGTATACAGTAGTCGTTAGGGTTTGTCAGAAGCCATATCGGCACCCTGAAAATTCTGACATCCACCACCCAGCACTGGGCCAGCTCGGTGGATTATGGCCTAAAAACCTCCTCGTCACCCAGAGGAGAGACTCATGCCCTGCAGTGGGCCCATTACACGGAGTTGTGATGATGATGTTACATGAAGGTTCACCTAATAAAATACGTGTAAATAAAATATGTGTACTAATTGTTAGCTACCGAATTTCTATTAAACGATTTTAGTCTGTACCTACCATGTACCTAAATGCCTAACACAATATTATTTACATATGCCTGTCCATGATTACTGATTTAACATTATTTCATCTATAGTTCATTTCATTTATTTTATTGTTTCATTTTAAGCTCACTTTGAACAGGGGAAGCGCGGTGTACTTGCGACATCGTGGAGAGAAACTACTCGTAATATAATAAGTGTACCAATTCAATGATCACTAGATCACTAAGGTCTTTACTATCACTACTATCTTTAAGTAATACAATATTACACTGTTATTTAATATACGTACCACTTAAAACAAAAACTACTTTCCAACATAAAACCTTATTATCAACCGACTTCCAAAAAAGGAGAAGGTTCTCAATTCGTCTGTTTTTTTTTGTGACTTTGTTACACGATATTTCGGTCAATTATGAATCGAAAAAATCTTATTGCATATGATAGAAGATACTTCATAATTGGTCCCATATAAATTTTATCGAAATCGGTTGTGTACTTCGTTGAAAATTTCAAACTTTTGAAAAAATATTTATGATTTAGGAGAATGCTTACGTTGATGACATTATAACTCAGCCAAAGTATTAAAGAGAAGTCGGTTTTTTAATGCTCTGCATTCGTTGATTATTAGGCTATTGCATTTAAATAAATAAGAACAATTTTTTTTTAACACAGGATATACGATTACGTTTCATATTTAAACTCGATGTTTTCCAACACGAGTGACTATGCGTTAAATCCGGTAAAAAAGTATTCAATTTAAGGTAAGAAGTCGTGAAAATAAAAGACAAAATTACGTATATTATAATTTTTATCTTTAAAATGCTACTCAGTAACCTTAAACGCAGTGACCCGCGCCACATTACCGTGTAACTCTCCTAGAACAAAAACCCCCGCCCCGCACCGCCCTGCCTCCCGCCGCTCTAGGTATCCCACACTTCATTAAACAGGCTTTTCTCTAAGTGTTTATCAAGACAAGGACAACTTCGTCGCGGTTTCATATGAATAATATATGCTCTGTAATGTTCTGGTTTTGGAGGGACTGAACAAAGACGTTGCGAGCTCTTTGATTGTCTGATATCCACACATGGATACAATGAAGATGACTCAGACGAGACAATGGAGATAGGATGAGTAATTTCACGTGTAGCCAGAAGCAGGAAATGAGTTTATCTGTTGAATGGCGGATTGTTAAAAGAGATTGTGGATAAAATATTGGCCTTAATGTATTATTATGTGTTGTTTTTTATATACATTATATATTGTGACGCATAGTTTTATCTTTATATGAAAACCTTCAAAGCTTTCATGGAGGTACATAAATATACCTAAATAATTCTAAGTGGTAGTATTAAGTTGTCGTACCGAAGGCCTTTAAGCCTATTGTTTCAGTAAGAAGGACGATAGTAACTACTTTCCAACACACAGAAAGTACCATTTGTGCCTAAAACTATGTCGCAAAATTAAACTTAAATCCTCGATTTAGATTGACTTTTAGCACGTTAAATATTGTAAAGTAAATAAATAAATAAAATCCCCAAACAATCACACCAACTACATGACCTCAAAGTAAGCAAAGCTTGTGTTATGAGATATCATGTAGCGACCTAGCGGGGAACCTAGAATATAAAATACATATATAGATAAACACCCAGACACGGAACATTTTTTTTCTTGTTCCGTGCGGGAATCGAACAGATTGGTTTACCCCATCGCCAAAGTGGTTTTCATATTATTATTAAAAAACGTATTACTTAAATAAGAAAACTGTGTAGAAATAAAACTTCCCTCGTATATTTCTCATTTTCCCGGCACGAGATTCATCTACGTTCATAAATAGCAACAGTGAACAGCACCTCATAGAAACAGCATGTGAATCTGCGTTTCCCACAACGTAACATGATAACTAAAAGTGATTTCACATCCGATTGCTTCCAATCAACGGCTCAGCTCGGCTGGCCGGCCAGCAAACACACGAGAACACACAATATGTTTACTGTAGCTCGGCATTGTTCTGGAGTTCGAACCCGGGCTCGGCTCGGCGGAGCGGGAGAATTGCTAATACACTATTGCTTTGTTCGATTTGCATTGAGCTCTGATGCGCGGCTTCTTGACTCGGTTGGTTGACGTGTTGGGGACTGAGTTAAGTTGAAATCAAAGATGATTTATTCAGCTTCTTCGCATTCTTTTTTCAATAAATTGACTTTTGAAGTACGAAATTCTTTAAATAAGTTGATCGTACTAATCCAAACTTTTTCGAAACTTAGCTTTTGGTAAATACAATAAAGAAAGTGTAACAACGTCAAGGTAATTTAATAACCTTAGCTAGAAGAATTAACTGTGGCCTCATTGTGAGTCCAATAAAATTTCTTTTCTATTCTTAAAATAAGAATTAAATTACTTGATTAGCGATTCTGAGATTTATCTGTACTTCGGCAATTGTAACCGCGTATTTTTGATGCGATATGAAATTCGAAAAAAAAAAATATCTGACTGGCAGTTGTAGATATAAGTGCGTTTAAAACAAACAAAAAAAATCTTGATGTCTAAATAAAGTTTAGACAAGAGAAATAACTGATAAATAAATCCCTCAGCAACACCTTAGTTGAAAAAAATTGCGACCTCATCGATGTGTGCGCGCCAGCACCAACGCGGGAACCAGCAGCTGCTCTGATTTATTTATTGCTAGTTCATTCGTTCGGCTTCACTCGCATAAATCCAGAACTCGCAGGAATGTCAAGATGAATATTATATTTTGTGTTAATCCCAGCTACGCCAAAATCAAAGTATCTTTGTTCAGTATAAAGGTTGTTTGGGTCATTAACAGAATTTTTGGCGAGACCGGCTCATACGCTCGTTTTCCTCTTTTAGACCGAATGTCGCCCATAGTAAATTAAAAAGAACCCCTTATGAATTAAGTCACATGATTTATAAATTAAAACGCAAAGTGGAAATAAACTTAACAGCAATCAATTGCTTAAAATAGTTCACAACCAAGTACTTTTATCATCTCTTATTTACTGAAGAAAATTGAGAATTGCATTTATTTTTGATATAACCTCAAAAAAGTGTATTCAAATACTTAATAGCCTAAATATGTACCGATGCGAAGTGTTATGAGCAAAACTATACTCGCATTTCGTATGTCTCAAGTTTCTAAAAGCCTCCGTCTTCTCAGAACCTGCTGAGCTCATGCTACAAGACGGGTGTCTCGCCTGCCATGGGATAACTGACAAAGCTTGTCTTATCATTTATCACGGGAGATTACAGTGGCGCCATCTACGGACGACGTTGTCACGCGGACTACGGAGCACCTGCGGCGCTGGAGTTCATTGTGCTTAGTTAAAGAAAGCCGTTTAAATTAGATGGTTGAGAATTTCAGTTTTTACTGGCGGAATTTATAAGGTTTTTTAGTTAATTATTTGAGATAGCAACTTTAGAATCAAGTTTAGATATTTTATTCCATTACCTGGTTGATTTTATTACGTCTTTATATGTGTATGTAAAGCTATAAAGTTTGTTATTTCTACTTTTTGATAATATCAACCTAATATTAAATGTAGCAAAGACTTAAGTATGTTGTAGAATCGCTTCAATAGTTCTTTTTTGGTAGCGGCCGGCGTTGTTGGAAGCGAACTTCCTGTGTCTGTTTTTCCTGCCTCCTATTAACCTGCTTTGATTCTTTTAAGTGTACAGTCACGTCCAGTAACATGTAAACATTTTCATTGGAATTTGAACCATATCACAACTAAATAAGTTGCGGAGTGTATACATCTTATTACTCGTACAGCGAATAAGTTTTTCAGCTAGACTGTTGGAAACAAAACATCAAACCAAGGTGACCTTGCTAGTTTACAACAGTGAAGACGGCTGTTGGCAACCAAATTATGCATGACCTTGGAGCGTTGTAAACGGCGGTGCTTAGAAACACAAACATACATCTACACAAGTGTCACAATTTGTATTGACCACATGCCAGCTTTTTAAGACTTATTGTGACGGCACAGCTGATATTTATTACTAGGAAAACAAACAGATTCAGAGACACGTATGTGGTTGATATTCCGAAAAGTTGAACTAAGCGCTTTGACAGTTCCTTTTTGATACGGGTCGCCAAGGTTTGGAATGAACTGCTAGCATCTATTTTCCCTGACCAGTATAGTCCTAGTACTTTTAAGCGTCGAGTGAATAGGTTTCTCGTGGATGGACGTGTACCACCTTAGATGTATGTCTGTTTAGGACAGTGTGTACGCTCGTTATTGTATATTTTATTATGTAACTATAACTGTAAATGACTCGAGTTTTGTAGCTTTTAGCCTGCGTTTTAACCTTTCCTCCTTTATATACGCAATTGCATACAAAACTGCCATCGCGAAGATGTTGCCAACGCGAGAGATCAAAGCGCACTGACGATTTGGCGCGTGGCTTAGCGTGACCTTGGCTTGTGTTCTTGTTTGTCTCCTTGTTTTCAACCACCGTTTGAAACAGTGTGGATGACTTGGAATTGGTTGTCAACAACTTAATCTTTCTTAACCTTGGTTGAAAGCATTGGTTTTCAAAAGTCTGGATGGAGCTTAAGTCTGAGATTGCTGTTTGCCAGACCCATAAAAATGTATCCCTTTCTAATGAGACAGGTTAATACGCTATAATATAAGTTCATTAAAATTGTTATGAGCTATACCAAAGTGCCGTAGACGAAATCGTGTGAAGCTAACATATTAACTTAACTTTTGTTAACATATTACATGACGAATTATTTTTTAAGCCAACTTATTTGTTTTAGTAGGATTCATTATGATTGTATCTTGGCAGAGCGGGTCCAGTCAATTTTGCGGCAATGGTAAAGCAATCCATTGGGTCCGAGTTTGGGATAGGTGAACGCCCGACATTTGAGAATTACCTTCCTGCTAAGATTTCCAACCTTCGAAGGGCTCGTTTACCTGTCCGTGCCTGATGCTGTATATGTAGGATTAGGGTCTCGACAAATATTTGAATGTCTACTAAATGTGTTTTAACAGGTGCAATATTTCACGTGTTAACTATACATCAAACACTTATAGATTATTAAATTACTCGAGTCATGTATGCGAAGCGTTTGAGGAATTCATGTTGTTACTTTTCTTTAGTTTAAATAAATAGATTGTGTTTTACTTCTTGTGACTCTTTTAAAGCTATTGAAATATTACTTACATTTAAAATATTTTCAAGGAATAAAATGGTTTTCTTATATTGACTACTGTGGAGATGTTTTAAAACCATCTTCCTCAGACATCGATCGATGTCCGCACAATACGAATATCTGTGTGCACAAACATGTTTGTTCCATTGGTCAGGATATAAAATGTAGCATGCTTATGTATAGCAGTTGTATACGTTAAAACTTATTGTATAGACATGCGCTTACTTTAAGGCTGAAATGCTCTGAGTAAAAGAAGTATAACAATTTAAAATATGTTTCGTGGATATCGTCGTCGAAGTAGAGTCGAAGAGATTATGGATCAAAACCGGGGCCAATCCTAGCTGTAGTAGATATGACGTTTAGTCTTCAAATAAACTAATTTGTGTTTTTTTCGTTGTTACAGGTAATAATGCGGCCACGCTGGAGTCTGTGATGAGTTGCGAACAGTATTCGTAAATAAAATAATCTGATTGTATAATGGAAAAAGCTGTAATGAAAGAAAGAAAATAAAAAATTAAAATCAATTAAATTACAAAAAAGACAGAAAAAAGAGTTTAAAAAGAAAGAGTATTAAGATATACTTTTTAATTACTAAATAAATACTACGTAAGAATCTTTATACAGGGCTGGCTTTTTATGACCAGGCTACTTTTTTTACAAGGAAATTAATATTTTTGCTAACATTTTAACTAAACCAAGAATAACTAAATTCAGAATAAATAAATAAAATACTACTTCCATGCTGGAAGAAAAACATAGAATGTGCCAGCTGCTTTTCTTCCCGAGCATATTGTAAAAGTCAGTTAAGGGACAGAGGTTTGATTAGAGATTTGTTTCGTGGGCGATAGACTGACCCCCTGTCACAACAAGAGTCTCTCTCCATCATTATAATGCCTCCAAATTAGTCAAACGTGACATAAGATAGTTTTATAATGTCTGGTGTACTACCTACCCCACGATACAGGCGTGAAGTTATGTATGTAAATAAAATAAGCGAATATTTTCAAAAAAGTTTGTGGTGTCATATATTGTTTTTTTTTCTACTGAGCGATACTCAAATAAATATGCAGTTCAAAGATGTAACGTAGATGCTTTATTTATACCTGAAACTTTCCTCAAGCCTTCTCTCCTCTCCACTCAATATTCTCTCCCAGGGTTTGTTCTTATTCGCAACGACACTACCGGTAAGGGAGGTGGCGGAGTTGCTATTTACCTTCGTTCTGACATTCCATTCAGATACATCAGCGCTTCCCGCTCTCTTTACTCAGAGTCAGCTGAATTTCTAGCTATTGAAGTCACTGTGCTTGCAAATTTGTTGTTTGTAGTTATCTACAGTCCTAACATGTACATTGATTATTTCGATACTCTCGACAAGTTATTTCATGATTTCTATCCTTCCTACGATCATGTGCTTACGCTAGGTGACTTCAAAACATGAGTAATTAAGAACAATACCCGTTCCCGCAAGCTTGAATCCCTCATATCCTCTTATAACCTTTCTTTGTTGTTCAATTTCCCTAATTGTGTCCCTTCTTTGATTGACTTTATGATAGTGTCCTCTCCTCATAATATGCAGAAACCATCATAACCATGTCTAACTTACAGTCCCCATTTCCGACCATGATCTACTATTCCTATCCTACCGCATCCGTGAGCGGTTCACTTTTTCTAATTCTAAAGATGCGCTTTGTAGAGCACATAAGCGTACACTCCTAGTAATGAAGTCGCATAGAACCGATTTCTTTGCATATTCGTTCACTGTCCATGCTGTCAGATTGTGGAATTCCTTACCCTACGAAATCCGTGAGTCGAAATCACTACATATTTTTAAAAGAAGAGTTAGAGAACATTATCTCTCCCAAACATAGCTCTTTAAAATCGATTACATTAAAGAACGTTTATTGATATTAGTTTAACACATGTTTATTGTAATATATTTATATTTTATTTATGTATATTTAATTATATGTATGTATTGTATGTAATATATCTTTTCTATGTTAGTATGTAGTAAGCACTTAATTTGTTTTTTCTTTCTTTCTCATTTCCCAGCCTCAGGCATGCTGGTAGAAATTTCTTTTAGAAATAAGCTTTGCCTTTGTACCTTGTTGTCAACTTAATTGTTTGTCTGTTTAAGTTTCCTTGTGTGTACATAAATTATTAAATAAATAAACAATGACCCCTATAGTCATGATTTAAGTGGATTACGGAATGGGTAACTCATATTATCGTGTTAGGTACATCTTTGTTTTTCTTTGTCAGGCGTGAGACAGAGGACAGACATATCTCTTAAAAATAATTGAAACAAAATAACATTTTCAGAAGTTATAATAATTAGGTATATACCCAGAATATTTTTTTTAAGTTTTTGCATTTATAATGCTCAATTATTCTTAAATAACTGAAAAAATGTGATAAATAAAAGTTACCCGACCAGGGAGCCAATTCTCACCCATTCGACTCTGAAGACGTCCACGACAAAAAGTATCCGTCTACGTCTTTTTTCTATCAAAAAGTTATTTTATGTATTCTGGCAAAAGCGTATGCGCAAATTGTCTATTACTTTCTGATCGCCTTTACTGGCTCTCGAGACGAATGGTCTTGACCATTCGACTCTCAAAAGGCGTCCAAAAAGTGGACGTATTCGTTCGTTGTCGCTTGTCTTTGTGTGTGTCATTTTTGTTGTGGTAAATTGATGCATGCATAAACGTGAACGTAAAACTGAATAATGGATGAGTTTGTAGCGGCTTTTGTACAAGACATGTTGGAAGATGGTGAAATCGCTGCAGCTGTCCGACGACGCCGTGCTATGTGCCGGGTGGAGCCATTCGACTTGAGCGACGCCGACTTCGAGAAAAACTTCCGTCTCTCAAAAGATCTCGTGAGGAACCTCATCCAAATAGTGGAACCGCTTATTCCTCAGAAGAAAATTGATTTAAAGACAAAAGTGAGTTTTTATAAGTTGTTTGTTTGTATAAACATCCCATACGTTAGTTACAATCCTCAATTACTAATTATAATTTGCTTGTTTTTCAGGTTTTGTGTACTTTGAACTTTGTGGGCACAGGGTCATATCAAACTCCGGTTGGAAATAATTATATTGTGAATCTTTCTCAACCCTCCATATCAAGGTGCATAGGGGAAGTTATTTATGCCCTAAACCATCAAAGTGTGTTTGGCCGATGGGTGCATTTCCCGGAGACATTCATAGAAATGAATGCAATAATGAGAGAGTATGTTTCATTTCATAAGCTCTAGTCATTGTATGGTCAGGATAGGATATAATAATATGCATATACCTACTGTACCTGTGTCGCATAATACAACATTGCAATATTATTAGTTCTTTTATATTATTGATCATGGTGTAAAGAAAGATTATACTACTAAGCATTTTTCGAAAATGAAATGAACATTACTGAAATCAGCTAATTTCAATTGTAATGTGGACTGCATTAAATTATTATGCATGTACAATGAATGTTGACTACAAATAATAATTTCATTTCCAGTTTCTATCAATTGCACCGATTCCCGTTTTGTAGATGAAGGATGAAAACACATTGACGTTGACATTGACAGTTGACGAAACGGACGGAAAAAACCGTAGTATTCACAGAGTAAACTTTAATTCCGGTCGCATTGGGATTTCCGTGCGGATTCAAAGTCTACGGAGGTCTAGAATACAGATTTTAGCCACCCATCGCCTTTTTCTATTAGCAAATTGTCTTACATGTTTTCAAAGCGTATAGGGAAATTGTCTATTGAAATGAGAATTGGGTCCCAGGAGCCCAATTCTCGCGCCACTCGACATTTCAGTGAGATGATAAATGTCACATCACCTCAACATCGTAGGCGACTTTGATCATGTCTATCAAAAATATCGGGCGCTTAGCAAAACTCGTATTCTCGCCGGTAGTAGACATGATATACTACTCGACACGGTATTATCATTAGGTTCATTCCATTCGTTCATTGCAAGATGTGTTAAGGATACGTTCTGCTTTCAATGAAGACCAATAGCAAATTTGATGAAATATATTTTTTTAAGCTTGTTGATCATCTTAACTGAAACCGGTGTTTTTACTGCTTAATTTAAATAATAAACCATTAAATCTTAAATATCTTATGCTATATTTCCTAAATCTTTAAAATATTACACACGCAAAATGTTTCATGTTGAACGCAGTAGTATTGATGACATGACAGTGCCATTGATGACTTTTGTGTCTAACTAATTATTTATTTATTTATTCTTCATTGTACACAAAAATAAGGAATATTTATACAGAACAATTTTTAAGATACAGAGCACAATAGGCGGCCTTATCATCGAAAGATGATCTCTTAAAGGCAACCCTAATTAATGGTCTTCTTGGTATTTGATTGAATCAAAAGGTAAAAATCCTACGGAAAATCAGCCATTATTACGGGAAATCATGGACATGTCATGGTCGCACCGCCTCAAAATACGATTCTCCAAATATTATGGGATTATTTAGGGTCACAACCACCTCTTCAACACATCTCGATACCGATGGTTGAGACATGCTTAATTATTTCCCACCGGGGTTTGGTAAGATCCTGTGCCAAAAAAGTTTAAGGCACATTAAAACCTGAAAAGAAATGTAGTAGTATTCAAAATATCTAATACAGAGAAAATAACGGCACATTTTCATACTAAAAAACTTTAGTTTTAACCGAAATATCTTTTTTGGGAAGAAGAGGCTCCAACATATTCATCAATTCTATCGCCATGTGTTAGGGGAGACGAATTTTTTTTCTAAATTCGTCGTCCCGCATCTCTATCGGGTTCACCCTACATAGGCTTCTACGGTGACGACTTGGTGCAGAAATATCGACTTCGGCATCCCGAATAATATTTACAAAAAAAGAAGCAATGAACTGTTCCATATTTTCAACAAAAAGCTATTATTATTGATTTGAAAACATAAATCTACAAGATCAAAACAATTATATACATCAATATCATTGTCTTTCTTGATACAATGGCGGCCGTCACTTTTGTCTGTAGGTACATATCACCCAGTGAGATTACATGTCGAGTGCTCCAGTCCACTCGTTGCATGTCGAGTGGTTTTCGTTCGACATATATCACCCATGAGATCACGAGAATAGCACTAACCGCATTCACGTGATATTTACGTCATTTTTTCGATATATATCGGGGAGTGACAAATGTCACTCGCGCGAGAATTGGGCTCCTGGACTCGAACCTAGGACCTCTCATTTGTCGGACGAGTGCTCTTCCACTGAGCTACAGGGGCCTGGCAGTACGCCTCGAAATGACTTACCACAGTAGTTCATTACCTACCATATTAGTTCGACATCCTGAAAATGATGCAGATTTTCATTTCAAAAGTTACCAGTCGTATAAATATTATATGATAATAGCAGTATTATGTTAAATAATTATATAAGTTATTAATAATTGGTTTCCTGTCAGATATATCTGGGTTTAAATAGAGAATTTACAAATTTACAAGTTTTGTCAAAGAAAAGCTCGTTAATATAAAATAATATGGATGCTATCATATAAATATACACAGTATAAACGTATATTTTGATCTCCAATTATAAATTTGAAACCAATTTTAAAAGCCCTTTAAAATAAATAAAGGAAAAAAGATTTTCAAAGAAACACGAGCTCCATCGCCCCCTCAAATGCGTACCTCCCCGTCGAATAAGTACCCCGAGAAGCAATAGAACTTGTCAAGATTGAATTCAAGTCCGCCTCATCAAACTCATAAAACCGTTTAAATAAAAATACCACTGACGACTTTTGTTAACTAATTAAACAAGCAAAAACAATAGATGGAAGATAAAAACACCATATCATTGTCACATCAAACAAGACGTATTTGTACACCGTGGTCTCTCAGGAAAAACATTTTTTTTATTATAAAACAATAGTAGATTGTATCATAAGGGAGCAAAATAATATTTTTACGGCGAGGCCGTTTTTTTGAATCCAGAGCGAAGTGAGGGATTCTAGAGTAGAATCCCGAGCGTAGCGAGGGATTCTTTAGTAGAATCCTGAACGTAGCGAGGGATTCAAAGTACGTCGCCCGAGCCAAAAATATATTTTGAGCCCGAGTGATACACTCTACTTTTCATCACCCACTATGAGAAAATAAAAGGCGCCTCATATTTTATTGTAATACTAGCTGTGACCCGCGACTTCGTCCGCGTGGATACCGTTTATAAGAGTTGGATAAATACTATTATTATATCCTCCTTGAAGTTAAAACTTACCTTATTGTAAATTTCATCAAAATCGACTCAGTAGTTTAGCAGTGAAAGCGTTACTGATAGATAAACAGACAGAATTACTTCAAAAACTGTTACAACAAAGCAGTGATCCGCAGTTTCACCTAGGTTTTGTGAAAAAGTAACTATAGGTAGGTAGGTATATTACATAGATGATGCCCGCGACTTCGTCTGTATTGAATTAGTATTTCGAGTAGGTTATTTTCTTCTCCAAGGTCCTAACTATCTTTAATAACAAAAATAAAAATGAAGAATCTTCGCCCATATAATATGTATAACTCCTAACCACAAACATAGGTAGGTAACTATCTATTAGGTACATTCATTACAAAGGCACATAGCGCTATAAACAAATCGGGTGCCAAAGTGCCTTAAATTTTAATATTGTCTTAAGTTTTCGCGATGACTATTATGTATTAAATAAAACACTTTTTACCGGATTTATCGCGTATATTTACATTTAAAATTTTAACAGTTGCTCGTGACCACGGGGTCTGCAAAGACATCGAAACGTCGAGTTAAAATGTAAAATATCAATTATACGCCATTAATCCGGTTAATGGCGTATTGTCGTCGTAGCGCCGTGGTTACTGTGTGTATCATACGATATCACAGGTTAAGCAACGTTCGGCGCGGTCGGTACTTGGATGGGTGACCGCCGACCGTTCGTTTCTCACGGCGACTTCCGTGCTTCGGAGGGCACGTTAAGCTGTCGGTCCCGGGTGCTGTATACTTGTATACAGTAGTCGTTAGGGTTTGTCAGAAGCCATATCGGCACCCTGAAAATTCTGACATCCACCACCCAGCACTGGGCCAGCTCGGTGAATTATGGCCTAAACCTCCTCGTCACCCAGAGGAGAGACTCATGCCCTGCAGTGGGCCCATTACACGGAGTTGTGATGATGATGATGATGATGAATCCGGTTTAAAAATGTTTTATTTAATGCCTTCAATTTTACTTAATTCATGCAATATCTTCATTAATTATACTTAGCTTATTGTTATTCTAGGTAAAGCTAAGTAGTTTTTGCGTGAAAGAATAGCAAAAATCCATCCATCCAGCCATTATCAGTGTACATACAATACTACCTATAGTTATGTATGGCTGCTTTTCACTGCCAAACGGCTAAGCCAATATTAATGTAATTTGGTATAGTACTTAGTTAACACATACGTTACTTTTTATTCCGAAGAAATCTACGGTTTCTGACTTCCAAGAGGCAGAAACGATCATGAAATAAACAAAACCTTGATTTTCATTTTATCTCTGTATGTATAGAAGGCAGTACATCAAGCGTTACAAATCTGTCAAATTTTTTTACTTGAATTTGAACTCTATGCCCTCGATAATAAGTTAAAATTGGTTGGAGAAATTTGACAGGTAATGTAACGCTTGTTCCTTCTGTACCTACCTATTTTAAATCGCGCAAAAGCTTGCGCTCGAGCTCGCCTCCCGCCTTTTTATAACCTGCCGCGCCGCCGCCGCGCCGCCGCGAGCCGCGTCGAGCGCGGCAACCGTTACGCAAAAATAATCCTTAGGTATATCATTCAGTATTCACGCGCGATGGGTTATTAGCGTATTTCTTGTATAAGTTTGGTGTTTCTATACCGATTTCTATGATTCTTTTTTTATTGAATAGGTAATAATGTTATTTTTTTTAAATTAGGGATGAGTGAGAGTATTATAAACGTAATAGTAAACAAATATAATCAGAAAGCTCTGAACTGCTAAGCTATCGGGATTTACACGTGTTATTGTGAGTCAACCATAAAATATAGACATATACTGTTGTGGGATATTTTTTATATAATTTTATGAAGAATATTTCTGTCATACATGATTTCTATGTAGCTTTAACCATTAAGGCTGCACACGCGATGGAAGCTTAAAAAATGAAGTAACTTCTCCCGTTTTTCCAACATTTCCCTTCACTATTCTGCTCTTATTGATTGTAGCGTAATAATAAGTATACTATAACCTGCCCAGGAGTATGAAGAATAATTTTACCAAGTTTCGTTAAAATCCGTCGAGTAGTTTTTGTTTCTATAAGGAACATACAGACAGACAGACAGACAAAAATTTTACTGATTGCATTTTTGGCATCAGTATCGATCACTAATCACCCCCTGATAGTTATTTTGAAAATATATTTCATGTACAGAATTGACCTCTATACAGATTTATTATAAGTATAGATTAGTATTTAATAAAACATAGAGTAACAACTAAATTGAAATGAAATAGTATCTAATAATAAAACAACTAAAAACTTATATTTACATTTGAGACAATTTCCATAGGCTTTCATGTATTTCTCCCAGGATTTTGCGAGTAATAGATTATCCATCACAGTTCTTGGGTCAGTTCTAATACTTTCAGGAGTTAATTCTATACTTTCACTGTCACTTGAAGAACTCATTTTTCAAAACAATACCATGAATTTCGAACAATCCGTGAAAATTGACGAAAACGCGGGCTGTAGTTCGCGCGTTTTTAATTTGATTTATTTTATTCAGCCGGCGGCGGCGCGACTCTTTCCAGTCTTTATTCAAACAATATTTGCGTTCGATTTCTTTGGCCTGAACACTAAGATCAGATGTTCTAAATTCAAAAAGTGCGCGGAAAAGATAATTGCGGCGCACTTATAAAGAGGATTAAAAACTCATTACTGCCCGCTAAACGTTTCTTAAAGAAAACATCACCTTTGGGTGCACTTAAAGGCGAACCAAGTCGTCCTTTTCGAATAGATGGGATGAAAAACACTTTTTGACCGGATTTATCGCGTAAGTATATTTACATTTTAAATAACTCGACATTTCGGTGTCTTTGCAGACCAGGTGGTCAGTCGCTGATGACCACGGGACAGTTAAATATACGCGATAAATCCGGTTAAAAAGTGTTTTGTTTATTTATTTATTCTTTATTGTACACATGCACTAAGAAACAATTTGAATACTTAACAATGTCAAGTACAGTGCACAATAGGCGGCCTTATCATCTAAACACGATCTGTACCTGGCAACCTTGAAAACCCTTTAAAACCTTGAATAAGTTAAATAGTATTAATCGCGAAAACTTAAGGTTTTGCTTTCAAGAATCTTATGACTTTGAAGTGATTTGCTTTATTGTAATGCAATTCGATGTTTCCAAAATTTAGAGGAATGATTATTCATATCTTTTTCTTTTTATTGTATTAAATCAAATTGTACGTTTCATATTTTTGCTCGATACTTTTTTTATTTGAAAAAGAGGTGTTTTTTAGAGATTTCTCGATATATCTCTTAAACTGCCGGAGCAAACTATATGAAATTTTTCTGAGTGTAAGATATTATATCGTTTTAAAAAGCTGTCAAAAAATATTTTCAATAAAATGTACACAATCGTTACAAGAAGCAAAAACAGGTTTTGAGACTTACGTCCTCTAGTTCCGAGCTTAAAGTGTTAAAACAGAACAGGCAATTCTAACCTTTACGTCCACTGGAAAAGACCTTATATTGATCGTTCATGGGATCGACAACTCAGTGCCGCTCGGTTCGTCGAAGGGGGAACACGTATCACTTTGTCGTCGGCAGTGCTAAGCTTACGTACGATAAAGGATTAAAATTCATAGTACAAATTTATAATGGGAAATAAAAAAAATATATCTAAGCGGCAGGGATAGCGCGCTAGTCCATTTATCGGTTCAAAAACCAATAGTCGGTTTTGAAACTATTTATTTTAAAACATGATAACTAAATTTACGTTGCAAAATGAGGTATTGACTGACGGAGGTCTACTTATAATGGACGGCATGTGAATTTGTATTAAACTGTCGATTGCTACCAGATTATCCTGACCTATGCCTCTGTCGGAAAGAAAGCGATGTTAGTAGGATGTAAATATAAAAATGCGATGTAGACATACATCGCCGTTTTTTATGCAATTCGTGACGATTTAGTCTAGTACGAGATTCAATGTATTTAAATATTATGTATCAATATTACGATATGAAAAAAATAGTTTTTATTGCCTTATCAACAATTTTTTCAGAAATAAAAAGTCTTTGGCACAGAGCTTCTCAACAGTGGAGTCGTCATCTGAACTAACTAATTTACTTACGGTTAAAAGGTTAATCTATTTACTTATTTTATACTTTTACTGATATCACTAAATAATATTGTTTTTTTTTTTAAATTCGGTGAAGTAAACCGGTTAGTAAAGATACAATTAATTTTTTGAAAAATATATTCTTATATTAAATTAATTTTTACACAAAGATTGTAAACGTACCCACAAATAGTTTTATAATGCCTAATAATACCACAGCTCCAATGAGTGAACAAGAAGTATGTGACATAATGATTTTCTCTGATTTATTATGTCACATACTTCTTGTTCACTCATTGGAGATTTAGATTTTTTATATTAGCTCGTTTTTCTAGTTTTGGCTAGTTTTTCTCTGTAGCTTTGATTTAGTTTAGATTATATACGTACTCTATTTGGCAGTGTAAATAATAAAGTTTTTTTTTAATATTTATAATTGTGGTCATTACTATACAGGGTTAATTTTATTAAAATTTTATAAAAGAACTGTTAAAATTAACCCTGTAGATTATTTCATTAGAAATTTTATTTAGTGTTATTTAGTAACTTAAGTCGAAAATAATCTTTCATTCAATAATATTTTATAGCCTTTTTAATTATACAGGGTGGATTTTTTTATTCCACCTGGAGGGAAAGTAGGTACTCTAAATAATAGGGGGTTTGAAAATTTTTGGTGCACCTTCTGTCCGCCATTTAGATTTTTTTTCGATTTAGCGTCGCACTATAAAACTTGTATATTTCGATTGCTGACATACAGACGAGCAAAAAATTTTATATAACATAAGGGTCTAAAACGTCACGTCTTAGAGATAATATGGAAAACAATTTTGCTAAATAATTCCAATTTTTCATATATTTAATCGTTGAAATACCTCTCAGAATGTATCAAATTACCATGAATGTTTGTAGTATTATCTTGCACATTAGTTAAGAGTAAAAATAACTGGTTTTAACACCTACCTATCTAAAACTTGGCAAAGCCGGCGCTGTAGGTACGTACCTAACTATATTATTCTAGTAACTTACAAGAAGTAATGACACAGATTACTAAAGAGTTACAACGTGTAATGATATGATTAAGAGTTTTTTTTTTTTGAATTCTTTTACATTTGCTTGTACCTATTCGGAAATGCGGGATAGAGAAAGACGCGTCATTTCAACGCCCTATAATATTTAAGTCTGTCTTTAAATACTTATAGCCCACACGAGAAGAAGAAGATGGGCTTGAGTATACACTTCTACAACACGGTTCCCCATGACATACAGGAACTTACGTAAAAAAGGCAACTATAAAGTGGATGACTTCTTAAATGAAAAGGAGCCATGGGTGTGAAAAAAAC
Source organism: Stenoptilia bipunctidactyla (assembly GCA_944452665.1). Lineage (NCBI taxonomy): Eukaryota > Metazoa > Arthropoda > Insecta > Lepidoptera > Pterophoridae > Stenoptilia > Stenoptilia bipunctidactyla. Next base: position 24,852,444 of record OX101736.1, read on the forward strand.
GCCCAGCTCTTTGCCAAATGTAAGACTTACATATAAGTGATTATAATGTAAGTTATAAAGTAGATTGTAAAGTGTTTCTGGAGTTTCTTTATCTCCAATTCTTCTCCAGAGTAGACTCCCACACTTCACACTAAACTAAATAATTAACTAATTAAATTAAATAGTTAAACTAATAGTTTACATACTAGTTAAATAATACTGTTAATATTAGTGAATGTACTATTGTGGAAAAGAGGGGTCCACTAATACAGGTATTTTTATACTTAACAGTGGTCTCCAGCCCGGCTGTGTAAAATTATTTTGTTTTTAAATAAAGATATTTTGTAGGTATTTGTATAAGAGTGCGTACAAATTGCTAGTCCTCCGCTTTCGTACTTTCGTAAAATCCTAAAATATCCTCCGCTTTCGTACATGTTTTTTTTAAGTAGGTACTGAGTCGATTTCATTAAACTTCAATGGGCCACCTCTGACTTATTGTGATCTATCAAATGAAACAAGAATCATACAAATCGATTCATAATTGACCAATTAATCAAGTAACAAACATACACACGATTTGATAACCTCTTCCTTTTGGAAGTAGGTTGAAAAGAACGAGTGCGGCGACGGACCGTGCTCGCGACGAAATACGGAAAAAAACTTACTTATGGTGCGTACAGATTGCTGTAATGGAACTTGTAATGTAACATTCTGCGCACTACACGTCCAAATACGCAACGTGCGCAGAATGTTACATTACTAGTTGCATTACTAGCAATCTGTACGCACCATTAGGATGCCCGTATTGAATGCTGAGTTCGTGCGGAATACACGTACAAATACAGCGAGCGCAGGCATCGGACGCTGGATATTACATTACTAGTTGCATTACTACCAATTTGTACGCACCCTAAGAGTGCACAGGTCTGAACTGGAGAAAAAGTCGTTGTGTATTATTTTTACTGACATGTTTCAGGAGAATATTGTAATATTCCCAAGAAATAAATTATTTTTCTTGTCTTTTCTAGTCCTCGCGCTATAGCCTCAATAATTAATACTTACTGGGAATTAAAACTCCCGAACTCCATTAAGAGTAGGTAGTTAAGTATGTACTACATTTTTTTGCTAAAGTAGCTATATCTGCATTCAATAACAATTAGTTATAGATACCTACACAATCTGAATAGCCTCAGAGGCGTTTTGCGCTCTATGAGCAAAATCCATTTTAACGCGTCTAGCCGGCTGGGAGCGCGGTGCGGCGCGGCGGCGTTGCCGGGTTGATATGGCATTGTCAGGTTTCAGATAGGTAGGTGTAGAAACAAGTTATTTTTACTCTTAACTAATGTGCAACATAATACTACAAACATTCATGCTAATTTGATACATTCTGAGAGGTATTTCAACGATTAAATATATGAAAATTTTTAATTATTTAGCAAAATGTTTTCCATATTATCTCTAAAACGTGAAGTTTTAGACCCATATGTTATATAACATTTTTTGCTCATCTGTATGTTAGCAATCGAAATATACAAGTTTTATAGTGCGACGCAAAATCTAAAAAAAATCAAAATGGCGGACAGTAGGTGTGCCAGGCTCCATACAAAAATTTTCAAACCCCTTTACTCAATCGAAATATTCCTTTATTTCGGAAAAGAAATAAAAGCCGCATTCAAAGATTTTCGAAAGTTCGCTCGCCTCACCCGAGAATCAAACCGACTAAAAAATATTTTATTGCATCGATCGTTAGGGTCAATTGCAAGGATGAAATCTCTCTAGCATACTTGGTTAATTGAATGAAAGGAATACCATGAAATCTTCAATTATTTTAATTACTAACATAATTTACAAAAAAATGGCAATCGAAAATTTGTTATCTCTATTATTTAGGGTGTTACCAGACCAATCGATCTATAGTCGATCGAAGTCGAGAACTGATCGTTTTTGGATACCCTGTATATACAAAGTATGTCATCATTATATAAATAATTTTTGCTGATTTTTCACTCTTTGTTTATTTTAGGAATCTGTAGTTTTATAAAAAACGAGTGTTTGCCCGCGACTTCGTACACGCTTAAACTCAAACGTCCTATTTTCCGTTCCCGTGGGGTTTCCGGGAATTCTTTTCATTATACAAACAGACACTTATTGAGGAACCTTTATACCAAGTATCACATCCGTGCAATCAAAGAATAACATTTTATCATACAAACTAAAACATCATATATTTCCCGTTCCCATGGAAATTTCGGGAATTCCTTTCATAACACAACCAGTCTCTTTTTGAAGAACTCTTATGCCAAGTATCATATCCGTGCACTCAAGGAATAAGATTTTTCATACAAACTAAAAAGTCTAATAATTCCCGTTCCCGTGGGAATTTCGGGAATTCCCTCCTTAGTGCACCTCTACATCCCCTAAAAAATGTATGTTACGAATTCAGCTCTCTACGCCCAGTAGTTAAGGCTGTACGTTGTCTGTCAGTCACTCAGTAACTCAGTCAGTAACGGAACAGTTTTATATACCTATATAAAACTATATTTACAATTATATTTGCGTTAGATGTAAATATGACTGAGTTCTGATAAAAGTGACTACATACAATGCATACGGAAGGTTGAATTCATGCAAAAAATTCATGTTCGTCAAAACTCTCCTTTCTTGTACAAATTATAAATCCGACAAGACTCATCATAATCTCTTATCTTGTCCTAGAATCTATAATTCGATTTTTTAATATAATAAAATAGTTTTTTTTTTCAATATTTTTTAATCTAGATTAGGTAAATACTGAGCGTTCCAGATATTGCTTAAATATTTAAATACACTTCTTAAATAGACATAAAAATTTTGGTATTCACACCTACACACTTACAGGCAAACACTTATTAATTATCATAAAAATGTTTGCTTACAGTTTTTTTGAGTTTCAAATATTTTGATTCAATTCTTATTCCAGGTAAAAATAAACAAAAATTCTGATTGGTATTTCCAAGTCCAAGGTCAAATGCATATCGCAAAGAAAACTAAATGTCTCTTACTTATATGGTATGGGGACAATACCATATAGCTAAGAGACTACCTACCATATAGGACGACCAGTTTTGGAAGAAAGAAATGAAACCCAAACTTGTCTCATTTTATATGGAGTGTTTGTTGCCTGAATTGGTGGATCCTCGCTACCCAACAACAAAAAATATTCGAGACCCATCAATAGTAAATGTTTCCACACCTACCTTGTCGACGATCAATATTCAACCATTTGAAGTAAATAATAGTACTGATGACGTTTTATTTCTTCATAGTCAACCAGTTCGACAACGAAGATTGGATTTTTCGGAATTTTAAAAGATTGTTTTTTTTTTCTTTTGTAAAATAAATAATAAATCTATATAATAAATATATAATACATTACAGTATTACTACATTATTAAGTTCAAACTCCGTTTTTTTAATATGTTAGTAACTATGTATAAGTAATGCCATTGAATTCAACATAAATATCAGACGTAAATATAACAAATTATTAAAGTCGATCAAATTATAATAAGGGAACAACAATTACAATTAATCACTTTAAAAAAAATACAAAAATATAACACGTTAGGTACTTATAATTAATGAAACACTGACATTCAAACATTTAACATTTTTTCACTAAACAATATTAAGCGATTATAAAAATACTTTTAATAACAGTTGTTGCGACTCCGTAGATTTCTTGTTCCTTAGGTTTGAACGCTGTTGACCTGCGATGGCGCCATTGGCGCGAAATTCAAATCTTAAATGTATAATGACGAGTGTAGCGTGAGGGGCGCGTCAGGGGCGCGCGGAAAAGGGCAGTGCGTTATGAAGTTATATTTTTTGACAGTGCGCTCTTAAGACAATATTACGTTTTTTTATTAAATAGGTATCATGAAACGTGAAAAATTTGGACATATTAAATAAATAAATTAAAAGTGATTTGACGACCGGCTGATGTAGTAGTAAAATACATTGCCTTTTGTGCAGAACCCAGGCTGGGTTCGAATACCGATGGCTGTTGATATTAGTGTAATGAACACAAATACTTTTAAGCCGACAAATCATTAGTATTTTTATGTTTATTTAAGTTTATTTTCTAAGTAGCCGGTCCCTGCGATTCCATCTGCATTTCTTACGTCCCTGTGGGAACTCCAAGATAAAATATAGACTTCCTCGATAAATGGACTATTAAACGCAAAAAGACTTTTTCAAATCGGACCAGTGATTTCTGAGATAAGCGCGTAAACATACAAACAAAGAAACTCTAATAGTTTCTAAAATAATATAGCTATAGAGTTTCTTTTAAGTTTGATGTTTTTTAATCAGCTTTAAAGGCATAATACTTTGTTGATTTGATGCCATCAAAGAGGTCAAATGTATTTTGCTAAAAATCTACAAAACCCCAATGTTTTAAATGTTTTACGTCGACTAAATTAATCAGAAACCTTATTCCTCGAAACGGTTTTTCATATGAAGTAAATAAAAAAGTGAACAATGCACATTCTCCGCTCCTTCAAAAACTAAACTAAAGTTAATTTACTTTTCCCAGCAAACTTTTCAAACACAGTTTTCTTTCAAAATTTGTCAATTAATAAAGTCTCAATTAAAATCTCTGCGAAGTTTGTGTCAGTAGCAATAAAAGGCGCTAGTCTTAATTAATACTTGTGTCGGGTTCTTAGTTTGCGGAGTTGTCCCGCGGAACTTGAGACGGCGCTACTGTCGCGTTGCTTGGGATTTCCAATTATCTCCGGATTCATTCGGAGTAGTTGACAACCTAGTTAAATGATAACAAATAGCAGCACTGTGATTAATATGATGAGACTTTATTGATACACTTTGGAGAGTGGGCGAGAGCTCTTTTTTAACCCATCCCCTTTTACCATCGGATTTCTAGATGCAGACTGAACCTTATGGCTATTTTGAAGGTAAGGTAAGGTGAGGTAATTTTATACGGGTCGTCAAGTTTTTGAATGAACTGCCTATGTCTATTTTTCCTGATCAGTAAAGTCCTGTTACTTTTAAGATTTGTCGTGGATGGTCGTGTACCACCTTAGGGAGTTACCGCAACAATGGATGACGTCGACAGTTCGGTTGGGTTTTGGTAAGGCTGGGTTTTGGTTATGGAAACCTAATAGCCGACCGGGCTTTTTTTTAGACATTCGAGGTTACATAAATTCATGTAACTGACCCTTGGAATAGGCCTACTGGGGAAACCACGTTAAAAATAACGCACTAAGAACACTACCTCATAGGTGGCGTGGAAACGTGTGCATATTATGACGATTATAAGTTTTATAACTGTTTGAATCGTTATATCTCCAAAACGGTACCTCATAGGAAAAAAGTATCGGTACATTTTTTGTAGATTGTGTTATAGTCTCCAATTTTGTCTCAGGTATTTTCATGATAAAACTTTCCGTTTTGCTGAAAATCGCAAAAAAGTAAGTTTTTTGACGTTTTACCTTGAATGAAAAAAATTCCACACAGGGCAAATATGGGGAACTTTCAAATTCTTTTTAATCATATTTTAAACAACCTTACCGATTTTCAGCTTGGTGGGAATTTATGTAACTTAACTCTTATTTTTCGTCTTATTTGACCGGGCTATAAACAGAAAAACGGAACCTTTCATTGATTATTTTTTGTTCCAGTGAAGTTCGCAAGGTAATCATAACTTATCGGTTACTTCGTTAGCTAGAATCATGAAATTTTGCAAGAAGTGAAAAATTACAGCATAAAGGAGAATTTGTAACTTAACTACGGTGTCCTCGTTTCGGGAGCTTGACCCACACTTGGCCGGTTTTTCATTTAAGCTACTCAGCTGAGAAGTTCACGGTAAAATAACACTAGAAGAATGCAAAGATAACAAATATAGGTACCTTGTAAAATGGAAATGTTCACAAAAAGCATTGCAAAGGACAATAAAGTCTCTGCGACGCAAACGAAACCTTCTTCAACCTTATCTGAGATTCGCTAATAACGAAACAGATTGGATCAGTGTAAGCGGCTTAGTCGCTTGTACAATTTGCTTCTCCAGATGTGGTAACGCTAGGTTCTATAAACTGATACTCCACAGGATCAGAAAGACGACATACAAAACTTAGCTTAATTTTACAGCTTAGGTTGAATTAAAAATTATAAAAAATAAATTTGCCATTTAGGGACAGTGTGCAACAAAAATAATAGCACCCATTTTAACCCAAATTAGTCTTTTTGAGCCTAGCTTTGATTTTTGTGCTTCCGAGGGACGAAGACGGTTTAAATCTCAAAATAAATATGAAAACCTTAATATTTTCAAATAGTCTTAATTTATCTAGATTTAATAAAATAATTTTTAATTTTTTCTCTTGATTCAGTACCTAAATACATTGATTAATCCGCGCAGGGATTTCCCAACTAAATAATTACAATTACACCTAGGTGGAAAAAATCAAATTATAATGTAATACAACAGCAAACAACTTCAAAACGTATTGAAGTATTAAAAAAAGGTATTGACTACAGTCGGCAACGAATGTTTCTTGACAGTAGCTATATCTTCCTTTTCTTGAAGAAAAATCAGATCACAAGGTCTGTAAAGTCACTCAAACCTCGTTTTAAAATGTAGAATATGATAAGCGATGAAAGCGTTTTAAAAAGGTTTTATTTACCTTCGCGCGCGCTACCGTTCCTTTGAAGCTCCTTCCATAATACAGGGTCTTTCAATAAGGTCGGTTTAAATTTGGCTGTTGACTAAAGAACAACCCTGTATATATTTATTATGAATCGTGAAAACTTAAGACTTTATTAAATGCTTTATGCCACGTAAAATCACGTATTATGTATGGGTCAAAAAACGGGGAGCCATTTAGTATTGAGGTTGAAAATGGAAATGCTCCGTTGCCTGTTACCTGCAAAGGTAGGTAATTAACTCGGGAAGACTTATGAATCACTAAATATTCTTCTTATTTCAAACTGCGGTATAAATGAGGGCTCAGGCTGCGCGTGACCAGCGGAGCGCACTAGCTTTTAACGAGGCCATCGCTGCTGGATATGATGTTGTTTGCGATTCAAGCCACAATATTGACATGGTTTTTTTGGTACAACTGGGGTTTGGCAGCTAACACCCCCTCGAAGAGCAAACTATGGGAGGGTTTGATTTGTGGTGGCAGCAGATCAAAGTGTTTACTGCATGTTGTAATTGCCATATTTTTTTGCTTTAGTTACAGGTTTATGCACCGTTTTGTAGGTTTAATAACAAGTATGTATTATTTTCTGCTTTTCTTTTAAGTAAAAGCTCGTAATTACTATCGTACTACTAGGATCATTAAAATAGTGTTTGATTAAACTTTCATCAAGTAAATTAGATTGTAGCAGTCGATGTCTTTTGAGACTCTCGTCTGATAGGTGTTTAAAACATAGAAGATTCATTTTAACTTTAAACCATAAAAGATAACTCGATGAAATGAACGTTTTCAAAAAACCATTAATGTTATATCCAAGTTTCAAATACCACCTCTACCTATAATGACTAAAAGCATTTAACCAGCGAAGACACGTTTCAGAGCAACACGTACAACACATCAAAAAGAAGATTCTGCTTCACTACTAACTGCGAACATAATTCACGATCAAAATGCTTCCAACTTACAGCTTAAAACATTCGCAGCGAAGCTAAAACAAGATCCTATTACTCAGGGCTTAAGGTTGGAATTAATTCCTGCAGTTTCACGTTAGAAGTGTAAGCTTATATGAAGGAATGTTCCCAATTATTTTGAGTTTAATGTTAATTGAGAACGAGAGTAGCAGTTATGTATGAGTGAGCTGAAGGAACGTTGCACTGAAATGTAATTAGTGCTCCCGTGTATCGAATTGTCGAATTGTTTTTACATTTTTGCTTTCCAATGCAGGTTTGTTTACTCAACTAGGGATGATTGTGATGAGTTTTTTCACTAAATTAGGATTTAATGGAAACGATGACTGGTAATAAGTATCTTGTGTAAGTACCTACTCTTCAATTTATATACAAAAAAGATAGGAAGTGTCATCTTGGTGTATGAACTCCTGTGATAGATTAAGCAATTGACATTCGTTTACTATGACCATGTCAATGCTTCCAAGTGCTTTAAAGCCTTTGGTCCCATGCTGTAAACTTGTATACAATGGTCGTTTGGCTTGTCAAAAGCCGTGGTAATTCTGACATTCCAACCAGCTTTTAGCTAGCTTGGTGGTACTGGTCACTGAGGTGAGAAATGCATTGACATGTATTTAGCAAAGGGTTGAAACTAAAAAAAAACAAAATCTACAAATTCAATTTTTATTATCCTAAGTGGATAAAACCTTCAGTTTGTTATGACTGTTATTATCAATATACATTTCATATTCCATTCGGTATCTAAGCTGGGTTGTGTCTTGCTAAGAACATCCGTGAGACATGACTAAGTTATGAAGTAGCTAACTGTTGCTCGCCAAGTTCCTTCTGTAGCAAGTTCCGGTTCCCGACATCTAACTTAAGTTCGAGCATGATAGCACCTGCACGAGTTACACTTGTGAAGATCAACTTTGCAGGTAGCGGTGTAATATTTAACTGTGAATTGCCTTTCGGTGTTTTCGAAGCTTGCGTCGGAAGCATCGTTAAATATGACAAAAACGCTACTTGAATAATTCTCGATGTACAAAAGGCTGCACACTGTAACTATGCCTTCGACATAAAGTTAAAAATTGGTTTGGGAAATTTGACAGTTTTGTAACGCTTGATATGCTGCCTTCTGTACAAACGAGAGAAAAAGTTGTGTAAGTTGCTTGTGTGTGGGGACATGTAAACCAATACCTGCCAATAATTTACGACTACGTGATATCTTAATAAACGTTAACTTTTATGGTAAATCTGCAATCGTAGAAACAAAAGTTATATTACCACTTTATATCATGACACCTCTACATTATTGAATGGATATTACAGAGTTTATTAAAGTTCAAGTTCAATTGCACTGCCGTTAACTCAACCAATTTTTAACGACTCGCTTATCTGCTGAATCTAATTGTAAAACTAATTGAGCATGAATACATTACCGTTAACATGTCTATACAAACTTCACCAAATCACGGGCTTATCTCATGACAGCTCATCTGAGTATTCCTACAAGGTACACACAGCATCAACATCTGCGAATTCATCAGATACCTACTTCAAATAATCACTACACATTATATTATTACAAATACTGTCTGTCGCCGTTTCTGTTTATCTAAACGTTCTGAATTCAAATCTGTTAACGGATTTTGTCAACAGTTTCATCTTCGTCCATTGTTAATGAACGGAGTTAGAGTGTGTTATTCATAATAGATATCACGATGATTGTACATCTTGGAATGCTGTCATACAGCTAGTACCTACCTTAAAATAATAGGAAAGAAACTTTGTACATTTGACCCATAACAAACTGTTTCATGAACAAGTTGCAATCGATTTTTTTTGTTTAGTGTTAATCTTTGCGGTAATAGTTTTTCCTGTTTCAAAAAATACACTTAACTAATTTTCACGATGGTTCAAATCGAGTGGATCCACAACTTCCGCAAAGGTCAGAGAAACTGTCGCGAGGAACTATTCAAACTGTTCAAACAAATATCATCAGAGAAACTGTCGCGTCCATTTTGAGTAAAACTTGTGGCTACGCAATAAAGCATTTTTATAACTTCACGCCTGTATCCCTAATGGGGTAGGCAGAACACCAGAGGCCATAAAACCATCTGCTGTTACGTTTGAAAAATTTGGAGGTATAATGGAGTGAGACTTTTGCAGTGACAGGGGGTCAGCCTATCGCCCACAATAACGCCAATAAAACCTCCGGCCCTTAACTGACTTTTACAGTATGCCCGGGAAGAGAGGCAGCTGGCACATTCTATGTTTTTCTTTTGCTCCCAGTCCAGCATGGAAGAAATTCTTATTAAAATGTCTTTCAAATTAATTTTGTCTATTGCATTTGACATTTATTTTGGGTTAAACGTATTCAACGCCTCCGGTGGGGTTAATAGGCAGTTCTACCCCATTATCTTGACTTACACACCAATACCTCAATTGGCATGCGATAATATGGCACTACACCTCTTAATTTTACTGTAACTACTTTTATATTTTCTATGAGAAGCTACCAACACCTTTGCCAAAACCGAATCGCCGAATCAATCACTGTCGTGACGTAATCTCATTGGCTTGCCGTGTCGGTGTCGTTGCAGGCGCCGCACCTCCACGGCTGTATACAGTGTAGGGATTAGTCACCACGCTCCTCACGTGTCATTTGCAATGAAAAGAAGATTTATTTATTTATTTATGGCTTACCAACTAAGATTATGTACTAAGACATTAAATAACGTCGTCGTAATAATCTCGTTTTCGATTTAAAGGTTCGTTTGCTTACGTAATGAGCTGGTAATGGATTCCTAAACTTCTGAACTGAGCCTCTGCTTATTTAAATGTCCCATTACTTCAATTGTATAATCTACTCAAAAGATCGATAAACAGGAAGGTTATAAATTTAAGAGAAATCGCGAAATTACGTAAAAACTCATGAATATTTTATACTAAAGTTTCTTCCTGTCTTATCCCCTCTATATTTATCTCAGTTTACTCAATACCTCAACAGCTGCATTGTCCCAACTCAAATATCCAACTCAATATAATTCACAAACATTGGCAGTATGCGACAAATCACAAAACTCGTTTGACAAACATTGCAATCCGGTTTCCCGAAACAAGGAAATCTGTAAAACCTGAAACTGCAACAAGACGTCGAACTGACGCGAGGACGTGCCTGTACCCGCGCTACCAAGACTTGGCGAAAGCAGAATGGCTGAAATGAGATTTGTTGAATAGCTATTCGAATAGAATTATGGGTTTTGTCTTATTGAAGCGTTGTTTCGATCAATTTCTTTTTTGGCAGGAACTGTGTGGCTGTTCAATATCGAGACAGTCAATGCTAATTTCGAACGATTTTGGCGTATATTCTCCATTCGTTACTGTTGTATTTATTTTGTAATATATTATGTCCGTAGACGTTGGAACATCACTGTCGCCTCTTGAGGATGGCGCGGCTTATCTGACCCAATATCAAATGATTTCAACTATCTTAGGGGTGTTTTTGTGTTTCTTCTATGACGTGACACGTACTATTTGTAAATATTTACGAGATACGAGTACATATTTAGAACACCATCGGCAATGATTCAATCAAGCTGTACAATCATCAATGCCGAACGAGAAACTAATAAATTACGTATTTAGAAAAGACATATTGATTAAAATTCAATTAATATAGACTAAAAACATAAAAACATGCATTTATTGCTTTATAAAGTTAGGCATTTCATTCCACAAAGTTAAATTCATAGTTGTGCAGTAACCAGTCACATAAATATAAACAAATAATTATCAAATCAATCGTGAACTATTTTCATCAATAATGGGTAAAGTTCTAATACTGAAACCAAATTTCCAACTGCAAATATCCTCATAAATATTGTTTCGCATCTCCATATAAGCTGAACGTTCAGGAAAGTTAATTCTCTGCTTACGTTGCAATAATTTATCTCTCCAGTCCCGCAACTAACGCCCTCGGATTTTCGGCGAGAACCGAAGTTGGAAAATCGCTAATTACATGGGGCTATACAGGGTTGATTTTTCGTCACCAGCCAAATTCTTTGATACGATATAAAAGTACCTGCATATTTATTTTAGCGTCGCTCAATACAAAAAAGTAGAAATATGGAACCACAAACTTTAAAAAAAATAGTCGCTGTTGATGAACATAGCTGCTACGACGCATCATTTCCTTGATATTACTACGACGTAGTACTACAAAATGTGTACGCGTAGTCATCTTTATTTTAATGGTAATTTAGACTTATTTCCTTTAAAAAAAAGACGTGTGGCACTTGGAGACTGCCGCGGTAAAGCTATTGCATAGCATTGTTTATCAACTTATGCAATTATAATTATTTATTGATTTTATTAATGCAGTAATGTTTGATATAATATGAAGTTCCACAAGTTCCTATTAGATGGCGCTTATTGTTTATTAAAGCCCGCATGTAAAGTTATGAAATCCAAGTACATATACCGGGTGATACCGCTGATACCGCGTATAGATGATGTCTAAAATAAAAGCAGGCTTACGAAAAAACTTTGTGTAAAAGTTACATTTTAGTCATTTTAGAATCACGCCAAGTTCACATGCTTAAATAAACATGATTAAAATAATGTTTAGCTACAGTACACTAAAGCTCGTCGGATCGTAGCTTTTTCAACTGACTTGCAAAAAAGGAGGAGGTTCTCAATTCGTCTGTTTCTTTTGTGTCTTTGTTACACGATATTTCGGACAATTATGAATTGATTTTGAAAATTGTTGTTTCATATGATAGAGAATACTTAATTGGTCCCATATAAATTTTATCGAAATCGGTTAGGTACTTCATTGAAAATGTCAAACTTTTGAAAAAATATGTATGATTTCGGAGAATGTTCTCGTTGATGACATTCTCAACTCAGCCAAAGTTTTGACGTGAAGTCGGTTTTTTAATGCTCTGTATTCGTTGATTATCGTAGCATAAATTATATTGTAGCCGTAATCGCTCTGACAATATCATTGAACCTGAGTTCTATTAGATTGTTCACCAAGCAATTTAATAACTTAATCAGTTCTGAAAGATATATTTTTGAAGTATTGTTTACTATGATAGCTTTATGGCTTTCCAATCAGTATTATTTACAACTGCAATACTAATACAGCAAAACATCCTTCCATGGTCATATAGCACATTGCCTTGACATCTGTGATTCGCTTCCGTCGCAGTCCCGGCCATAGACCAATTAGTCTGTGCCTGCGACCGTCCGATACCCGCCTGTCAATATTGAACTTGCGACTGACAACGACACGCCGCCATTTGTAGATAATATTTCGTTCAAATATAGAACGGATTGCCTTTTAGTTGTTAGTTTACTTTGATGTAGTAGAGGACTGTGGACTTGGGTTACAGGATACGTATGTATTTTTTTATATTAACTGTTTAATTGAGCGCGTTTTGTCGTTTCTTTTATCTTATTGTTTGACGTTAACGCTATTGTAATAGGTTTTATAAACTCAAGGTAGGTACTCAAATGTCTTAAGAAAGATGTCATAAAAAAGACATTGTAAAATTTTGTGAATATTGTATTCGATAGGAGGAAAGTATTTAAATCTGTGTAATTTGTGAATAATTTGTTTTAAAAAATGCTTTAAGACTTTTATCACTTCTTCTCTGCTGAACTTAGCGAAGTGGTGATAGATTTTTTTCATGTGTAAGTAAATTCAGGATTATTTTCAGTGTATTTACTTTTGTGCTAAGGATCAATTATAACTAAATAAATAGAAAATATGGCAATTCGAAGGTTCAAAGAAATATGATGCTGTTAATGAAACCAGAGATTGTTTTTTAACTTTAATAAAACTTTTATTATAAGATTTCTAAGCTGGCTTCATACCAAGAATGTATAAGTTTCATTATTTTTAAATTGACGATAGTATTTCTATATATTTCTTTGTTTTTTATTCTTACTATCAAAATTTCCCGCTACAAGACTCTTCTATCATATTTTTACAACTTTTCTGTTATAATAAAAGTCTTTAAGGTGTTTACATTTTTTATTATACACTTTTATATACTCCATAAGGGTCCTGCCTTTATACTAAAGTGACACTCAATCGTCTCAATAGTCTCGCTCCAGTAACTTTTATCAAACGCGAGCTTATATGTACAAATCAAAACCTATGAAAAAATAAATACTAACTAAATTGCAACCTTAAAACCCTTACATTCCTTAAACAAACGCGGCTGTATAGTTAAAGGACATGGTTGCAACACGGGTCTGAAAAGCCGTGGGCTACCGGTGACCGGTTGCCGGCGGCGGGCGCCGGTCGCTGCACAAAGGCTTTGTATGTCACACGAGCACTGTCGCTATGTTGTTATAGTGGACACTGTTGAAATAGGATTTGCTGGTAAATAGGGATTCGTGTAACAAGGATACTATTATAATAAGGACACTATTATATAAGGACACTATTGGAGTACTTTGAGTGACATTGTTGAAGGAGCTTGTTATTCTAGTGTAAAAAAAAGAAATATTAATTAAATTATCTCTAATGGCTTATTGAACAATATATTTAATGAATATCAGTACGATTTTGAGAGTACCATGTCATGTCTTAAACAAAAAGTTTTAGATGTTTGACTTTAATAATGTGAAATAGACAAATTTATTTGCCAACACATCAACAACAAATAATATACAGTGTGGAAAAAAAATAGTGGCCCTGGAGGGAAACTGCCTTAAATCCTATAGTTAGCTTATTTTACTTTAAGGAAACATTCCTTTATTTTTTAAAAGAAACAAAACTGCATTCAAAGATTTTCTTAAATTTGCTTGTAACACTTGGGACTCAAACCAGTAAAAATAAAAAAAAAATAAAGATTCGTTATTTTACTATACTAATCGATAGGAGTTTTGTTCAGGATAAAATTTCTCTAACAAACATTTCGTCTTACACTCGTCTGTCGTACAAGATATCCATAAAAAATAACTACACAAGTTTACATACATTACCTAGTACGGTTCACTTTCAACAAGAAGAGACACGTTATAATTCTCTTATCTCTCTAGCATTCAAAGAATGAAGTTCAATTCATTAGTATCAAGTACAAGCTTGCTAATTAATTTATTTCGAAGTACCTTGTTGAAGAATTCTACAAGAAAATCGTTTAATGGTAATAATATCTCTATGCACTTCTTACACGATATTACTTCTCACACGATACGAGGCGTTTTGACGAAAAGTTTTAAAATGGAACGTTTGAATTTGTTTGCAATGCGGGACAGCAATTTTAAAATTCGAACGAATATTTCGAACATTTTTATCGATTTTATTTAGTATTGCTTCTATTACGTAATTGTGTGATCATGACGTGTCTGGATAGGTACTAACGGGACGATTAGATGGCCTGCAAGAAGTCCAGACCTGACGCCTCTAGACAACTTTTTATGGGGTCACATAAAAAATATTATTTATAAAACGTGTTATGAGACCGTACAAGAGCTAAGAGTCGCGGTAAAAAATGTGATTAGGGGCATACACCACAACACTTTGCTGAAGGCTACACGAAATTAATTTCAACGAAGACTAAATTTGTGTATCCGGAACGAGGGGGCTCATTTCGAACAATTTATCAGTTAAATTATTAAAGTGTAACAAATCGATAATAAAATAAAATAAATTTTAAGATTTCACGTTTTCTTTTTATTTTAAAGACCAAATGTTTGTTAGGGAAATTTTATCCTGAACAATTATCCTATCGATTAGTATAGTAAAATAACGAATCTTTATTTTTTTTATTTTTAGCTGGTTCGAGTCCCGCGGGAGTTACAAGCGAATTTTAGAAAATGTTTGAATGCAGTTTTGTTTCTTTTTAAAAATAAAGGAATGTTTCCTTAAAGTAAAATAAGCTAACTATAGGATTTAAAGTAGTTTCCCTTCAGGGCCACTATTTTTTTTCCACACTGTATAGCAAAACTGTCGAAAAACTGTTCCGACACCTTAAATATAAGACTTCTACGAATACTTGAGTGTTTTTACACTATAGGTAGGTTACCTACTATCAAATATTCATAAACGACAACGAATATATATTTCACTGCGTTATTTTGAATTATTATTGACCGCAATTTTCAATAACAGACTCGTTTTTTAATAATTCCGATTTTGGGGGGAAAAAATATTGTATGTAAGTTTTTTATATTAGTTTGAAAACTGTACTTTGTTAATTTATAAGCTTTTAATATGTTTATTTTATTTTAAACAATACAAAGGAACTCTACAAAGCAAGTCCTTATTAAGTACAAAAGTTGCCGGTATTCGTGTTTGATTGTTTCTTGCTCGCTTGAATTATAAACAAAGTTTCTTTCAAGTATCGGTTCACGTCGAAGTTAGCAACTGAGTTCTTTGTCTTCCGCCGCCCTTTGCCCCGCGCCGCCCTTTGTCCCGAGCCGCCCCGCTGGCCGGCACGGACAGGGTCAACTCTCAAAGGATTCTGATCAAAGACGAATGCCGTTAAATAAGTGTTTGTAAAACTTTCCGAGACTAACTTTCACAGGAGTTATGTTTCTGATACCAAGTAAATATTATTGAGTAATTGTAGGTAATCTCCGCTTGACTTTGTTAAAGTGATTTCGTATAAATAAGGTGAGGTTATCGTTGTTTTCAATAAAAAAATGTGTACAAGTTTAGTAATGCTTTATTATTGATGTTATCGGTTTGCACGTTTAGAAGGATTTTGAAAATTACATTCTAGACATGTTGTCGTTGACGGTGTTGAGCATGACGTCCTTGTAGGTGCGGCGCATGAGCATGTCTGTGTCGAGATAGGTGAGGTCGTCACGACGCATCACCATGTCGCTGAGGTCAACGTCCTTGCTGGCGTTGGCGATGGCCATGTCTCTCCTGAACACGAGCACGTCCTTGAACTTCATGTTGTTGGTGAAGAAGCGAGTCATGTCGAGCTCGCGGTCGAAGGGGAAGCCGAGCGGCATCGAGTCGATGCACGTCGTCCAGCGGCATGCGTGGCGATCCTTCATCACGTTCACGTCAATCATGGGAATGGTCATGCCAGTGCGCACAGGTGTCACGATGACGTACATCTGGAGGTTCAAACCACCTTTGGTACCGAGCGGCAACAGAAGGCGACGGGGGAAGCCCACTCGAGCGCGGTACCAGAAGTTCTCCACAACGCGGTCGACGTTGAAACCAGTGGTGGTCCATACGCGGTCCCAAACGCGTCTTGTCATAGGCCTGTCGTCAATCACTCCGTGCATATCAATAGAGTTGCGGACGATTGTGTTCTTGCCGGTTTCAAGCTTGTGAAGGAAGCTATCCATCTCTACCATGTCGAGACGCTTGTCGTTAATGTCCATGAGACGGCCCATGCAGTCGAATTTGGGACCCATGAAGACGCGAACGACAGCGTCCACAGACTTGTCGGAAACTACATCGATGGTGACCTTGAATGGGTGGTGGTTGAGGCGGCGCATGCGAGCGACGTATACATTGTCAGTGCGCATCTTCTGGAACTCTTTCTCGTCGAGGTACATTGCGTTTGTGATGTCTACATCGTATTCATCCATGAAAGTGACCAGTTTGTCAGTCATGATGTTTTCGACCTTGACGCCGGGGAAGTCAAGTTCATCGCGGGTGTATTTCGGGAGCATCTTCTTGAAGAGGATAACGTTGTTGACGATGCGTTTCATGACCTTCCAGAAGACAGGATCACGCAGGCATGTGGTGTACATGTCCAAGGCAGTTGGGACATATGTGTTTCTGGAAAAAAGCAGCAGTTGAAACACTCGTTATCTACTGTTTTATATTCTGTTTAAAATTATAGTACAACTTATGTATTCCGGCATACTCACTTGTCCATGTTGTAGCGATTATAGCTGAGCAGCTTCTTGAATAAGTTCATAAGGTGCATAGATTTAGCGTCATCCTTAACGATTCCGATTCCTCCGACGATCAGTCTGCACAAGTGCTCAACGTCTTCTGGTTTCTTCAGACTTAGCTCTGTACCATCACGCTAAAATCAAAACACAAACATAAATCTGATGCCTTACACGAAATTAATCAAGTGAGATATTTTATAAAGTCATTCTACTTACCAAAATAATGCGTCCATGTAAGATTCCGTCGCGGATGATCCTTTCGAGGTCGTCGATGATGCGTTTCATCTCAATGTTCCTCTCGGTGACTATTTTGACGTCGTTGGATCGGACTGGCAGCTCGATGCCCGTGTGCAGGCGCAGTTTGGGCCAGTAGCCTTCCTTCAAGACGCCATCGAGTTTCAATGGCTTGATGTCGCACATTTTACGTCCAAGACGCTCCAGACGCATTCTAGCTAAGAGTTGTTGGTATGCGTACATCTTGATTTCACCACGACGTTCCTTGTTCAAGGTGGTAGTTTCATCACGGTCGGTGATCCAGTGAGGGTAGTTCATGTGCAAGTAGAACATGTAAGTGTTTAGATCAATGTCTTCGGTGAAGTAGCTCATCTTGTCATTCTTGGTAAGAGTGTTACGAACTCCCTTGCGCCAGTCAACAATGATGCAGTTCTTGTCGTTGACCTGGATGCCGTGGTATTTCATGACGGAGGGATCGGTGATAGCGCGAGTGGTTTTCATCATTTGTGCCTTGGTGATAATGTCGGAGTCAACAAAGAGGTATGGGTAGATTTCGTATGGTGCAGGCATTACAATACCTTTGCAGTCTTCGCGGTGGAAGCAAGCGGCGGTGAGGGCGTACACAAACATGCCGCCGTTGATCCTCTCCCTCATCCAGCACGCTGTGCGGATGAACACGTCGAAGTCCTTGCAGCACATCAGAACTTTGAAGGCCCTGATGGCTTGTTCCATTTGCATATCATTCGTGTGCACGAAGATCTCCTCTTTGGGGAGCAGACCCATTTTGTAGGCCTTCAGGAACTTCTTGACAACTTCGGTTTTCTAAAACAAAATTTTGGTATGATGATTGGCAGCTAATCATATAAAAATTGAAATGATGCTGGATATATGACAAAGCTCACCGTGTACTTGTCGGTGTTCTCCTCGATGACGAACTCCCGAGCGATCTCGCGGACGTCGTTGTGCATGGTGGGCTGCATGATGTGGTTCAACAGTTTCAAGATGCATAGCTCCTTCGTCTTGATGTCCAGATTGACTGCAAAAAAATTATAAATCAGCGCACACAATCACAAAATTGAATTAAAAACGCAAAGCAAATTGATCTTATTGCAGTCTCTGGTATAGAAAAATAAAATTACCCATAGGCATATCCTTGGTTAACATATAGCCAATGCCGTCTCTTTCCCGTTCGGTGCCATCAGGAACGATGGAGGCCGCAGCCAAGCTCACCAACGCTGTTACCAGAAGCCACTTCATGTTGCTGGAAGCTCACTGGAGTGTGTCTGTGAACAGCCCTGCCCACCTTATATACGAATTCAGTGAGTGACGTCGTGGAGTCATCACGATAACCCCTTTATAATTTGCACTTGGGAATAGGTACCTATCGATTGCATAAATGCAGAAGGTAGATAATAACAGATCGTAGAGGTTAAATTCTATATTTATACAAGTATGTTTTCTTGCATTTCTTACTTAAAGTAGAACTTACGACTAGAATAAAAAAATGCTCCATAGAATAAATATTTACGGTAATTTATAAATAGGGAAATGAAACTTTCATCTTGTAGTAGAAATAAATATTTTTAACAATAGTGAGACATTGCTTAGACTTATAAAATCGATTTATTTCAGACGTTAGTCCATATGTTATTAATTAAATTAGAATTAGAAAAACCTTATGACAAAATTCTTAGCATACAAATTTAAGGAAATACAATTATGAAAAATAAAATAATGGAAATCTGTAACATAATTTTCACTAATTATAATTAAATAAAAGTAAATGAAAACAGGAAACTTTATGCAATCTATAAATGAAATTAATAACAATATATTCATTAAAATAAAAAATTGACATCCTTATTTTTTTGTTAGTCACTTACTCGACCTCACAAGACAATTTGTGATGGCACAGGGTAAAAACTATAAAATATCTTTTTTGATCAGATCTTCTACGACTCATCCTGGATAAACAACAAGTTGAAACAAGTGTGCTGTTAAATGTATTCGCTAAGGCATTTCATGAAGGTACATTTTATACTTAGCCAGGCGAATTTCACCTTTGCCATCACCGTCACTTACCTTCAGGTGAGATTGAAACAGGATTAGACAGTTAAAAAAAGTAATTACGATCTAGATAAAATTATAATGTATATTTTTTTTTGTAAAAAGCTCTTTATCTCCCTTCTGTTCAGAAAAGTCCTAATCCTTTTTTATTATATCTATGTTTCTATATCTACGTAAACGTATACAGCTAACGACTTTGTTGTGAAGCGATAATTTCTGAACTTACGAGTTTGTTATGCTCAAATCTATTCAATAGCCTTACTATTGAGTAAGGTTAGTTTTATGTATTCCTAATATTTTATTGTGCGTTTCTCACGGGCAACAGTTTCGCGGGTCAAACCGAACGAAACGAAACGAAGCTGCTAATTCAAAATAAGGTGTAGTCATTAGTCTGCGTTGGTAGTCAAGCACTAACCTCACTAAAATATGCAAAAAAAGCGTCTAAAGCTAATCTAGTAGTCGTTTGAAATACTATTTTAGAGCATGTTTGGCTAGCGAACACCTTCACATAAGGTATACCTCCAAATACCATCGTTTGGCCCAAAATTTTGTGCCCGAAGATGGCTCATGGAGCCCATAACTAAAAGCTCACTTAAACGTGGGTCATGTCTCAAGTACAGATTTACTGTCTCTATAGAGAAGTGTCAAAACATAATATCCTTATGTACCTAGTTGTTTTAGGAATTTGAGCCATTTTTACTGTTAAATAATATTTTATAAGAGAAACCGTATGTTGTGCCTGTTGTCTTATTTGGTGCTTAGATTCTAAAATATTATAAAATTATTTTATAATACATACATACATAACTTCACGCCTGTATCCCTTATGTGGTAGGCAGAACATCAGAGGTTATAAAACCATCTGATGTTAAGCTTGACAAATTTGGAGGTATTATAATGGTGGCGAGATAAATAGTTATCCTAAAAAACCTAGCATTTCGTTGATGCAATAGTCTGTTGTTGTTGCTATCATTTGTTTTGTATCTCCGGTGCAACTAATAGCCATCTTGTTGACATAGGCCGCAGAGCAACTTTACAATGTTGACGATAGTAACATTCGATATCGTCGCTAATAAACTCGATAATTCAAGGTGGCCGTCTCGTATAGAGTCGCTTATCATGTTGCGCATACTTGTGGAAACTTTGTTTCAGAAAAATATGTAGAGAATTAATTTGTTTACTTGTTAAGTTTGGTATGACTGACTTCAATACTAACATCAAAAAATTTTAATTCAACAAACACGTTGTAGGGACCTGAGGCTATGGCTGTAAACTACCAAATTAGCCCAAGGCTGGATGTCAGACTTTTAAAAGCATTTAAATAATATTGACGAACCTTAATCAAAACTGTATTAAACCCTAACTTACCAAAAGAAAACCCTATGGACGTGAATACGGCAATTTTATATAAATTACCAGTTTCTTTCTATTTTAGTATGCTTTTATCTGCGACCTAACTTACTCATAACAAGTCAGAATGAAAACAAACCACTAGTTTAGTTAACTTTAAAAAATGCCTACAAAAAGGACACCTTATCTTATATAATCCACTTAAGTATTTCGTAGGAATAAACTAAATAAATTTATATTAAACATACCAATATTATTCTTTATACATATGCTATAATTTATATAAGATCAAAGTCAAGTCAAAGTTAAAGGCTTGAAGTAAATATTTCGAGTATATTACTCGTATTATATTTTCGGGAACTATTAGACGTAAAGGTTTGAAAGCTGTCGTTATTTGTATGCATACCTACAAAAGTAGTTAGTTAAAATATTTAATCGTTGGTACTGAGAACATGTAATTATAATAATCCTCTTGCGAATACATTATTAATCAGGATTTATAATACCGAGAATTCCCCTTTATCTCACGGGTTTGTATAGCTCAGCGCCTATTACAAACTTCCATAAATCAGATTTTCTTGTAATTGTGTAACTTGATCATTTCGCATGTAATTTATTTGAATAGTATAATAATAAATGTTATTAAGTACGATCATAGTATTCGTAAATCCACAGGCTTAGGACAAGGTTATCGAGCGTTTAGAAAAATAGATTCTTTGACCCTACAGTAGGGTAACTCCAACATGATTATTTTATAGGATAGTTGCAACATTCCCAATTTGTACACATTGAAAAATGGCCAAGTGTACGTTTGTAGAGTACAAATGTAGGAGTGTAGAGTACTTTGAATAAAATAATAGTCTGAATCTGCTAAAAAAATTGTTCAGAAATAAGCTGTACCTAGTTAATATGTATGATAATATGTCGTATTAATATCTATGTATTTTTCAGTTTCAGTTTATTATTCAATTTTATTTTAACTTACGTGTACATAGATTTTTGGAAAGCATTGTATCATTGTCATGATTCTAACGATTACTTTTCTCATTGTTGCAGACATTCCGGCATGGGTTCCCGTTCTCGCCCACAGCCCTCGCATGGGACCCCATACAAAAGCTGCTGGCCATCGGAGACAAGACCGGCAACCTCAGGATGTATCCTTTTCTTTGTCACTCTTATGGTATTATAGTAGGACTGTAGTATAGGAGTATAGGAGGAGGGACAGGAGATACTTGTTGCTGGTGGGGATTAGGTGACAATTGGAAACACAGAACAAAATATGTTTATTTAGACTTAATCGTAAACATAGAAAAGAAAACAGTTTTGATGGCATCAAAACAGCTTACAGAATACAAATGGCGGCCTTTTTCACTGAAGATGATCTCTTCCAGGCAAAACTAATTAAGAAACGCAGGTTTAATTACACTATATCTTATCTTGTCATTTTTTCTCTCTCTCCATGAATTACGTTACGAAATAAAAAAACGTAAGACTCATTTTCAGTCGAATTAGTTGATAACATCAGTTGAGATTAAGTTAAAAAGTATGTTTAAGTAAAAAGTTAATACCGTCCTAAAAACCCCCAATTCTTAAAACAAAGACTATAGGGGTACAACCACAGACAAAAAAGCTATCTCAGTTACACAAAGAGCGAATCAGTTCCGCAACAATGTTTCCGCGATTGTTTTGACTTAGATAAGCGACGTTATTAATCGGTCGCTAATTGCCGATAGGGCAGGAGTTAACGACCCGGCCATCTGTTGCGAAGGTCGGCCGCAAGGTGGCGGGGGGGTCACGGTCTATATCCATGCGGAACTGTTGATTTCTAGAAATAGATCTGGTGACGTGCAATTTATAGATGCTGTTTAGAGGTTAAGCTTTATAACTTTGTTACTTGTTTGACAGTCTAGCAAAACTTCGCGTCATGTTGTCGAGCTCAAATGTGTTGTGTAACTAAATATGGTAAGTATTATCTTTTATGTTAGATCAGCTCGGTGTAGTTTTCGGCCTTAAGTTTTTGCTTGGCAGTTGAAGTCTGTTCAAAACGATATTTTCACCGACTCGGTTGATAAATACCGTGACAGCTCGGCTCTATAGTGATCTATACATCTTTTCTGTAGTTACGAAGGTCACCCCGAACATAGAGACGTTCCCTTTT